>CP139507.1:354300628-354510998 GCA_021014915.2 Artemisia tridentata subsp. tridentata | reverse complement strand
ATTTCAAATTCATATGTGGCTAAATTTTCAACAAAAACTAGCAGTCACGCTTAAATAATGTGTGACAAACTTGAGCATATGATTTAGCCACATACACAATTACTTCGTGTGACCATATATGGATTTTGGTCACACTTTTCAATTGCGTGACATATATTTGTCACATATGTATATATATAGTGTGACTAATGTTTCAACCTTATTTGTATCCGTCACACGTCCCAAATTATAAGTGACTAAAAAATCAAAAATTATTTTACCAGATACGTATAGTCACGAAAATATTCAAATGTGTGACTGTAGCCTCGGATGTAATTCTGAAATGGTCACACAAGTCGGATCAAGTGTGGCTGTTTATTTTATTCTGGTACATTTAGTCACATAAAAAGGCGACTGTATGGCTGTTCGAAAAATAGCATGTGTGACTAAATCTCATTTTTGTACTAGTGTTTGAAGTTCGTTTATCACATTGAGGACAATGCTTAACTTAAGTGGGGGGTGAATAGGAAAACAAGGATAAATTGTAAATTTTGAGCTAGTTTTTAAATTTTGTTTGCCCTTGTGATCTAGTTATTTGTCATTTTAAGGATAATATATTAGAATAACTGGATCAATCCACTGGTAAAATCTGTAATTTTTGAAAAATTGAGATGTGTCCCGATTAATATTGCAATCCATTCTGGGATCGATAATATTAGCTAGCACATATTATAGCTTTTCCACCTAAATTGTGAGGAATTAAGCCGTTCTGTAATTAGCATACATATTTTATGCTTTGATTCTTTTGCTATGAGTGTGCCGGTGATTTGATTTATTCTAGAACTTGTGCTTGTAAATCATTACGAGACCGTTGTGAGATCACATTTCGTGTGTGATATAAGTGTATATGCGTGATAAGAGGCAACCTTAGGATTTTAACCCAAATAGCCTTCCGTATTGATATTTAGCTAGTTACATTGACTAGTTAACCACCAATATAAACCCTATTTTTAGCGTATATCTTTAACGCTAGATACCCCTAGTTACACCTTCTGAGCCAATCCTTTCTTTTGATAAAATCCAGAAAAATACAAAAAGATTTTACACTTTTTAGCCTAGCCTTACCCTTAGTCAAGTCTTGGTTGGTTGCTAGCTATATGGTAAGATGGATGTTATGTGGGAAATCTTGAAAATTCAAAAGAAAGTTGCAAACTCCAAGAGCAGTTATCCAAGTGAAGTCATCACAACTATAAGATGACAAGTGAAAGTTTATGTTCAAAAAAAAAAAAAAAAAAGTCATAGCAACTATAAGGTGAAAAGAATAGCCAATGAGCTATTGAATAATGTATTGATCAATAAAGTATGGAGTTTCTCAAAGATTGCATGATAGTGGTTCGTAATAGCTAGCAACATTTGGTTAGTAGACTTTGACTATTTTGTATATTCTTTGTTATCAACCTTTCTAAACATATCCCATGTCTTATCCTTACCTTTTGGCTTTGTGGAATTATCAAGTGTATTGACATGTAGTGACCATCCGATTTCTTGAGGAATTAGATAGCGCGCCAGCGATCTAAGGTTATCCTTAGTGACCATCCGTTATTTGGTAATGCAAGAATTCGCGCCAGCGATCTATTATGTTTTGCATAAGATATTTGCACATAAGTCCGATATAACCCTTGAAGCCTTAAACCCAAATAAAAGACCTCTTTGACATGTTTACTTGGTGCTCACGCCATGTCGGTGTAGTTTTGTTTCTTGTACAAGCCTATGGTAATTTTTAGATCATGACTGAGCAAATGAGTGTGATTTCTCTTATATACTCCACCAACCATACAAATGAGTGTATTGAGTGAATTATATTTCATTTCCTTTTCGTGAGGTGTTTAGTAATGTTTATCAAGCAAGAAAATCATTTGGGTATTGTCAAACATCTCGATGCTTCAACTATAAAAGCTTAAAATGATGGATCTAACCTGTACTTATACTTGATAGATTTGCATCACATTTTTCTTAAACATATTTGAGTACCATGTGGATAATTGTTTTTACTTCTAGATTTGCTTGAGGGCAAGCAAAGTTTAAGTGTGGGGGAATTTGATAACGCTCAAATTGTGCATGTTTTCAGTAGCGTTATTCGTGCTTTTGTACATGTTATTTGGTTATATTCATATGCTTTTGTTACTTAATCGCACCAAAGTATGTTTGCAAAGTATATGTAGCCAAAAACAGGAAATAGGAAAAAAAAGTGAAAGAATGAGGAAGAAGGAAATATTTATGATCATACAAAGATTCCCGTGTCCAGAACCACATTCCAAAAAGGCATTTCAGAGAATAAAGGTCCAAGTATTCATCATTCCAAGTTGACAAAGTTCCAAGACAAAGAAAAGACCAAGTTCTATGAGAGAGATACAAGCCAAACACAAGGAAGTCCAAGATTTGCATTACAGCACATCTCCATCCGATCGGATGCAACCCGCAACCGATTCAGATGGAGGAGGTAAAAGAAGACCAACCGATTGGTTAGAGCCAATACCGATCGGTTGGATGTGACCTGTAATTCCAAACTTCATCATTAAGTGTCCCAACTTATTACTCACGATTCTAGGTCCTTCCCAAAGTGTTTCTAGTCCCTTCTACTCTGCTTGAAGGCCAAGTTGCAGCATTTAAGTCCCTAAGCCTTGAGAATAGTATAAATAGGGCCATTTGTGAAGTGTTTAGACACCAATTACTGAAACCAATTCTCACACAATTACCAATTAACTCTCTACTCATCAACCACTCTCACAAAATCTCTAAATTTCGTCCTTAGAAGTCCAGGAAACTTTTGGAAGTCCAAGAAGTCAACATTGGGAAGTCAAACTCTCAAGAAATCAACACCAATACTTGTGGTATCATTACATTACCATTTGTAAACTTATTTCAATCATTGTAAGACTTTTAATCATGATTTCTATTGATCAAAATTCTGAGTTTATGTTCATGTTTGCTATGAGTGGCTAGTGCCTTTGTGCACTTGCTTAGATGATGTTTATGACTTAATGATTTGCGTATGATTGTGATAACATGTTTTAATTCAATTTCAAGTTAATTCTAAGATCCAATTGTGGTTAAGTTTCATAGTGACATTTGTTAATCAAGTTTGACTAGTTGTTAATAATGCTAAGGGTCGAAAGATTTATTGTTATCCAACTAGTTATAATCATTTGTCTATGAATGATTGTTATTACCCATTATTCTTGGTTTAACAAAGAAACTTAATTGTGGTTGTAATAAGAATGCTTTTGTCTATCAAATTGTATTGATTGAAAACCACTTTAAATGTCGAAAGATTAGTTGTTTGCAATCAATTGTGACCTTTTGTCTATGATCGGTTACCTTTTGTATTGACCATTTCCTAAGCGTATTTGATAAAACAAAAGACTATTTTTGTGTTTAAGTTTGTTAATCCAAACTTATGAACCTTGAATTGATCTTGAATTGATTGTTTAATCGTAATGCTTGTTTTTATGAACTAAAATCTTGACGAAGGTTTAACTTGTAAGAACAATAGATTAGTTCACCAACTAATTATCACAACCAACATGTTATCGAAATTTATCACAATCATGTTTATCAAGAGTAGTAAACTAGTCTAAGCAAGTGTAGTTTTAATCATTTGAAGTATTATATTTTCATCATTGCTTGTTTAAGAGATTTACTTTTAGTAGCCTACAATCCGATTCACTCACAAATCCCTGCGAACGATCCCGACTTACCATCATAATCTTGCTATAACGGACGAGTTCACTTGCTCTTATGTGTTATTTCTAGATTCGGTAATTCGACCTTTATAAATTTAAAACTTGTACACACATGAAACACATCAAGGTGTGACGATTTTATGAGTGTGGGTTTTTTTTAATAGATGTGTGTTAGGATTTTAGATCGGTGTGAATTTTGTGGTGGGGTGAGTTTGTGTGGATAACTTTTGTGTGGTGGATGTGTGTGGTGGATATTATTTTGATTTGTCATTTTGACAAAGCTCAGTGTGTATCTTCCCCTCAAAAATGCAACAGCAGTAGCAGTTTTTAAAGGTTTCACACTTGATTTTTTTGACAATCTTCAAATGTTATTAGTAGTCATTAGAACGAATCTAGATTAGAATTGATCCACCCGCTCTGATACCACTTGTTGGTCCATGTAATTAAATAAACACTTGAAAATTAATGTAAAATCATAACAAGTTTATTCAATAACCATTTGACCACTAATAACATCATCAGCTTCTTTAAAAATCTTTGAGAGAAATCAAAAATTTAGACGGGATAGTTGCGGAACACTATATCGTTGAATGACAAATGAAACTCTCATTGATCCAAGCTAGCTACTCTTAGATTCAATGAGAGGATGATCCTATCAACTATTCTATACTATACTTTTACATTGTGTGTGTAGGATATCTACCAATATCTATGAAAAATTACATATATATAGGGACTAAAAGGTGAAGCTTCCTAAGGAAGCTTTACATAAAGTACTAAAGTAGAATATGCTTCAGAATATGCTTTTTGCTTTTGTACTTTTTGTCCTCCTTTGACTTTGTTAGGAATATAAATATTCATATGAAAGACACGGTCACCCCGAGCATCTATTAGCATTAAGTTAGCTCGTAGGCTTATTAGTATTAGTTTTGTTATCGTAATAATAGTTTAGTTATCGTATTATTTGTGGTGTTGGGTCAGGTCTTTACCCACAGTCAGCTCACTCCACAGCCCCAGTGGGGCGTTTATATTTGTATTATAAATACCCTCTTCCCACCAAGGGAGAGGGTTGGAGCTTCTAATCATTCAACATTATTTTCTTTTACTTTCTCTCTCTAGAACTCTCATCTCTCTCTCCTTCTCTCTCTAAGATTTGGCCAACATCACAAGAACCATACGTGTTTGATCTTTGAGTATCCTACAATTGGTATCAAGAGCCTTGGTTTGATCTTTTGGTTTATGGGTACTCGGATTTTTTATTGGTTTTGTGGTTCTCTTTTGGTTCGACAAGTTCTTAGTGAAAACACCTTGGTTTGATCTTGTTTGTGTTTAAATTTGAGATATGTTTGTACTTTCATGATTAGGGTTGATGTATGAGCTTAGTTTGGTGCTTGGATAGATTGTTTCATCCGTTTATTAGTGCGTTTGAGTCAATTCGAGTGGTGTTTTGAAGTTTTTCTTGTCTGCGATTTGAGTCTCGGTAGCATATTCTAGATTGAGATTTGAGTTAGTTTGCGTAGGTTAGAGTTGCGATTTGGTTAGATATTGAGTCGCAATTTGGTATAGCTAAAAAGGAGTAAAAGACAAAAGAGGAGAAAGCGACAGTTTTGGCTGATTGTGTTTTGTCATTTTGCATATTGCGATTTGTCTCTCTGCGATTTGCTTCTGACTGCGATTTGATACTGAGTCTTGATTCTGCGATTTGAGCTTGCGACTTAAGTCTGCGATTTGAGCCTGCGATTTGAATCAATTGCGATTTGAGTCTCTGCGATTTGAAGCGTCTTTGATTTGCTCAAGTCTTGCGGTTTGAAGATTGTTGCGATTTGAGGTCTTGCGATTTGAAGTGTTGCGTTTTGAAGTCTGCGATTTGGGGTGTTGCGAGTTGCCTTCTGCGATTTGCATGGTACTGCGATTTTCCTCCTGCGATTTGCTTGTTGTGGTCTGACTTGTTGCGGTTGCCAAGACTCTGTGTTTTGACTTGTTGCGGTTTGACCTGTTGCGGTTTGACTAAAGATCATGCGGTTTGACTTTTTACGTCAAAACTTCAATCGGCCAAAACTTTTGAACTGTAACTCCGTTTTCAGCGAAATACCTGTCAAAATGACCGGAACAGCCTGAATATAGTAGGGTTTCACTACAAAGTCATGAAACAAATTTTTCGAGGCCCAAATCCCCTCCGGAATGAAGTTATTGAGGTTTTAAGTTTTCAAACCAATATTTCACCATAACAACTCGCATCAACCAAACCAAATCACAACGAAACAACATATCACCTAGTCCATTAAATGATCATCACATTTAACACAAAATCTCTAATCATTGTACCGATCCAACAATTATCATAACACATATTAACTATCATTTCACGGTTTATTCTTGATTTTTGTAAAATCCCGTGAAAGAATCTATTTCTCGGTTTAAATCATAGAATTGTAAAATCCCGTGCACGTTTACATCATGTCTACTACTTCAGATTCTGCTATATCTGAGGTACTCAGATTGTACAATATGATTGACAAACAAAAGATTCCCAAAGATGTACAACAGATAAATGTGTTTGAGTATGTTAGTGCCAATAGGGACTTTGTGTGCTCGAATTCTCAAGTGAAAGTGTTTCATCAGCCACAGACAAATGTTGTTGAGTCAGATACTGCTATGAACAACGTGCAACACGTGAAACACAACGAAGCATCTGTTGAACCTAGTGGGGTATCTTCTGTTATTAATGATGATAATGTGTTGCATGAACAAAAGATTCCCGACAAAGTACAACAGACAAACGTTATTGTGTCAGATACTGCTAATATGGGAAATAGTGATGTTATCCCATATGAACAATATGTGAAACACAACGAAGCGTCTGTTGTACCTAATTGTGCATCTTCTGTTATAAATTATGATTATGAGTTGCATGAGTACACTGTGATTATCCCTGATGACAACTTGACCACTAGACTTAACATCTATAAAGATCAGGTGGCCATATATGAACAATGTGCAAAAATGAGCTAACTGAACGTGAGCAGAAAATGGATAGTCAAATGCGTACATTAATAACAGAACGTAATTTAAGGGAAGAAACATTGAAAAAGGAGTTATATTCTTTACAAAAACAACTTGATCAAACTGTTAAACAAAAACAACTCAAAAAAACAGGAGATCCAAGAAAGTGTAATTACACTAAAACATGATTTTAAAGAAAAAGAAACAAAACTCTTAAATGATTTTTCCAGACTTAAAATGTTAAAGAATAAGATTGAAAATAAGTTGTATGCACAAGACCAGACCAGACAAACTGCTCAAATGATTCAAAAGCAAAAAAGGTTGTGTGATGAACATAGTGAAAATAATGTAGGTGAACCTAAATCAGCTTGCCTTAGGAGTGCTAAAGTAGCCCAACCTTCCTTATATGATGGAAATGAACTGCTTAAGCCTGGTCATACCCCTCCTAATGTTTCATCATTTGAAGAGAGTAATGAGATAGAAGTAATAAATAGAGAAAGATTGGCTGAAAAAATGAAGGATCCTAAATGTATAGCAAATCGAGTCATAATCAAACCCCATGATTACTATGAGGAGAACCGATTGACTGTTTTTGCACCTCAAACTAAGTTGACTCCAGAACAAATATTTTGGTCCTTAGACTTAGAAAAAAGGAAAGCCGATGAACTTCAAGCCAAAACTCCACCCTTTAGAAAGATAGCAGCAGCAACGGTGTACCCACCCAATACACCTATGCACTTAGTTCCTTTAACTCTTCCCACAACATGTAAAACTCTAATTAGCATATATGTTCTTTGTCAACTATTTGCTGATTTCGATAAAACATGTAAGAAGAGAATTACGCCAACGGGAATTGCTGAAGGGGAAAGGGGCTTTGAACAAACAAAACAATGCTACTTAACTGAGGTTATTCCATTCTTTAAACTCCTCAAGGAACATTTTGAGGGCATGCAAACAACCCTTAGAACTGAAGTAAAAGAGATGAAAGAAGCGTTTAAAGATATGGAAAATGTAGAGAAACAAAATTTTATTGATCTTAAATGCTGTGAGATTGAAAGAAAGAATATTCTCATCACCAATGAGAATTTGATTGCTAGATGTATTGCACCGGATGTATTTTATACTGCTACTGATTTTGCATTAACTGCTTGTCAATTTCTTGAGTTTTCTATTGCATTGAATGTTTCTCAGAATCGTGTTGTTGAGCTTAAGGGGGAGAATTTAAAATTGCATGAGAAAATCCAAAACGATGACCATGATAACATGGTCAGGCATTTTTCAAAACTAGAGGTTGATAATCTTAATTTGCAATTAAAATATCAACATTTAAAAGAAAGAGTTAAAATCTCAAATGCCAAAACATCTTTGGATGCTCCTGAATTTGATGCATATTTGAATTAAGCAAACGAGATGAAAAAATTCAAGCTCACACTAACACGATTCGAAAACTGAGGGCCCATATTGCCCAATTAAAATCGAATAAGAGTGATGTGACTGGCACTCATAAACCATCGTCTTTAGATTCTCAGAATTTTCACTATCAAGACACCATCAATAAACTACAACATGAAAATGATTGTTTTCAAGCTGAAAATTCAAAAATCAAATAGCATTACAAAGAGTTATATAATTCGATTAAAGTCACACATGATAAAACCAATGAAAAAATAACTTATTTGCTTAATGAGATTGAGAATCTAAAGGCTCGGGTGAAAGGGAAAATGCCAGTCATCACCAGTGATAATGTTGTTCCAAAGGTTTTTGCTTGTAGTAAGTATGCAATTGATGATGTGCCTATTCCGCTTCCCCTTAGGAACAATAGTTCTGCTCATCAAGTATATCTCACTCACCTTAAGGATAGCCTTGATACCCTTCGTGAGATCGTAGAAGAGGATAGGATAGATAAACCACTTGATAGTGCAGTTATAGATGCCTGCTTCCTCACTAAACGATCTCAGGAACTCTTAGAATACGTCATTGGCACATGTCCTAAGACTGATAGCAAGCGAGATAGGTTTATTGCATCATCCTCAATGACTAAGAACAAGCATATAACCTTTGAGGCACCCTTGGAAACTTCAGATCCCAACACATCAAAACATGTTCAGCAACTGAAAGTGAAAAAGACTAAGATTCCCATTAGTCCTTCTACAGGAGTTAACAGAGACTTTAAAGCTAGTGAGTCAAAAACTAGGAGAAATATAAAGAATTATAGGATTTCACCAGCTAAAAGTGTTCCTAAGAAGAAAGTAGAAGACCACATGAGGAACAATAAGTCAGATTTGAACAAACGGAATCATAATTCAAATCCTAATTCACTTTGCAAAACATGTAATGATTGTTTAATTTCGGGTAATCATGATAAATGTGTTGAGAAATTTTTGAAGTCATCCAACAAAACCCCTGTCAAGCAAGTTGGAGAGCCAAGCATGACAAGCAAACTTGGAAAGCAACAGGAAATATGTTTGCTAATGTTGGTTATCAATGGAAGCCCACTGGAAGAAAATTCACTTTAGGAGAACAGTGCCCTTTAACTAGGATAACTAAGTTTAAAGTAGTGCATGTACGTCAATGGAAGCCAACTGGAAGGAAATTCCCTGTAGGAGAACAGTGCCCTTTAATTAGGCCTACTAAATCCGAAACGGTACCTTTAATACAACCCAAACAAGTTAGTACTAGTGAAAGTGTCATCACTGAGAGATTTTGTAACAATCCTCATACATCGTTAACTATGTACCAACGTAGAAACAAATGGAAAAAGGCTACTTCCACTAGCATTCCAACTTCTACTGAGACTCAGGCAAATGATGCTCCTGCTCCCACTAACCAACTGGACCCCAACTTAAATTGGGGATCCGGCACTCCAAATTCTCTATTTTCGTCTGTTTTCAAATGCAGGTCATACAGATCGTCCTTTGACATTTGGACTCAGGCTGCTCACAACATATGAGGGGAAATCACAAATGACGTTTGAACACATTAGTTCAAACCTCGTTCTTCAACGATTATGACGTTTGAACACATCAGTTCAAGCCTCGTTCTTCAGCGACAAATGACGTTTGAACACAACAGTTCAAGCCTCGTTCTTCAATGACAAATGACATCTGAACACATCAGTTCAAGCCTCGTTCTTCAACGACATAGGACGTTTGAACACTGCAGTTCAAGCCTCGGGCCTCAATATCAACATAATGGCGTCTGCAGACAACACTTCAGGCCCCGTTCCTCAAAGAAAAGAAAGGTGTACGCTTAAGTGCGCTTTATCTTCGGAAGAAGAGAAATCTTCTTGTTTATGACCATTCTCATCAACAAGCTTTATGCTCTTCCCATGCTCATTCAGTCATCAAGTGGATCAACGTACATTGGAGTATATTCTTGTTCATTTGTTCTATAAAAAATAGCAACCTCATATGCAATTTTTTAGGGGGAGAAGTGTGAATAAACCAAATGTCAGTCATCAAGTGGATTTACTTACCGTTGATGGTATTCTTATTCACTCGTTCAATCAAAAATGGCAGTCATATGCAATTTTTAAGGGGGAGAAGGGTGAATAAACTAAATGTCAGTCATCAAGTGGATCTACTTATCGTTGATGGTATTCTTATTCACTCGTTCAATCAAAAATGGCAGTCATATGCAATTTTTGAGGGGGAGAAGGGTGAATAAACTACATGTTGATTGATGTTTGAGAAATGGTCATACGGCTTCTGAATACATCAGTTCAAGAGTCGTGCAAACCAAGTTTCTTCAACACTATATGTTCCACCATCCATGAAGAAAGAAGATATACTGTTTCAACCATTGGTTTGAAGAATACTTTCAACTCCATCAAGTGTTGTATCTCCTATGTTTCCCGCTGATGCACAAATATCTGCTGATACAACCGGTACTCCTTCATGAACCACAATGGTTCAAGAAGTACCATCTGTTAGTACTTCTCCAACAACTCATGAAATTATATCTCTAGTCATTCATTAAGGTGTTGAAGAATAAATTCATGGAATTCTACCTCCCGAGATTGATAATGAACCCCTCATCCATAATCTTACTCCAGACCCGAGTTCTGGAGAATCATCTTCACAAAGGGTTATTCGATCAGATTCTCATCAGCTCAATCAATCGTTTCATTATATCAGTAAGTGGTCAAAGGCTCACCCATTGGAGAATGTGATTGGCAATCCTTCTAGACCGGTTTCAACAAGAAGTCAACTACAAACCCATGCCAAATGGTGCTACTTTGATTCACATGGACATCCAATACCATTCGGCGGAAAATGATCTGATTGAAATCTTATCTATCTAAGGAAGAATAGAGGTGGTAATTCTTCATGTATCCTATATATATATATAAATCATAAAAAATCAAAAAGATTTTCCACGTTGTACATATCTTAAACCTACAAAAACCATAAAAATCAGAAAAATAGAAAATTCCAAAAATAGTTTTTCAAGGCATGTCTTCTGTTTATCGATAAAATTTATGGTCCTAGAAATGTCATTCAATAATGACACGGGACTTTAAATGAAGCTCGAGCAGAAGTTAAAATGATTTGTTAAAACATGTCATGTCGGTTTGCAGTTACTTTTGACTGTAACCCGTTCTTCATTATGGGGAAAGCACGTCGCCAAAAAGACGGCTGTTTCTCATACTGGGTGAAGTTCACCCGGGCATGGATTACTTTAAATCCATGTTTCTTCGATTTGTGTACATTTCAGTGCATCATTTCTTGTATAAGAAGAGAAGTCTTCTTTACATCTCAAATACTTTTCAATCTATGATTCTTCGGGAAAGTATTTGTGCTAAACTTGGTGGTACCATGATTTTTTTTAAATCAATCAGAATTGAACTTTTCATAAAAATCTATCACTCAATCAATGACTACAGCTCTTTAAATAGAAAACGGGTCATCGATTAAGGGGGAGAGTTATTTCAAAATTTCATATCATCAAAACATGTCACTATGTACATAATAAGCAGTGAATAAAATATGGTTGTTATGTGTCAGTGTAAGATTTTTTTTAATTCAAAATCTTCCAAACTTATCATACCTGACACTAACATTCTCCCTCATTGATTGAGGGGGAGCATAATAATGTTCCATTATCAGAATACATTGAATTAGACCACATTATCTCCCAAATTTTCTAACTTATTTAAATCAATTGAGATCCCAAATCTCAAAAGGTTTGAAATTTTTGATCGGGGGAGAGAATGTGATTTAAATATGAAAACTGATAAAATGTGATCTTTTGGACTCAATTGTAGGCTCTCTCATATGTGCTAAACTCTTTCGTATATCGATGCACATATTGAGGGGGAGCGAATGATTTATGATGGCAATTGTGAAAGAATACCAAAGACCGACCATTTTATTTAATGTACTGGAGTTATTAGGTTGGTAAGGTTAGGTACCAGTTCCCACAATCCTGCCAGAGCCGGAGGGCTCTACCTAGGGACAATCCACTAGTTAGGGTAGAAGTCCTTAGGTATGATTAAAAAAAAGGAGCAATGCGAGAATAAGGGAAGAGTGCCGACTGAGATGGAGCTAGTACTGGAACAAACCCAACAAGGTGCTAGTGATGAAGTCTCGGTAAGCGCTGAAGGGGTTGAAGAATGAAAAAGAAATGTAAAGATAAAGGGTGAAAAGAAAGAAGCCATCCTTACATATTAGGCAGAAACCGGGTCAATACATATACCGTCAGAATCACGTAGTTGATTACTGACATTGAAGACAAGTATCATGGACCCAGTGATATGCTGCACAACCCTCTTTAGCCACTCAAGGTCTCTCAAAAGACTCTTGTTTCATTCACATGGAGATTCACTCATTACTATTGACTCTCTCACTCCGAGTTAGTTGATATTGAAAAGGTGGCAGTCTGCTCCAGCCTCCGATTACTAAATCAAAACGCACTATCGAGTCTAGAGCCAAGAGATCATCCATAAATCTCATTATGACACATTTCCAATATGCTTGCTGTTTCATACACCGTGAAAAGTAAGAAAACATATATTAAGAGTCCTACACATTATCCTTGTGGTATTGCCAGAACATCTGAGTGATACATAAAGTATTCACAATGAAGATGGAAATCCTTCTAGAGCCAACATCAAACAAGCTCTTGGTGGGTGACATGTGAGATCCTTCATTGATCAAACTTGTGACAACTGGAAAGAAACAATAGGGCGATTCGCATTTGAATCAAACTTGTTCCAGGAAATGAATTGACGGACTCATCAATCAGTGGGTATTTAATTCACTGATTCACTCTACCGTGTTGTCTGCTTTGAGACGTTCCGGTATAAGAACATGCTTAGTATGATGATTCTGATGTTAATCCGTTGGATGATTCTTTACAACAAGCTGGAAAGTCCTGTCAGGAGAAATCTCTTTAAAGGGGATTCTACCTGATTACAGGTCGGACCTCACGGAACCGAAGGTTAATCCAACCACACCGAGCTAATGACAAAGCCATATTCGTTCTCCAACTTTATTGCTAACTGTTTTATTTCAGATTTATATAAAGATGGTGATGGTGGTACCTAATTCCAGCAGAGACATGTCAATTCACACCCTATGCTCACACGACCAATTCATTATCAAATGATCAAGAAAGTTGAGAGACTTACAACAATGCTTCCGCAACTCTGATGCAAGGTCTCCTGATTCTGAAAAGTGTGAGCATGTCGGTCCAATGGTCACTACATCACATGAATGCGATACTACAACGGATGAACTTTGTGACCAATGGTAATTTTCACATTTTTAATTAATATTATATAAGTATTAATTATTTTTAAGCTAAGCATTTTTATGCGCATTCGCATGTTTCTGAGTATTTTTAAGCATTTTCGGGAGCTGTCCCAGCATACTGTAGCTTACAGTCACTGCAGAAAAGTATATTTTTGTCAGTAAAGTTAAATTACCACATTTCTGATAGTTACTGACAAGTATTATAATTTACTGAGAGCTTTCTCGCATTTTTCTGAAAAACAACTGCACGCGCGTACCAACAACACAGTACATATGGTAATAGTCAAATAAATATATTTTTGAGTCAGTAATGACATTTTATTATATTTCTGACGAAAACGTGGTTAAAAACTTTATTTTACGTTATCGGGTCCAAAAACGTCAAACCGGGATTTTACGGTAACATTTAAACTCAAACCGACACACTATACACCAAAGCGGGATAAAAACTATTTTTGCCCTCCCCAATTAAGCCATAGCCGGCCACATAAGCTCACAAAACTCACATGGGATAAAAATTCCTTATCTTAAATGTAATCTAAATGTTACTAAATATGGTGTGTTACTTTTTGGATTTTCACATTCTATCTTTTAATGTTACCAAGATTAGAAGCCATATTCACCATATTATCTTCCATTTCATATGCCTAACATAAACACACAAACATCATCTACCTAAATTTCTCACTAAAAGATCAAAATCATCAAGGGTTTACATAAGTTTTGGGTAATTTGGAGCTTGATTCGGGTAAAATTAGTGAAGTTTTGGGTGTTCTTGTCCTCCTATCACACGTTAAACATCAAGAGCATTGTAAGGATCCATAAAACTTTTCTAAACTTGTTAATCTCTTGTTCATTTGGTGTATAATGATGTTTAAAAGTGTTAAATGTGTATGTTTTGATAATATGATTAAAGCTAGGGTTTGATCTATATTTCATTATGCTCGACATTTTTAGAAGTATATGAGTTAGTTTGTAGATTTCTTGCTTGTGTGGTAAATATTGTTACATATAGTGCTTATTTGATGATACAAACATTTGTTATGGTTTTTACACTAATTTAAGCACTATATTGATTTTTAGAGCACATATATGGTTCGGCCATAAAAATAAATATAAGATTATTGGGGTTTTGAAAAACATAAAATTTTGGCTCAAGTGGTGAAATGGTGGAAAAATATAATTGAGTGTTTATTTGGAATGGATTGAAAATAAGCCCTAAGTTACTAAAAATAACTAGTAAAAAGATAAAAATGAGTTGACACCATGAATATGGGTCGAACAACATATGTTTTGGTCATAGTTGACTAATTGACTAAGTAGCTTATTTATTAGAGCTTATTTGATAAGTATAAAGCTTGTTTGGTAACTAAAAATAACTAATAAGTACCAAATATTAACAAATTGGACCAAACTAATTTTTGGGCCAAAAAGCCCATGGTTTTACTGTTGGGCCGAAGCCCATGGAGAAATATGTAGTTTTGACTTTTTGACCAAACGAACCTATTGAGCGAGTAAAATGATTTTTAGTAACGCGTCGATATATACGTTATAACTAAAAATATGTTTTGGATTAAAAATGGAAATTGGGCTTATTTGAGAAGTTTCGGCCCAATGAGTCATAAAAATGATAAAATTTACTTTTGGAATATTTTCCGACTCGCCGAAGTTAATAATGTTTAACGAAACGATGAAAATAACGATAACTATTTTTGGACTTGTTTTTAGACGTTTAGTCTCTGAAAGGGTAAAAATTGGCATTTTTACTAAATTTACATTGAGATTGACTTTGTTGACTTTTTGACAAAATATTGACTTTGTGTCGAAATCTAGTGTTAATACTTAAAAATGAAGTTAACGAATAATATAACTACGAAAGTATTCACGACACTTAATATATACATATCACTAAAGTATTTTTGCACTCGAAACTAATTAGTGAAATGTTTGAGTAACAGTTGCAACATTTGAGATAAATGGAAACATTGTATAAACGAATGGGTCATGCCCAAATTTTCTAAAAACCCAACACTTAGAATATTTTTTGTAAAAATTCATAACTTAAGTAAACTTTATGGAATTACTTAACAAAACTTGTTTTCTTATAATAAAAGTTGCAACAAAAATAATAAACGATGTTTTTAAATATAATAATTTTTCACTAATTATATTCTATTAATCATTCTTCAAAAACTTATTTAATTAATCTCCATTAATTAAATATATGAGAAATCAACTTATAATATAAATTTATATATATATATATATAATATATATATATATATATAATATATATATATATATATATATATATATATATATATATATATATATATATATATAAAACACTTGTACATTTAAAATCGCGAATACTAGCACGGATGTTCCGTTACGTATTCCCACCATGCACTTTCACCATGAGCTACCCCCAAGAGTTACAATAATAAATCGTTTCGAAATATATTTTACCACACAACAAGCAAGAAATACACGGGCACAGGTCAAACGTAAAACTTTTCAAATATAATAAAGACACATGAGACACGAACGCTTTGCCAAGACTTACCGTACTGATTTAGGGTGCTGATCGACGCGGTTGCATTATTTTGATTTATTTGCTGATTTGCTGTTATTGAAAGGTGAGTTTATAGCCCCATATTTTATACGATTATTGTTTTATAAGCTTGGGGTGAGAAACATGCAAAACTGTTTTCATGGACCAGAAATGAATTTGCTTTTGAGATCACACTAGTATGCAGAAACCTAAGTTTGCTGAATCCCATTTTGTGCCCACTATCATCTGCCGTTAATTTCCTGTTTGGGAAGCCGTTTGTTATAAATAGATCTATTGGGAGTGACGTCCCCGTTCGATTGGCTCGGCATAGCCAAGGTGAACGTATACCAAGTCGGGTTTTTGGCCGAGTGTCTGGGGATTAACACTCGCGGGCACCCTTATTTATTTTGTTAACGCTAGTCGTTCTGCATTGTCTTAGCATCGGTAGGATGAGGCTTAGTGTTTGCATAACGGATAGTGTGTATCTGCTGAATTGTTTTATGATATTGCTATTGTTCCATATGTGCTATTTATTTAAACCTATGAACTCACCAGCGTTAGCTGACTTTTAGCATGTTTTTCTTAGGAAACTGAGGTGCGTTTAGCTGGGTGCAGTGCATGGCGTCGGTCACAATAAATGATGGAAATGTTTTTAATGCGTTTACTCTGAAAACTGGACCTTTTTAATTTAAATGGGCTTCATTTTCATCAAAATGGATTTTATGTAATGTTACATGACTTAACTTATGTAATATATTTTAAAACGGATTTTTAATCCGTTCCCTATATCTTGTTTTGTGATTTCAATCCAGTAGCACCCAAACTGTATGTTTCCGCGAATATTATGATTTTGGGGGTATTACAGATTGGTATTCAGAGCCTAGGTTATAGAGAACGTGGTTTATAAAAACCTCAAACTATAACCGATTTTGAAAAACTTTCCATCATGACCGCCGGATGCCTGCCAGTTTAGCTTGCTATGATTTGGGCATTAGTTGCTTAATTGATTTGAGTGTTATTTGCTTTATTTGATTTGGCGTTATGGCATGCTATTTGAGCATTATACTAAGCATATATGATATAAGTAATTTCTATATACTTATACGTGTCGCACTATATTTGTCACGGACCATGTCTCTCCCATTCGGCACACACTCTGAGGTAGATACTGCTGGATTCACTTCTCAGACACAGCAGCCAGTTCCGTTCATGGATGACCCACTGATGGAGGTTATTCGTGCTGCTGCTCAGCCATCCATTCCTGTTCAGCCTGTACACACCACTTCAGTATCCACCTCACCGTATTTGCACAGATCTACCACAGCACACCGTTCATCACCAGCTCAGTTGTACACCTTTACTCAGCATGATCTTGTTGCTCCACCTGTTAGACGTCGGGCATCATATAGGCGAGTCCGTGGACGCCGTCTTCAGTTATCTTCTGTATTGACTTCATCTCTTAGTAGGACCCGTTATGGTTATATGGGTACTCCTGCTGACTCACCACCTCAGTCACCTGTACCATCTCCAGACTATTCCCCACCTAGTCAGAGACATAGGAAATCAGTGGAGACTTATTCTGATGAGGACGAGGATCCAGTGGAGGATCCCGAGCAGGTTCAGGATGAGCCTACTCCTACTGTTGCTACTGAGCATACTCCTATGGGTTTAGAGGATGATAGGGATAGGGATACTCCTATGGATGTAGATCAGGGCATGATGTCGAGGGATGGCAAGGGCATCATGGAGGATGTTCAGGGATTGTTTGAGGTTGGACAGAGCTCGAGAGATGCATAGTTTCAGGGTTTGTTTGAGATTGGACAGAGCTCGAGAGATTGCACAGATTCAGGGTTTGGATGATAGTCAGTGGTTGGACATTGCTTGTGATGTTAGCACGGGTGTACGTGCAGCTAGCCCAGAGTACACACCGTCATCTCCTTCTTTTATACCACTATCTCCGATGCCTACCCCACTCCCATCACCAGTGGCTTCTCCATTAGCAGATCATGAGGAGCTTACTGAGATGGATCAGATCTGGATTCAGTTGACGAACCAGGCGAGCCTACTTGATGTGCATTCTGATCAGCTTGGGAGATTGGAGCAGTCTGAGCGTATACAGACTGTAGAGAGGCGGATTGGGACTATTGATCAGGCAGCTTGTGTTTTATTTGAGGAGTTGTATTCTGACCGTAGAGTGATGATTGGGTTGAGAGCTAGATTGGATGCTCTAGAGAGGTTACATGGCAGGGAGCTTAGAGGATTGGATTTTAGGGCCATTGGTTTAGGTAGAGGCCAGAGTAGGATATTGGGTATGATGAGACGAGCCAGAGGCGTTGACCGTATGCAGTGGCAGAGGATTTCGACTGCTAAGCATACCATTGGATCAGTGATGAGGGAGAACCAAGAGCTTAGAGACCGAGTAGCCCAGCTAGAGACCACTATTGGAGGATTGACCCGAGCATTTGAGGAGCTACGCATTGCTAGGACCGACCATTAGATGTAGTAGCAGTGATGATGTATTCCTAGAGTAGTAGTAGTGATGATGTATTCCTAGAGTAGTAGTAGTGATGATGTATTCCTAGAGTAGTAGTAGTGATGATGTATTCCTAGGACTATTAGTATTTCGGTAGTATCTTAGAACTAACTATTGACGAGCTTGTAATTTTGTGAACCTTTATCTTCTGATATATATATAGCAAGCTTAGTCTTCCTATCCGATTATTCGTTTTTCCTCTGTGGTTGACTTTATTCTTGTATTTGTTTTCGCTATCCACATATCGGTATGATTTATTTTCCTATAACCAAAAATCTCATTTATCGCCATCTTTTGTGATGCAGATAAATGGCACCTAAACGAAAGTCAACCAGAGTCACACGAGGACAAACTATTAACATACCTATTCAGACAAGGTCAGTAAGGGGAAGAACTACTGAGCCTGTTGCCCCAACCAGAGTCACACGAGGACGACCCGCTAACACACCGGTTCAGACAATGTCAGTGAGGGGAATAACTATTGAGGATGTCTCCCCGACCAGAGCTGCACAAGACCAAACAGCTGAGGATGTCGCACCAACCAGGGCCGCAGCTACTACCCCAGCGGTGAATCAAGCAAAACTGGATCAACTAGTTGCTGATCGTGTGGCAGCCGCTCTCACAGCTGTGACCAATTCGACCACCAACACCATAACATCTGGGCCAGTGACCAACAGCCGAGGTTGTACTTACTCTGAGTTCCGAAAAATCATGGTTGAAGGATTTGGAGGAACAGAGGGAGCAGTTGGTTTGACTAGATGGATTGAGAAGCTTGAAACCGTGTTTCGTATTAGTGGATGTCATGAGAATGACAGAGTCAAGTTTGCGTCATTCACTTTCATGGATTCCGCTTTGACCTGGTGGAACAACTACATGAAGTCTGCTAATATGGATGTTGCTTATGCTATGCTTTGGGAAGATTTTAAGGAACTAGTGACTAGGAAGTATTGCCCACGAAATGAGATTAAGAAGTTAGAAATTGAGTTTTGGAATTTGAAGGTGCAAAACAACAACATCATTGCTTACAATCAGAGATTTCAGGAGTTGGCTTTGCTATGTCCAGAAATGGTTCGAACTGAAGCCAGATTGATTGAGAGGTATATCGGTGGTTTGCCGAAATCTATAAGGGGTGATGTGATTACCTCGAGGGCTGTAGATCTTCATGAGACCATGGAGACAGCAAACAAATTAATGGATCAGGAACTGGAGGATATTCCAAAGAAGAGTACTGACCACAAAAGGAAGTGGGAAGATCACTCCAAGGGTAACAACAACATCTCTCAGAACAAAAAGCAGAATGGAGGCATAGTTTATGCAGTTGGTTCTGGAGACAAGAAGGGTTATGATAAGAATACGCCTTTTTGTAACCGCTGTAAGTTACATCACAGGGGACAGTGCACTGTGAAGTGTAACAATTGCCAGAGGATAGGGCACTTGGCAAAGAACTGTAGGGCAAGACCACTAGCCACCGCACAAGCAGCACCACCCTACAATCGTAAGGCGGATGTCACCTGCTTTGGGTGTGGTGAAAAAGGTCATTATCGGAACGAGTGCAATAAGCCCCGAAATCAAGGAAACGGTGGTAGACCAGGGAACCAAGTGGCAATGATTAACAATGGAAATCAGGGCAATGAAGGAAGAGCTCGTGGAAGAGTTTATGCCGTAGGCAGAAGGGAAGCCCAGGACGACCCGAACGTGGTGACGGGTACGTTTCTTTTAAATAATCGTTATGCTTGAGTACTTTTCGATAAGGGAGCAGATAGAAGCTTTGTATCGACCGCTTTTAGTCCTTTGCTCGATATAGCCCCGACCACCTTAGATAATGCCTTTGACATAGAATTAGCAAACGGAAACCTAGAAAGAGTAGGTACCATCATAAGTGGTTGCACTCTAAACTTGTTGAACCGTCCATTCAATATCGACTTAATGCCGGTAGAATTGGGTAGCTTCGACGTCATCATAGGGATGGATTGGCTATCAAAATATCATATCGTCATCATCTGTGATGAGAAGATCGTCAGAGTACCCTATAGGAATGAAGTTCTGATCATTGAAGGCGACCGCTCTGATCATGCGCGTTCGTCAAGATTGAGCGTCATCTCGTGTACGAAGGTGCAGAAGTACATCGAGAAGGGATGTTATCTCTTTTTAGCTCATGTCACTGAAAAGAAAGAAAAGGAACCTGGAGAGAAAAGGTTGGAAGATGTGCCAATCGTAAGGGATTTTCCAGAAGTCTTTCCAGGACTTCCACCGGCCAGAAAAATCAAATTCCACATCGAATTAGTGCCAGGAGCCGCGCCTGTAGCGCAAGCACCCTATCGTTTAGCACCTACGGAATTACAAGAATTGTCAGATCAATTAGCTGAATTATCTGGAAAAGGTTTCATTAGACCGAATTCATCGCCTTGGGGAGCTCCTGTTTTGTTTGTTAAGAAGAAGGATGGATCCTTCAGGATGTGTATTGACTATCGGGAACTGAATAAGCTAACCATTAAGAATAGACACCCACTCTCGAGGATAGACGACTTATTCGATCAGTTGCAAGGATCATCGGTTTATTCTAAGATAGACTTGAGATCGGGTTATCACCAACTTAGGGTCCGGGAAGAGGATATCCCGAAGACCGCATTCCGAACCCGATATGGCCATTACGAATTCCAAGTTATGCCATTCGACTTGACAAATGCACCAGCAGTATTCATGGATCTCATGAATCGTGTGTGTAAGCCGTATTTGGATAAATTCGTGATAGTGTTCATTGACGATATCCTGATATATTCCAAGAATGAGCAAGAGCATGAGGAACATCTCAAGCTAATTCTGGAACTATTGAAAAAGGAAGAACTATATGCTAAGTTTTCGAAGTGTGAATTCTGGATATCGACCGTTCAGTTTCTTGGTCATGTGATAGATAAGCAAGGGATTCACGTAGATCCTGCTAAGATTGAGGCCATTAAGGATTGGGCAACGCCCACAACGCCAACGGAAATCCGACAATTTTTAGGACTTGCCGGCTATTACAGAAGATTTATAGAAGGTTTCTCTAAGATAGCTAAACCGTTGACGAAATTGACTCAAAAGAATGTGAAATATGACTGGGGAGATAAGAAGGAAGAAGCTTTTCAACTCCTTAAGGAAAGATTGTGTAGTGCCCTATTTTAGCTTTACCCGAGGGTAGTGATGATTTTGTTGTGTATTGTGACGCATCACACAAAGGTTTGGGAGCCGTGTTGATGCAAAGAGAGAAGGTAATAGCATACGCTTCTCGACAGCTGAAAACCCATGAGAAAAACTACACAACCCACGACCTAGAATTAGGATCAGTCGTGTTTGCACTGAGGATTTGGAGACACTACCTTTATGGAACTAAGTGCGTAGTGTATACTGATCACAAGAGTCTATAACATATCTTGAACCAGAAGGAGCTGAACATAAGACAGCGCCGATGGTTAGAGTTGCTTAGCGACTATGATTGTGAGATCCGTTATCACCCAGGCAAGGAAAATGTTGTTGCCAACGCCCTTAGTAGAAAGGAGCGAATCAAACCCCTCAGGGTCAGATCATTAGGGATGACGATCAATTCGCCGCTTCTAGCAAAAATTCTTGAGGCTCAGGATGAGGCACTCAAAGAAGAAAACCGACCCAGTGAGAGGATTCACAGAATGCCAGAACTTGAGAACGGGTTAGTAAGAAGATCCGATGGGATTTTGCGTTATGGCGACAGGTATTGGATTCCACTGTGTAGAGGAATTCGTGATTTCATTATGCACGAATCACATAAGTCCAAGTACTCCATTCACCCAGGATCTGACAAGATGTATTTAGACCTAAAGAAGTTGTATTGGTGGCCAAACATGAAGGCCGATATAGCTGAATACGTCAGCAAGTGCTTAACGTGCTCGAAGGTCAAGGCTGAACACCAGAGACCGTCCGGTCTGCTTGTTCAACCTGAGATTCCGGAATGGAAATGGGAACGTATCACTCTGGATTTTATAACGAAGTTGCCTAAGACATCGAGTGGTTACGACAAGATTTGGGTAATCGTGGACCGACTCACTAAATTAGCGCATTTCCTCCCTATAAAAGAGAAAATCAGCATGGATAAACTCGCGCGTTTATATGTTAAGGAAATTGTTGCAAGGCATGGTGTGCCTGTTTCTATTATCTCTGATCGAGACAGTCGATTCACGTCTAATTTTTGGAAGTCGCTTCAGGATGCTTTAGGAACCAAACTCGATATGAGTACAACATATCACCCTCAGACGGATGGTCAAAGTGAAAGGACCATTCAGACATTAGAGGACATGTTAAGAGCCTGTGTGATTGATTTTGGGAACGGCTGGGATAGGCATTTGCCTTTAGTCAAATTTTCCTATAACAACAGCTATCACACCAGTATTAAGGCTGCACCGTATGAAGCACTTTATGGACGTAAGTGCAGATCACCAATTTGTTGGGCAGAAGTTGGAGATAGCCAGCTTACCGGGCCAGAACTAGTCCATGAGACTACTGAAAAGATTGTGCAGATCAAGAGCCGAATGCAGGCGGCTAGTGACCGTCAAAAGAGTTACACTAACAAGAGGCGGAAACCCCTTAAGTTTCAAGTGGGAGATAAAGTAATGTTGAAAGTCTCACCATGGAAAGGCGTGATCAGATTTGGTAAGTGTGGTAAGTTGAACCCTCGCTATATTGGACCTTTCGAAATTCTTGAAAAGATCGGGCCGGTAGCCTACCGACTCGAACTGCCATCAGAGCTCAGTGCTGTGCATAACGTTTTTCATGTCAGTAATTTGAAAAAGTGCTTATCGGATGAAAACGCCGTTATTCCTTTGGATGAAATCCAGCATGATGAGAGGTTAAATTTTATTGAATAGCCGATTGAAATCATGGACCGAGAAGTGAAACGATTAAAGCAGAGTCGTATCTCAATTGTGAAGGTCCGATGGAACTCTCGCAGAGGCCCCGAATACACTTGGGAGCGAGAGGACGAAATAAAGCGAAAATACCCTCATCTCTTTTCAAAGCCGACGAGTAACGTAAATTGAAATCCGGGATGGATTTCCCGATTAGATGGGGAGACTGTGACCAATGGTAATTTTCACGTTGTTAATTAATATTATATGAGTATTAATTATTTTTAAGCTAAGCATTTCTATGCGCATTTGCATGTTTATGAGTATTTTTAAGCATTTTCGGGAGCTGTCCCAGCATACTGTAGCTTAGAATCACTGCAGAAAAAGTATATTTTTGTCAGTAAAGTTAAATTACCACATTTCTGATAGTTACTGACAAGTATTATAATTTACTGAGAGCTTTCTCGCATTTTTCTGAAAAACAACCGCACGCGCGTACCGACAGCACAGTACATATGGTAATAGTCAAATAAATATATTTTTGAGTCAGTAATGACATTTTATTATATTTCTGACGAAAACGTGGTTAAAAACTTTATTTTACGTTATCGGGTCCAAAAACGTCAAACCGGGACTTTACGGTAACATTTAAACTCAAACCGACACACTATACACCAAAGCGGGATAAAAACTATTTTTGCCCTCCCCAATTAAGCCATAGCCGGCCACATAAGCTCACAAAACTCACATGGGATAAAAATTCCTTATCTTAAATGTAATCTAAATGTTACTAAATATGGTGTGTTACTTTTTGGATTTTCACATTCTATCTTTTAATGTTACCAAGATTTTCATACGCCTAACATAAACACACAAACATCATCTACCTAAATTTCTCACTAAAAGATCAAAATCATCAAGGGTTTAGATAAGTTTTGGGTAATTTGGAGCTTGATTTGGGTAAAATTAGTGAAGTTTTGGGTGTTCTTGTCCTCCTATCACACGTTAAACATCAAGAGCATTGTAAGGATCCATAAAACTTTTCTAAACTTGTTAATCTCTTGTTCATTTGGTGTATAATGATGTTTAAAAGTGTTAAATGTGTATGTTTTGATAATATGATTAAAGCTAGGGTTTGATCTATATTTCATTATGCTCGACATTTTTAGAAGTATATGAGTTAGTTTGTAGATTTCTTGCTTGTGTGGTAAATATTGTTACATATAGTGCTTATTTGATGATACAAACATTTGTTATGGTTTTTACACTAATTTAAGCACTATATTGATTTTTAGAGCACATATATGGTTCGGCCATAAAAATAAATATAAGATTATTGGGGTTTTGAAAAACATAAAATATTGGCTCAAGTGGTGAAATGGTGGAAAAATATAATTGAGTGTTTATTTGGAATAGATTGAAAATAAGCCCTAAGTTACTAAAAATAACTAGTAAAAAGATAAAAATGAGTTGACACCATGAATATGGGTCGAACAACATATGTTTTGGTCATAGTTGACTAATTGACTAAGTAGCTTATTTATTAGAGCTTATTTGATAAGTATAAAGTTTGTTTGGTAACTAAAAATAACTAATAAGTACCAAATATTAAAAAATTGGACCAAACTAATTTTTGGGCCAAAAAGCCCATGGTTTTACTGTTGGGCCGAAGCCCATGGAGAAATATGTAGTTTTGACTTTTTGACCAAACGAACCTATTGAGCGAGTAAAATGATTTTTAGTAACGCGTCGATATATACGTTATAACTAAAAATGTGTTTTGGATTAAAAATGGAAATTGGGCTTATTTGAGAAGTTTCGGCCCAATGAGTCATAAAAATGATAAAATTTACTTTTGGAATATTTTCCGACTCGCCGAAGTTAATAATGTTTAACCAAGCGATGAAAATAACGATAACTATTTTTGGACTTGTTTTGAGACGTTTAGTATCCGAAAGGGTAAAAATTGACATTTTTACTAAATTTACATTGAGATTGACTTTGTTGACTTTTTGACAAAATATTGACTTTGTGTCGAAATCTAGTGTTAATACTTAAAAATGAAGTTAACGAATAATATAACTACGAAAGTATTCACGACACTTAATATATACATATCACTAAAGTATTTTTGCACTCGAAACTAATTAGTGAAATGTTTGAGTAAAAGTTGCAACATTTGAGATAAATGGAAACGTTGTATAAACGAATAGGTCATGCCCAAATTTTCTAAAAACCCAACACTTAGAATATTTTTTGTAAAAATTCATAACTTAAGTAAACTTTATAGAATTACTTAACAAAACTTGTTTTCTTATAATAAAAGTTGCAACAAAAATAATAAACGATGTTTCTAAATATAATAATTTTTCACTAACTATATTCTATTAATCATTCTTCAAAAACTTATTTAATTAATCTCCATTAATTAAATATATGAGAAATCAACTTATAATATATATATATATATATATATATATATATATATATATATATATATATATATATATATATATATATATATATATATAACACTTGTACATTTAAAATCGCTAATACTAGCACGGAAGTTCCGTTACGTATTCCCACCATGCACTTTCACCATGAGCTACCCCCAAGAGTTACAATAATAAATCGTTTCAAAATATATTTTACCACACAGCAAGCAAGAAATACACGGGCACAGGTCAAACGTAAAACTTTTCAAATATAATAAAGACACATGAGACACGAATGCTTTGCTAAGACTTACCGTACTGATTTAGGGTGCTGATCGGCGCGGTTGCATTATTTTGATTTATTTGCTGATTTGCTGTTATTGAAAGGTGAGTTTATAGCCCCATATTTTATACGATTATTGTTTTATAAGCTTGGGGTGAGAAACATGCAAAACTGTTTTCATGGACCAGAAATGAATTTGCTTTTGAGATCACACTAGTATGCAGAAACCTAATTTTGCTAAATCCCATTTTGTGCCCACTATCATCTACCGTTAATTTCTTGTTTGGGAAGCCGTTTGTTATAAATAGATCTATTGGGAGTGACGTCCCCGTTCGATTGGCTCGGCATAGCCAAGGCGAACGTATACCAAGTCGGGTTTTTGGCCGAGTGTCTGGGGATTAACACTCGCGGGCACCCTTATTTATTTTGCTAACGCTAGTCGTGCTGCATTGTCTTAGCATCGGTAGGATGAGGCTTAGTGTTTGCATAACGGATAGTGTGTATCTGCTGAATTGTTTTATGATATTGCTATTGGTCCATATGTGCTATTTATTTAAACCTATGAACTCACCAGCGTTAGCTGACTTTTAGCATGTTTTTCTCAGGAAACTGAGGTGCGTTTAGCCGGGTGCAGTGCATGGCGTCGGTCACAATAAATGATGGAAATGTTTTTAATGCGTTTACTCTGACAACTGGACCTTTTTAATTTAAATGGGCTTCATTTTCATCAAAATGGATTTTATGTAATGTTACATGACTTAACTTATGTAATATATTTTAAAACGGATTTTTAATCCGTTCCCTATATCTTGTGTTGTGATTTCAATCCAGTAGCAGCCAAACTGTATGCTTCCGTGAATATTATGATTTTGGGGGTGTTACAAACTTGGAGATTTACGGTGGCTGATGATCTCAACGAATGCTCAAAGATCACATATGCCAAAGGAACATTAAGCACACGATCATTGCTTGAAGTACAAAGTGTGCTGAACTTGTAGAATCAAAAGACTACAAGCTAGGAAATTAAGTTCATTAGAATGCTATAATTCAGATTGTAATTTCCGGGGTGACCTCCCTTAGGGGGAGATTGTAAGGAATATAAATATTCATATGAAAGACTCGGTCATCCCGAGCATCTATTAGCATTAAGTTAGCTCGTAGGCTTATTAGTATTAGTTTTGTTATCGTAATAATAGTTTAGTTATCGTATTATTTGTGGAGTTGGGTCGAGTCTTTACCCACTGTTAGCTTACTCCACAGCCCAAGTAGGGCGTTTATGTTTGTACTATAAATACCCTCTTCCCACCAAGGGAGAGGGTTGGAGCTTCTAATCATTCAACATAATTTTCCTTCACTTTCTCTCTCTAGAACTCCTTCTCTCTCTAAGATTCGGCCAACATCACAAGAACCATACGTGTTTGATTTTTGAGTATCCTACAGACTTTATTTTTCATGCTTGTAGCTTATCTTTCTAAGAAAGTTCCCGCCCATATTTCGTAATTGTTTCTTCAGAGATAAGTCTTCAGGGAGTCAGTGAGTTATTGTCATCACTCACTGACTCCATTACCTTCTTCTTTGGCTTAGAGATCATTCATTGAGTACCGCCTTACTGAATGATGAGTCTTTCTTTTTAGACCCAGTCTGAACATCCTGAAGGTAACTCACTGAGTGACTGTTCACTCAGTGACTTGTTTGTTGTTTAAGGTTATATGACACTCATTGAAATCTGTATCAGTGAGTAACTTACTATTTTATTAAGTGAGTTAGGCTATTTTATTTTCAAATCTTGTCATGGCCAATTGGGTCAAAATTTTGACCTAACACTTACGACTGTGACTCCCATTCTATGCAGCTAATCTGCCATTGATAAAAATACAATGATTAAATTAAGCACAAAAGTAAGCTAAATTAAGTACAAACACAACAACCAAACCCTACTAGTCAGAAACAACTCCAAAAATCATACACATTCTTAATTTTTTTAATCTTTACTACTGATAAAGATACTCTAGAATCGTATGATAGAAAATTGGCTTGTGTGTGTGGATTCTTTTTAGCTAATATTCTGCATGTCAAAAACACCTAGTGGGATCCAGATGTAAGAAGTCTGAAACTGGAAAATAGGTGTACAACATGAAATGAACCGAAAATTAACTGGAAAACCCACTACTCCTATTTTAATCCCTCTAAGTCGACGAATCGGCTCAGCTTAACGTGTGAACAGTGCCGGCTCGAGCCGCAGCTCCACAATGCACCCAAGCCGTCGCACTCCCTTGAGCCGACCTCTCAATCCGCCGCTTCGGAATGATGCCGACTCTAAGTTCCATTTCAATGAATGTTATATAATATAATTTTGAATATATACACATGTGTACTGTATCATATCTTGAAAGTACTTAAAAAAATTGAAATAGCTGCAACTTGTATGTATAACATTGCATATATAAAAAATGAGATTGGTTATTTATATTAGGGTTATGTTATGACTACCCCTTCTGGCCCACTTTTACATTCTTCACCCTTTGGCATACTCATGTTTATAGTACAATATAGTTTTTAATCAGTTTTTTTCTGTATTTTCTGTCAGTTTAATATTTTTAACTTATTAAAATTTATATTTTCTGTTCCGTACTTACAGTTTTATAGTTTTTAAATATAAACAAAATGAAAAGAAAAATGTATATATAACAAAATGAAAAAAAAAATGGAAAAAACATGAAGGGTATTGTTGGTGTTTTAGGAAGTACCAATAACACATTCCTAATTGTAATATCCTTTTTTTTTTATTTAATTAATCAAAACGTCCATCAATTAAATCCATCAATCTGGTGTTGAAAAAGTGAGTGAAGAAAAACTGCGTTTTTCAGAAGGTCACAACCTACTTTTTTAAATTTGCGTTTTGAAGCCAACAAAATGCAATTAACCGATTCTTAGCTCATCTCATCCGAACACCTTTTTATAAATTATCGCATTTTCAAATCGTGAAAAGCAGTTAACCAGGCTACAAACACACTCTCATTTTATAATTTTTTTTTTTTGGGCAATTTCATATTTTTTTCTCACATTTTAGTTGGAAATTTCATATATACTCAAACATGTATTAAAAAAATTGTACATTATACATTCAATACTTGCATTTTAAATATATGTGAAATTAATCTAGAGAAATTTCATATATACCCGCGTTTTTTTATTTCTTTTGAGCAAAGATAATGGTGTCTTAATTTTGAGGTATGGGGTCTTGTCCTTAAACCGTGAGTGGAGAATTTTCTAGAGTAATTCCTATAAAACACAGGGATAGAAAGGTCATTCGTTAACCATGTTTAATAAAATCGGCAATAAAGAAATGAAGAAAATTATGAAAAAATGTAGGGTAGGTTTAAAATGTGACAGCCTTGTAGAGTACCAAAAACACATCTCTCTTTATACTAATCTTTTTTCTCTCTCACACATATTCATAGATAGGAAGGTGAATCACTAGTGTCAAGTTTAAATGTTGCTTTTTGATGGAGTGAAGAACCAGATGCCTCTTTTTAATGAATGATACATATATGTTTTTCAGTCTTGTTTATATATTCCATCTCATTTTCACTACTGACTCAGAAACAAAAGCTCACAAAGATAAGGTTTGAATATTTCTTTCTTGATTTCATGATCTCTGTAAGTTAGTTTTGTTCATAAGGTTTTTATTTCATTTCTTTGTCCAAATGGTTAGTGATATCATTTTAAATTTGTGTGTATACAAAATATGGAAAAGTGTGATGTTTGAGTGCTTTTGTGTTTGTTATTTCATGATCTACTGTTCAACAACTAGACCCCAAGATCTGACTTTAAATATGGTCTTTACAATAAATTGTTTGTGTGTGGATCTTGACTCTTGTGTTTGTATAATCACATAAAAAGTTGTCATCTTATAAACCCTTCTTGAGGTAAGTCCTTAAATTTTGTTTAAATAATCAGATAGATTGAAGATCAAATTTTCTTGGAAATTAGTTTATATCTATAAAATCTATCTTGATTTAGGGCTTAAATTTGTGTTTTTATAGTTCAAATTTTCTTGAAGATGTGTCTTAACTTTAAAAGACTATTTGGATTTAAGGCCTAAATTTGTGTTTGTTTTGTTCTATGATGATGTTGATGTTAGTGGATGATAGTTGTAAAACCTTTTTTCTTACAACTTCACTTGAGTTGTTTGAGATATAATCTTTACCACTCACATAAAATAACAGTTTTTGAAGTTATTTATTAAGTATTATTATTATTTTTTATCTCTATAACTTATATCTTTAATATTTGCTTGTGACCAACCGGGGCTTGCTCGAGTGGTATCAGTCCCCACCGTAAACGCTCAGTTGACCGGTCAAGGAGGGCCTCTTGGAGAAAATGGCCTCGGTTCAATCCTAACTCCTGACTAATTAGGTCAATGAGAACAGGTGATCATTGTCTCGGGCCGGGTCCTTGGGGAAGGGTCCGGTTGGCATCAAAAGATGCATGGGATTGTGGTGTTCCCCCGATTTACACCTTTTGGAGAATATTTGCTTGTGGGTTATGTACTGTGCCAACTAATTTGGTTCTTTTCTTGCTCAACTAGATTCTTTACAAAGAAAAAAGATGTTAACTTGATACTTCAACATCACATAAAATATGGTCTTCTTATCTTGCAGATTTCTAGCCTTCAAGGTAATTTCTCCAACTTGGAGTTATGTGAGGACATCATCTATCACCAAGCTAGCATGCTATTAAGCAGATAAGTGGGGTTTTAAGTTTGAAATTTTAGAGAGAGAAACTAAAGAAGGGTACTATTGTCTTGTCTATAAATATATATGCTGAAGACTAGGTGTAAAGGAGCAGTAGTTGTGAAGGTGAGTACTTGTGACTGTTTAAACATCACAAGAAGTATTAGCAGCAGATGATATCCATTGATGAACATCCACCATCAGATCCTTCATCATCTCATGATCTCAAAAGTTCTGATAATACAGATCTGAAGTCTTTAGATGCTTCTGCTGATCTTGATGATACTTACAACCCTCTTTCCAATATCTCTATAAGGTATAATTACTGTAATTTATTACAAGATTTGTTTTTTAGTTAGTATGTCAGATCCAGTATTTTACACAACCCAGTGCTAACAGACCCCTCTTGACCAGTGAGAGTACCATGAGAAAAAATATATATATATATCATATTTTTTATTGTTCATGAATTGATTGTTTGCGTTATATTTTTTGATTATCTACACTTGATATGTTATTTCATGCCTGTTTTTAAGTATTGATTGTTTTGTTGGCATGTGATAATGGTGTTGCTAAGTTATAATTAATTTTATGTTTGTATGGTTGATAATTCATGAATCTGTATTGTGACTTTGTGAGACATAAGTTTGGTTTTGATTGTTTTGTAGGGATTATGTTTTTGGCTTAAGGAACAAAGATATTGCTGGTAATTGGCCTTTTTCTCCCACAAGTTTGCAACTTTGCTTGAAACATGGGGTCAAGAATTTGCTGCCACCTTTCGAGTCTCTTGATTCACTAAGGAATAGCACACCTTTGACCAGATGCAGTCTTGGAAATCGTTCGACTGAGGATGAAATCATACACAAACTTGATGGAAAGCTGAAGAATGATCAAATTAGAGCTGCAAGCTTAAATTCAAGTGGTTCAAAGAAAGATCAAGAATCTCAATTTCGTTATCAAGAAACTTTGGCTCGCACAAGGTCAAAGGAAAAACCTTCTCAAAAGATTCAAAACATTTCTCGCGATAAAAAGAGTGGACACGTAATGAAATTGAAGCTGAAGTCCGCTGTTAAACCAGTTGAAAAATCTCAATTTCCTCATCAAGAATATTTGGGTCACACAAAGTCAAAGGAAAAACCTTTGCGAAAGAATGAAAACGTTTCTTCTCGCACAAAAAAGAGTAGATTCGTAATGAAACTGAATTCAGGTGTTGAAGGAGTCGAAGAAGTTGTTCCAAACTGTCTTATCGTTTCTGAAACAATGGCGTCGAAAGTTTGTCCCGTTTGCAAGATTTTCTCATCATCGTCAAACACGACATTGAACGCTCATATTGACCAGTGTCTGACCGGTGAGGGGACTTTGAAGTGGACCGAAAATCCTAAGATTTTAGTCAAACACAAAGTCAAGCCAAGGAAGATGAGGTCAATGGTTGATATATACAAAACAGCTCCACATTGTACAGTTGAGGAACTCGATAAAAGGAATGGAACGAGTTGGGCTACTAATTCATGTTTTCCCGCTCAAGAATTCCAGTTTCAGGGAGAAGAAAAAGAAGATGACAAAGAAGAAGAGGACGGAGAGAAAGAAGAGGAAAGAACGACCAAGATTATTCCCAATGTTGCTGATAATGAAGGTGATGTCTATATCGATACCAATGGCAAAAAAGTTCGAATCTTGTCGGTCCCCAAAACAGTTTTGTCAGATAATAATAGTGCTCGGAAGTTAGTGAAAAGAGTGAAAGGGAGTAAAATGATCATGGCTAAGAAGAAAAGTAATATTTTTAAGAAGAAACATCAGCATAAGCAGTTGAAACTTAGTCCTAATGCCAGAAAGTTATGCTCATTAAAGCCTCAGGTACATTTTTTTTGGCTAGCAATTGCAAATATTTGGAAATAAAATGAACTTTTTTAATTATACTTTAAATTATATTATTATTTATTAATTAAGATTGTTGATGAACTTAACAGGCAGTAAGTGGTTCAATAGCAGAAAGTTGCAGCGAAGATGAACGAGACAAAGAGATTATAAGGCCATCATGGGCATGGTCTAAACGAGCTAGTCTTTTAAAAAAGTCACGTGGCACGAATCAAAAGGTAGAAATTTTTAGTGGCAAGAATAGAAAGACAGATTTACAATGTCGTGAAACGGAAGATTTGGTTGTTGAAATTGAGAAGTCTTCTTCAGGATGTGATTCCAAAATTCGTCGAAGCTCATCTCATAATAACTCTAGTTCCTCACAAAGTAGGAAGAAAATGAGAACATCGTCACCTTTAATTAAACAGCCTCTCAATGAGTTTCGAAAGGAAGGAACCCGTATTCATCTTGATGAGGATGAGTATGATGATGATGACGACAACGACGATTTTGATAATGATGATTATGATACATATGATGATGATGCAGGTCCATCACAACATTCTGATGGTGGTGATATTAGACCAAAGGGTAGCAAGTTTGCATCTTTATGCAAGAACCTATCATTCCCAGCTGCCAAATTCAGTTTTAAAAGGAAAATTTCAGCTGCTGAGAATTTAAATGAAGATCTTGATGATCGGCTTTCTCAAGATTCTTCCAAAGATCAATCTAGAATGGAAGAACACGCGGCTACAAGAACAAATGTTTCAAAAAGCTCCAATGAAGAATCTTCTGTGGGGATTCGGACTGTTAACAAGGATGAGGTATGTGATGTGGAATCCATTAGAAACGAGACGTTATCTAATGTTGACCAAGTTCGCGTGTCTAGTTTTATGGGTTTGAGCACATCATTTGATCTAGAATTTTCCAAGTGCATTGATCTATATCAAGATCAGATATGTTCAACTAACCGTGCTCCAAATGATGTTGAACAACATGAAAATTACATTCAGGAGGTTGATCCTATACTAATTCCCGGACCACCAGGATCATTCTTGCCCGCAAGCCCATGTGAAGAAATGGTTTCTGAAGAACAACTTCAAGCAACTAGTGTTCGGTCCAGTGAATACCAGAATCTTAAGGAGATAATGGATCAAGATTCAACGTCTAACTCTCCAGTTTCAACTATCTCTAACTCAAGATCTACTTCTGTACAAGATGATACATATAAAAAACTGTTTTTTAATGGGGATACAGGCTTTACAGACAAGGGTCCATCTCAAAATAGTTTAAAGAATGATCAGCCTTGCTGTTGCTCTCGTAAGGAGGCTGCTTTAAACTATCAAGAATCGTTTAACTTAAGAAAACGACCGATTGAATCAAGTATTACTACTTCAAGGGGTTTGAACTTCGAATCTGAGATGTTTCCACTACGCAACTGCCCGAATTCACCAGCACCTGCTTTAGTTGCCAGTCCTTCAAAACCTGTTCTCAGGTTGATGGGTAAAAACTTAACCGTGGTTAAGACAGATAAAGACCAAGATGTTTCATTATCGTCACAGCAGTTTAGAACTCCGCCATCAAGTCGACAAAATCCTCAACGTCCCGTGCCCTTTAGCCAGTACCAAAATGGCTTTGATTCTCAACATTTCAGTGCTCATCCACCAATTAATATGAGAAGTCATGTTGACTTGGGCCCCATAAATGGTGGTTTTATGACATGTATGAATCTGTATGATCGTGGCGGTTCTTATATGGGGCCCAAGATGCCCCAAGCAAGGTCCCACCATGGTCATGATGCTATAGATTTTCAAGCAGTAAGTGGAAGAAATGTTTACAACAATGTTCCCTCCAGATCTCAGCCTATAAAGGAGATCATTGTTTTAGATGATTCTCCGGAAGATGAAGCTGGTACCTCTATGGGAAATGAGTTTTTGATAAGAAAGCAGGAGCAGATGAATCCATTGTACTCGAAGTACCCGTCACAAAGATCTACTCATCTGTATGGTAGTGGTGGTTCAACGGCGTTTCATGGTGTTGGTTTCCAAACTTTTGAAAATGGTGATCCTGGCAGGTGGAATATAGGATCCTCATCAGCATCGCCTTCAAGGTCTCAAATGCGATCTTCGACAACGTACTATCCTCCTAGCTATCCTTAACGACTGGATGCTAGCTTACAGATGAATTTTTTAATCAATATCTTTTTACGTAGTTTGTATCTTTTTGATATGATAGATTTAGAGGTTTAAGAACTTTTTCGAGGTTGACAGAATAATAAGTGTTCTATCTTTAACTACAAGTTTCTAATCACTAATATTTCATGTGTTAATATCTTGAAATCTGGCCTTATAATCCAGAAACCAAAATAATGCCCTCTTTAAGTATCTGTTTTAGAAGATCGAGGTCTTGTGGCTAACATTCCTCATCACCAATGATCTTGGTATCGATTCATAGCACCAAGATCTTTGGTGTTGTTTGGGTATCGTATTAAAGGTAGATTTTTTTATTCTTAAAAAGATGACACTATGTCACTATGACAAATTGGATGAAGAAAGCATTCAGTACATGCATGTATCTAAATATGAATATATCTATGTATACATCTGTCTGTCCATTATTTCGTGTCGTGTGCATGAAATATAGCCGTTTCAACATCATTAGGTGAGTTGAACATAACCATGGGGAGTTTATACGGACCCTCCCATAGGGGGTTTCGTGAGGTCCTGTGCATTGCGGGTTTGTATAATGTGCATCGCGGTTTGTACATTTTGACCAAAACCCCCTATTGTCACATCATAGGGTCTTAATAACATAACTCCATAACCATTACTACTGTACTATATATGTGACAAGTGAAGGAGCCCAACATATTGTTGTCACTTGTCTAGGAAAAAAACATTTGGACCACCATGAAATGTCTCTCTTTTGTACTTATAATACAGTCGATCGAGTTCTCGAGTAGCGGGGGACAAAGGTCACGTGCCCCTTTAGCGAAAAAAATAGTAGTATAAATTATCTAAAATATTTAGAGTTTTTTTGCTAATTTGCCCTACCAAAAAACCAATTTATAGTGTAGTTTTTAAAAATTATTAAAATATGACCACTCAAGCAAAATTTTCTGTCTCTGCCCCTAATGGGGTACTACGTATGTAGGATTTCGTTATCCGTATGAAGGACTAGGAAAACCATAATCGAAAAATGTAACTTTAATCAACAACTAATTAACATGAAGGATATATGTATGTTTAGGACTTGAGGTATATACGTTTGTCTATATAATCTTTATGATAAAAATAAGAAGACATGATATAATGAACAAATTGAAGATTTTAGTGCTTATGTAACGTTATAAAATGAATAGGACCCTACATAAAATAGCAAGTAGACACATTAATGAAGCGTATGGGTTTGATGTGAACGTGTATGGTGGTGTTTGCATGGTGAAAAGTGGGACACTTTTTTATTTATATGAAACGACTAAAAGGGCTTTCGCATGTGGGACCACTCTCCGCATTATTCCATCAAAGTCCAAATATTTAATTTCTCACTTGCCCCTTCAACTTTTGTACAAATTTTCATTAATCTATAATAAATATGGAAAATAATTTGCATAACTAAAATTTATGCCTAAAGACATGGCTAACTCTAAGATCACGACACATGACATGATTAGTGGTGAGGATTGTTGGTTTATTTGTGTGTTCCTAGATCAGGGTTAAGATAATCAATAGATCAAGGTACCGGATATTTACTTGAAATCGTGTAATAACTTTCCAATAGAAACTATTCGACCTTATGCCTGGGTTACACGAATATCTCTATGGGATAAGACCAAGTGATGTTCTTGTTTTAGGCACAAATCAAGAACCAAAACGTATTCAAGTGTTTAGGGTTTTTTCTGTGTGTCTTCATGCAGTTATGATACGACCTCTATTTATAATAAAGTTTACTCAAACCCTAGCCCATGGAATTATGTATAATTAACGGCCCATTAATTATACCATAATAGTAGGAATCAGTGGTTATAGGCTTACCAGCAGGAACAAGCTTACCAGCAGCAGAATCGTTTGCCTAGCAGCACAATAAATTGTACTAGCAGCAGAATCTATTGCCTAGCAACTCAGCAGCAGTATTATTGTACTAGCAGCAGTATCAATAACACTAGCAGCAGAATGTTCTGCTTTAGCAGCACAATGAGTAATACTAGCAGCAGTATGAACTGCATCAGCAGTATTATCATGTATGCTAGCAGCAGAACAACAAACCACTTAATTGAGTCAGGGTAAACATTGACCTGATGGGTGTACACTCCGTACCTCTAAGCCCATTACCAGGTGTGAAATAATCCCTCAAGTGCACTAAATTTCCAACAATCCTCCCCAAATTTAGTTCACTTACTTGCATGAAAAATAAACATAAAACAAACATGTGCATTAATTAAAATATCTTGAAAATTGAATTCTCATCTTAGTACATTATACGTTCAAATATTCGAGAATCAGGGTGTTCTAAGAATTGAACCCTTCAACCCATTTGAATACCTGAAGATAAAATACACACAATATTTTCAAACACTTAAATACTCCTGACACTATACAAGCCATGTGTCCATATCAAATTCATAAATGTTGTAAAAGCTAAAAGTCCAAAAGCTTCCTGAAGCGGCAAAAACTTCAACATTTACATAGGTGGTTTGATTTAACACAATTTATATCTCAAAAGGAATTCACAAAAGGGAAATAATGTGAAAACCCGAGGTTTGTTGTCCCGATTGAAGATTGAATGGAATTGTGATTTCGGGATCGTGAAACGTGAAGTAAATAGTGAAAGAGTGATATATTGGGGTTTTTAAACAACTAATATGAAATAACAAGTAAAAACAAGCTATTAAACTAAGGGGTACAAGTATTCTAAGCACACGATATTTAAAACGAAAATTAAACTTGAAAACGAACGTTACGATTTTAAAAACGTATTTAAAAAGGTGAAATTCTAAATTATAAGTCCTAAAAATGTGAAAATAATTTTCCTAAATTCTAAATATTAAAAGAAAATTTTAGAAAAAAAAGAATTATATTTTTTTGATTTTTATTTATTTTTTATGAATTTAAAACTAAAAGAAAGAAATTAAATGATTTAAAATAGCAAACTGATTTGGAAAAATATGAAACTTTGCAGAAAAATCTTAAATGATATTTAGAATCTAAGAAAAATGAAAATGGAACTTTTCTAAACCCTAATAAGCAGTATGGGTGAAAAAGCAGTTGCAAATAAGCTCTAAAATAAGCCAAACAGCACCAAAATTTTCCAAAAGCTAGGAAACAGATTATTATGCTAATTTAAGCTTAACACAACCAATGGATATCAAATAAGCATAAGTAATAAGCCAATAAGCTACTGCACAGTAGACAAATGAAGACAGAACCAAATGGCTAGATCACCTACTTTGAACAGCTCTATAAGCTGAGGAAAAGCTTATTGGGGAAAATCAAAGGCAGGATATTCAAGTTTATACTATAGACTCCTTCCAGACCAAAAATGCCCAAAATCTAAGTTCAATTACTTATTCAATTAAGCTCTAGATCAGATGGCAATGAAATAAAAAATGTGTGCAGGCTCAGGGCAGTTCTGATGGGCTATTTGCAGACCTATATTAAGCTATCTATTAAGCTTGAATTTGCAATTCAAGCTCATAACCAAAAAGCTGATACTACTAACTCTTAATAGACCAAATTTCATGCAAAGATCTCAAGTGAATAAGCAGATAAGAAGCAGGCAATAAGCTGAGTTCAGCAACTTTAGTGCAAGTCTGCACTTATGTTTCTGATGCAGCAGAGATGATATTTGGCCCTAAATTCTTTCAATTCTAGGTTACACTTAACTAACTCTTGGATACTGACTTTACCTACTGAAATGATCATAAAAATACCAAAAGTGTGGAACAAATAAGCCTCAGCTTATGTGGGGCTAATTGAGGCAGCTCCTACTTCTAATATTGCAACTATGGACTAAAAAACCTCAAATCAATCCAAATTGCTTAAAACCTACTAAATACTGCTTATATAATCCACAATAAGCTCAAAAAAATCTCATACAACTGCAAGTGAACAGTAAAAGCTACTTGTGACAAAAAACAACCTAGATCCAAACACTCCCTTAAATTCTGAGAATGCTTAATTTACACTACAACTAGCAGATTTAAGCTACAAAATTGACTTATCTATGACCAACTAAGCTACTTATCAACTAAAAAGCAAAAGTTAATTAATAATAAGCACTGAAATAAGCTCAACAGATTAATGCAAAAATTAGAGCTAAATTGAACTTACAACACTTTTCAGCTGAAACAATAAGGAACCAGTACTTCACATATCCCAGGCTTGTTTAACACAAGCCAAATATACCCAAATAAGCCTTCCAAGTCAGCTTATTCTTCAAACTGCTTATTTGACCAAGTTAGTTGACTTTTGTTGACTTTTGGTAATTTGTGAGACTGAGTTTGATTCAATACCTAATAAGCTTAACCAAAGCTATATGAAGCTAGATTAAGCTTAAACTAGTAGAAAAACAGCTTATTGAAGCTGGCTTTTTGAATATTTTTGCATTTTTGAACATTTTTTTCAATATTTTTTTGGATTTATGAAACAACTTGAACAATTATGAGATATTAAAACTGAGATAAGTATAATAAGCTACTGAAAGACTGAATAAGCTAATATGAGATTAAAAGCTTAAATAGAACAGAATCAAAGGAGACTAAAATTAAACTTTCATTAATCAAACTTTAAAAGTTACAAAAGAACAATTGAAATTACAATTCAGAAAATCATTTTAACAGCATAACAAAACTAAAAAACTAACTCCATCTGAGGAGGAGGGAAGGGCTATTTATAGCCGATCCTTGAATCTTCTAGGGCATCCATGTCAGCAATCCGTGCCCTCTTTGTGCTTCTTTGAATCGATATCAACCCTCAGATTACCCTTGATCATCACTCATTCATTTCTGGCCCTTGGATTAAACGGCCACGCACTCCCAGCCAATAGGAGGCCTCCATTTCGCTGACATGTCATTCCTGACATGTCAGGAAGCTCCTAGATTTCCGTGCAAGGACTAGATTGCCCTTAATTGTGGTAATTTTACGGGGTAATTTTTCTAGGGTTCATATGGGTAAATTTGGGGAAGAACAGGTAAAAAGGCGGGTTAGGGTTTTTTATATATTTGTTTGACTAGTATTTATTAGTTGGTTGACCCGGGTTTTGTGAGTTGGGTAAATGGGTTGTTTCGGGTTAGCTAAATTTGGGACCAGGTTTTGTGGATAAGTGGGTTATTCATTGGGCTGAAATGGGCTGTGGGATTTTTGGGTTAATGGAATGGCTTGGGTTTATTTTGGTGGATTGGATTTAATATAGATCCGGTTGTAAGGTTTAGAGTTAGGATTTAGTTTTGAAATAAATTTAACTCTAGGGACCAAACCTGCCATGTGAATAAAGTTATGCAAGGGCTGATTTTGTAATTTTGGTAAAACTTTGAGGTTTGATTTTTGACTTTTGAACATAGGCTTTGACAATTTGCTTCCCGTCATCGGCTTTTAACCTTTTCCAAATCTCGTGCTCGTTTTCCCGGATTTTGCTTAATTTTGTCCCTATTTCACGATATCCGTACCTGCACAGAAACAAACACAAAAACACAATATCTTTGGCATTTGTGGTTAGTTTTTGGTCGTTTTGGTCTGTTTTCGGTCAAATAAAGGTATGTTTTTAAGCACATACCAAAATCCCCCCAGACTAAGATATTGCTGTGTCCTCACGCAATGTTATAAAAACACGTTTTTGAACCTAAAATTTTTCAACCTCTTTTTACTAACTTTGAAAAGTAGCAAAATATTCAAAAGAGATTAAGAAATCTTTAGTTCTAAAAACTCCCCGATTTTCCTTTTATTCTATTTTTGCATTTTTCTATTTTATTATGTGACAGCTTTGTTGACAATCATTATCTTACGATAACTTTTAGGGTCAACGAGTAGGAAACACGACTCATAAAGAAGTGACCATACGGATAAAATTCGTCGTCCCTAATTTTTCACAAGCCCCCAAACTAAGCTTAAAAACGAAATCATTGTCTATTTATAAGTTAGATGCCAACACTACCCATGGAAGTTACTTGTGTAGTTACCTCCTGCTCCCATTTTCCGAATTTCCTCTATTTATTTTATTTTTGGTGAGAAATGAATTTCTTCATATTTTCTCGTTTCGATAATTTTTACTCCGATAAAGATACTAAATTAAGACGCTAAGTAGTTTTCAATCTTCTCTCGAGAACCGTTGCTTTGAAAATGAGGTCCACATCAAGGTTTTTATTTATATTTTTGACTTTTTCTATTTTTCATTCATCACCCTTTTTTTTTTTTTTTTTTTTTTTTTTTTTTTTTTTTTTTATATATATATATATATCACTAAATTTTCACTTGCGTACCCTAAACGACGGAGCTTCACGGTTTAGTTCCAAGACCTTACACTTTCCGGCATAAAGGATCCAAGGGCCGTTACAACGGAGTAATCCAAGACTCTAGACATTCCTGAAATGAAGATCCAAGGTGGTTAGACCAAGACCTCACACATTCCTGAACTAGAGGTCCAAGGGCCAGTGCAAGAGGGTAGCCAAGACCTAAACGCCTTCTGGAAATAAGGATCCAAGGCCCGATCTCGAATCCGTAGCTTAGAGCACTTAACTTATTATTATTAAACGTATTTATTAAGTAACCTTGTTGTGTACCCAATTTTTAAAGCAAGGATTCTTTTAAGAAGACCAAGAACTAATCATCGGCAAAACCTAACATCTTTAATTATTCTTACAATTATATATAGTGAAACAATTTTGTGGGAGCAAAAGGCCACAAGTAACTTCGATGAGCTCTAAAGAGAACCAACTACTCCATGCTTAGCATCTAACTTCTAAATAAACTCTATCATTTCTCGTTCTTCGCAAATTTAAAATCTTAAATAATAAGATCCACGAATGCTTAGCCTTATAATCAAGCCATGCATATATAAAGTCGATACGGGAACTTGCAAACTCTTAAAAAGAATTCGCATTTTATAGCTCCTTGTGTAAAAGACTAGCACGAGTTTATAGATTATAAATGGTTTAGGGGACAAGCTAGGGCTCAACACGCCCGATCAAGTCAGAATTTTATTCCTACTCTCACCAGCGGAAAGTCAACAAATGTGTCAAAATTTATTCTATTTTTCCAATTTTTTTTTAATTTTTCTCATTTTTTTTTAACTTTTTTCATTTTTGGAGGAAAAACGGGGTTGCATGAGTAAACGACAAAAAATGCAAGGCAAAATCAAATCGAAAGATTACCCCCCAGACTAAAACGAGACATTGTCCTCAATGTCTTAAAGGTAAGGGTTCTCCTACATAAATCTAAGGCCGTTTATTAATTATGCCAAAGATAAACGTTACACGATAAGATTAAGGATATTGAATGAGCAACGAATGATGAAACTCGAGTGGAGAGAAGCAAACTACGAGCACGAGAGTCTTCATAATTCGGGCAAAACCTGGACACAGCACCGAAAAACACGAAACATAAGATATGGAAAATGTGCCCCTCCTCACTTCACTTATTAGAAAATAGATAAGAAGATAGATGGATAAGCATTGGGTGCCTCCCATGAAGCGCTTGTTTTTTATCGAGTCGTATAGCTGGACTCGCCCCAAATTTATTTGTCCTTGGGGGAGCAAGTGGAAAAGATACTCTCAATCGGACTTTCGTTCAAGATGTTTGGATAAACACTAAAGCATACGAAAGTTCTACTCTGATGAGACACCCGCGGTATTAATAGTGAAAACTATTAGAATGGATACAAGGGTCAAAGATAGTGTCCTCACTCCCGAAGGAGTGACGAAGAACAGAAATCACATCATATGTGATGAATGGGAAGAAGGTCATGATAACAATCATGATTAGTTCATCATCTTCAAAAGGAGACTTCATAATTTGCATATTATGAATCTCATCATTTAAGTTCTTTTGTTCAAGAAATGACTCGGGTGGGAGGGTCGGGATTAAGTCATCAATAAGCAAATTCTCAAGATTAAGAATGCCTCCCCCCGGGTCACACAAAACATCTTTGTCTAGATCAAAGTAGAAGTGATCATACACCGGCGGAGATATGATGTGAGTGAGTTCATCAGAGAACTCCTCATGATCAAGATCAAAGGTAAACGATTCATATTCTGGAAGTGAGAAATCAGCATGAGAAGTGGTACTGCCACTACTCGTCTCTTCCGTGAAATCAAAACTAAATGATTCGTAAGCCAGGAGAGAATACTCGGGATAAGAAGTGGGATTGCCACTAATCTCCTCAAAGTTAAAGCTCTCATACTCTGGTAAAGACTCCTCGAGCTCTGGCTCCAGAGGATCTAATGGCTTATCAACATAAACATCCATTGGGGGAAGAGAAAGAGATGGTTCATCGGATATCATCTTTTCAATTAAAGGGATATCTCCCCCCAGACTACTTTCTTCATTCACTGATGAAATCGGATCATCATTGAAGAAAACCTCGGGCTCTTCCATAGTGATATTACTTCTCTCAACCGGTGTGAGAGAAGGGGAAGAGTCGGAAATGATGGATTCTGGAGATGAAATAGAATTGTTATTTTTAATTTCATTCACAGAATCGACAATCTCAATACGATAAACCGGTTCTGGAGGTGGGACAAGTGGTGTGCTCTTAGAGCTAGCAATGTTCACCACTTCCGTTGTAGTCTTCGATTCTTGTTCATTATAATCAAGAACACTCTTAACTTCCGTAGCACAACTCTTAAACCAATTGCTCGAACCAGGGGTAATTTTCAAGGCTTTGAGCTCAGCACGTTTTTGTGAAATACTCTTAACCGTGAATCCTGACAGTGTTGGATCAATTCTTTTGGAAGCAATTGCGGGATCTGATTTTTGATCAACCGAAGCAACGTTGCATTTGGTGGTTTGAGATTTCGAGTTCTGATTAATGTTAAACGTGACTTTTTCATTATCAACCCGCAATGTTATTTCTTCACCATAAACATCAATCAGAGCTCGCCCGATCCTCAGAAATGACCTTCCAAGAATTAGAGGAACCCGGGGGTCAGCATCGAAATCAACTACCACAAAATTGACGGGAAAATTGAACTTCCCGACCTTGACAAAGACATCCTCGGCTATTCCAAGTGGACGGGTTATGGTCCGGTCCGCAAGTTCGAGGGTCATGCAAGTGGGGGTATATTCGGGCAGAGAAAGTTTCTGCCAGACGGAAAGCGGCATTAGGTTGATGCTTGCACCAAGATCGGCTAAGGCGTAGCATTCAACCATTCCCGGAAATTCACATGGAATGAGAAATTTTCCGGGATCTCCAAGCTTTTCAGGGAGCTTTTTAAGGAGAACCGCTGAGCAATTCTCGTTCAGAGGAGTTTTTGCCAGTTCAAATAATTTTTTCTTATTACTCAATAAACCTTTGATGGTAGAAGCAAACTTAGGCATCAGAAGCAAAGCATCCGCGAAGCTTATGTCAAAATGCAATTCTTGGAGGATTTGAAAGAATTTCTCCATTTGATTTGAAGCTTTTTCGCGGAGCTTTTGATCATTCAATCTCGAAGGATAAGGAAGTTTTGCTTTTACGGGAGCTTCTTCGGGCTCAAGCACAACCTTAGGTTTTGACGGTTGGACAACCGGAGGTTGGACGTCTTCGGTCCTTCCGTTGTTAGTAGGAAGTTCCGTGTCCTTTGTGGCCTCGGTCTCACGGACGACTACCTTGGGAGGAAGAGAAGAAGCGGTAGTCGGAGCCGTGGGTCCATCATATGAAACACCACTTCGGGTGGTAATTGCTTTCATATCACCCCTCGGGTTAGCAATTGTGTTGCTAGGAAGAGAAGATGTACCCGAGGTTGAGGGTTGATTCATTTGTAAAAAACCACTCATCATTTGCTTAAGCTCATTTGTTTGTTGATTCAATGTCGTATCAATCTCCTTCCGAAGTTCAACTCTCATGTTATTAATTTGATTTTGCATGGCTCGTATGCTAACATCTGTTGTCTTCATATAGCTTGTGAAATCAGGAGAAGGTGCAACTTGTGCAGGAGAAGATTGATAGACTTGTTGCGGTTGAGCATGATAATTGTTTCCACGGTTTTGGTTGTAACTTTGGTTTTGATTGTAACCTTGGTTGGTTTGATGAAAACGACTTTGTTTGTTTTGAACGGGTGGAAAACCGGGTGGTCCCATTATGTTACTAGCATTTTGAGGACGAAATCCTTGATTCTGATTGTAGTTTGCTGCTGCTACGGTAGCATTGCAAACTTGGCTATCGGTAGCTGCACAATTATAATAAGGATGGGGACCACCACATATAACACAAGTTTCTGTAACTGCTTTGACGGGTTCCGGTTTCTGATTCTGGAGCTTAAACTCTTTCATCATCATCCGGATAGCATCGGTAAGCTCGGCCATCTCCGATGGCTGGGCCGAAGAAGAAGAAGGGGTGGAAGAATTCACTTTCGAAACAACCGGTTTGTTTCGTGAAGTGGGAACTTTGGATTTGTTCTCGATAAGCATTAAGATATCTTTCGGCATTCGACTCAAGATATTGCCACCGGCGGCTGCGTTGAGTGAATCTTGATCCGATTGAGTTAAGGCATTGTAGAACGTATCGATTTGATGTAATTCTGAGAAACCGTGATATGGGCATTTACGTAGGAGATCCTTAAATCGTTCCCATGCCTCACCAAAATTTTCATCAAACCGTTGTTGGAAATTTGTGATTTCATTCCTGAGATTAGTCATTCTGGACGGAGGAAAGAAATAATTCACGAATTTATGGACGAGATCTTCCCAAGTACGGATCGATTAAGGGGGTTCTTTTTCAAGCCAAATCCGGGCTGCCCCCTCGAGAGAAAATGGGAATAACATCAATTTCATAGTGTCATTAGTGACATCCTTATGGTGGTTTGTAGAGGTCAACTGATTAAACCATCGGATGTGTGCGTGGGGATCCTCTCTTTCAAAACCATGAAATTGATTTCCCTGAACAATTTGTATCAAACCGGTTTTAAGCTCAAAATTTGTGTTGTTAATTGGTGGTATAACAATAGCATCTCCATATCCCACGGAGGGACATTGGAGTTACTCTTGCATGGTACGTTGATCCTCGGCCATTTCGGTAATGGGAGTATCAACTTGAGGACGTAACTCGGGTACGTTAACTCTTTTGCGTCGACGAGAACGACGAGTCGGTAAGAAAGAAGATTTATCAATTACGTGCGATTGGGAACGGGTGTGCATACACCAAAAAAAAATTAAAAAGAAAAATAATTTGGAAGAGAAAATCTTTTTTGGATTTTTTTTTTAATATTTAAAGGAAAAATTAACCACAATATTTTTGGTACCGATCCCTCAATCGATATCGTTTCTCTTAAGACTACTCACAGAGTGGCGGAGAAGCAAAGGTCCGCTCGAAAGCTGATTAAAAACCCGCCTCTTTCGGTTTGCAATTTAATGTCAAAACCATCCTTAAACCACTTGTATAGGTTGTAATCGAAAGATAATCCGAAATCAAATGATTTCACGATTGTTTTGTTGTTTTACGATTTTTTTGGTATTGTTAACACTTTAGGAAAAGTGTTAGTGGTATTTTTAATTTTTTTTGGATTTTATATTTTTGAAAATATTTACAAATAAAACGATAACTTCCCGGGAGAAGGGTCTTCAAAACACGAATCGAAAAACGGAATCACGAATTCACGTCAACCTTCCCCGGCCGCGGCGCAAAAAAAAATTGATTTCAAACAATTTATATCTCAAAAGGAATTCATAAAAGGGAAATAATGTGAAAACCCGAGGTTCGTTGTCCCGATTGAAGATTGAATGGAATTGTGATTTCGGGATCGTGAAACGTGAAGTGAATAGTGAAAGAGTGATATATTGGGGTTTTTAAACTACTAATATGAAATAACAAGTAAAAACAAGCTATTAAACTAAGGGGTACAAGTATTCTAAGCACACGATATTTAAAACGAAAATTAAACTTGAAAACGAACGTTACGATTTTAAAAACGTATTTAAAAAGGTGAAATTCTAAATTATAAGTCCTAAAATTGTGAAAATAATTTTCCTAAATTCTAAATATTAAAAGAAAATTTTAGAAAAAAAAGAATTATATTTTTTTGATTTTTTATTTATTTTTTATGAATTTAAAACTAAAAGAAAGAAATTAAATGATTTAAAATAGCAATCTGATTTGGAAAAATATGAAACTTTGCAGAAAAATCTTAAATGATATTTAGAATCTAAGAAAAATGAAAATGGAACTTTTCTAAACCCTAATAAGTAGTATGGGTGAAAAAGCAGTTGCAAATAAGCTCTAAAATAAGCCAAACAGCACCATAATTTTCCAAAAGCTAAGAAACAGATTATTATGCTAATTTAAGCTTAATACAACCAATGGATATCAAATAAGCATAAGTAATAAGCCAATAAGCTACTGCACAGTAGACAAATGAAGACAGAACCAAATGGCTAGATCACCTACTTTGAACAGCTCTATAAGCTGAGGAAAAGCTTATTGGGGAAAACCAAAGGTAGGATATTCAAGTTTATACTATAGACTCCTTCCAGACCAAAAATGCCCAAAATCTAAGTTCAATTACTTATTCAATTAAGCTCTAGATCAGATGGCAATGAAATAAAAAATGTGTGCAGGCTCAGGGCAGTTCTGATGGGCTATTTGCAGACCTATATTAAGCTATCTATTAAGCTTTAATTTGCAATTCAAGCTCAGAACAAAAAAGCTGATACTACTAACTCTTAATAGACCAAATTTCATGCAAAGATCTCAAGTGAATAAGCAGATAAGAAGCAGGCAATAAGCTGAGTTCAGCAACTTTAGTGTAGGTCTGCACTTATGTTTCTGATGCAGCAGAGATGATATTTGGCCCTAAATTCTTTCAATTCTAGGTTACACTTAACTAACTCTTGGTTACTGACTTTACCTACTGAAATGATCATAAAAATACCAAAAGTGTGGAACAAATAAGCCTCAGCTTATGTGGGGCTAATTGAGGCAGCTCCTACTTCTAATATTGCAACTATGGACTAAAAAACCTCAAATCAATCCAAATTGCTTAAAACCTACTAAATACTGCTTATATAATCCACAATAAGCTCAAAAAAATCTCATACAACTGCAAGTGAACAGTAAAAGCTACTTGTGACAAAAAACAACCTAGATCCAAACACTCCCTTAAATTCTGAGAATGCTTAATTTACACTACAACTAGCAGATTTAAGCTACAAAATTGACTTATCTATGACCAACTAAGCTACTTATCAACTAAAAAGCAAAAGTCAATTAATAATAAGCACTAAAATAAGCTCAACAGATTAATGCAAAAATTAGAGCTAAATTGAACTTACAACACTTTTCAGCTGAAACAATAAGGAACCAGTACTTCACATATCCCAGGCTTGTTTAACACAAGCCAAATATACCCAAATAAGCCTTCCAAGTCAGCTTATTCTTCAAACTGCTTATTTGACCAAGTCAGTTGACTTTTGTTGACTTTTGGTAATTTGTGAGACTGAGTTTGATTCAATACCTAATAAGCTTAACCAAAGCTATATGAAGCTAGATTAAGCTTAAAATAGTAGAAAAACAGCTTATTGAATCTGGCTTTTTGAATATTTTTGTATTTTTGAACACTTTTTCAATATTTTTTTGGATTTATGAAACAACTTGAAAAATTATGAGATATTAAAACTGAGATATGTATAATAAGCTACTGAAAGACTGAATAAGCTAATATGAGATTAAAAGCTTAAATAGAACAGAATCAAAGGAGACTAAAATTAAACTTTCATTAATCAAACTTTAAAAGTTACAAAAGAACAATTGAAATTACAATTCAGAAAATCATTTTAACAGCATAACAATACTAAAAAACTAACTCCATCTGAGGAGGAGGGAAGGGCTATTTAATTTATAGCCGATCCTTGAATCTTCTAGGGCATCCATGTCAGCAATCCGTGCCCTCTTTGTGCTTCTTTGAATCGATATCAACCCTCTGATTACCCTTGATCACCACTCATTCATTTCTGGCCCTTGGATTAAACGGCCACGCACTCCCAGCCAATAGGAGGCCTCCATTTCGCTGACATGTCATTCCTGACATGTCAGGAAGCTCCTAGATTTCCGTGCAAGGACTAGATTGCCTTTAATTGTGGTAATTGTACGGGGTAATTTTTCTATGGTTCATATGGGTAAATTTGGGGAAAAACAGGTAAAAAGGCGGGTTGGGGTTTTTTATATATTTGTTTGACTAGTATTTATTTGTTGGTTGACCCGGGTTTTGTGAGTTGGGTAAATGGGTTGTTTTGGGTTAGCTAAATTTGGGACCGGGTTTTGTGGATAAGTGGGTTATTCATTGGGCTGAAATGGGCTGTGAGATTTTTGGGTTAATGGAATGGCTTGGGTTTATTTTGGTGGATTGGATTTAATATAGATCCGGTTGTAAGGTTTAGAGTTAGGATTTAGTTTTGAAATAAATTTAACTCTAGGGACCAAACCTGCCATGTGAATAAAGTTATGCAAGGGCTGATTTTGTAATTTTGGTAAAACTTTGAGGATTGATTTTTGACTTTTGAACATAGGCTTTGACAATTTGCTTCCCGTCATCGGCTTTTGACCTTTTCCAAATCTCATGCTCATTTTCCCGAATTTTGCTTGATTTTGTCCCTATTTCACGATATCCGTACCTGCATAGAAACAAACACAAAAACACAATATCTTTGGCATTTATGGTTAGTTTTTGGTCGTTTTGGTCTGTTTTCGGTCAAATAAAGGTATGTGTTTAAGCACATACCAAAATCCCCCCAGAATAAGATATAGATGTGTCCTCACGCAATGTTATAAAAACACGTTTTTGAACCTAAAATTTTTCAACCTCTTTTTACTAACTTTGAAAAGTAGCAAAATATTCAAAAGAGATTAAGAAATCTTAAGTTCTAAAAACTCCCCGATTTTCCTTTTTATTCTATTTTTGTATTTTTCTATTTTGTTATGTGACAGCTTTGTTGACAATCATTATCTCACGATAACTTTTAGGATCAACGAGTAGGAAACACGACTCATAAATAAGTGACCATATGGATAAAATTCGTCGTCCCTGATTTTTCACAAGCCCCCAAACTAAGCTTAAAATCGAAATCATTGTCTATTTACAAGTTAGATGCCAACACTACCCATGAAAGTTACTTGTGTAGTTACCTCCTGCTCCCATTTTCCTAATTTCCTCTATTTATTTTATTTTTAGTGAGAAATGAATTTCTTCATATTTTCTCATTTCGATAAATTTTACTCCGATAAAGATACTAAATTAAGACGCTAAGTAGTTTTCAATCTTCTCTCGAGAACCGTTGCTTTGAAAATGAGGTACACATCAAGGTTTTTATTTATATTTTTGACTTTTTCTATTTTTCATTCATCACCCTTTTTTTTTCATCATTTTTTCATTCATTTATATATATATATATATATATATATATATATATATATATATATATATATATATATATATATATATATATTATATATATATATATTATATATATATATATATATATGTATGTAACTTGCGTACCCTAAACGACGGAGCTTCACGGTTTAGTTCCAAGACCTTACACTTTCTGGCATAAAGTATCCAAGGGCCGTGACAACGGAGTAATCCAAGACTCTATACATTCCTGAAATGAGGATCCAAGGTGGTTAGACCAAAACCTCACACATTCCTGAACTAGATGTCCAAGGGCCAGTGCAAGAGGGTAGCCAAGACTTAAACGCCTTCTGGAAATAAGGATCCAAGGCCCGATCTCGAATCCGTAGCTTAGAGCACTTAACTTATTATTATTAAACGTATTTATTAAGTAACCTTGATGTGTACCCAATTTTTAAAGCAAGGATTCTTTTAAGAAGACCAAGAACTAATCATCGGCAAAACCTAACATCTTTAATTATTCTTACAATTATATATAGTGAAACAATTTTGTGGGAGCAAAAGGCCACAAGTAACTTCGATGAGCTCTAAAGAGAACCAACTACTCCACGCTTAGCATCTAACTTCTAAATAAACTCTATCATTTCTCGTTCTTCGCAAATTTAAAATCTTAAATAATAAGATCCGCGAATGCTTAGCCTTATAATCAAGCCATGCATATATAAAGTCGATACGGGAACTTGCAAACTCTTAAAAAGAATTCGCATTTTATAGCTCCTTGTGTAAAAGACTAGCACGAGCTTATAGATTATAAATGGTTAAGGGGACAAGCTAGGGCTCAACACGCCCGATCAAGTCAGAATTTTATTCCTACTCTCACCAGCGAAAGTCAACAAATGTGTCAAAATTTATTCTATTTTTGAAATTTTTTTTAAGTAGAACAGAATCAAAAGAGACTAAAATTAAACTTTCATTAATCAAACTTTAAAAGTTACAAAAGAACAATTGAAATTACAATTCAGAAAATCATTTTAACATCATAACAATACTAAAAAACTAACTCCATCTGAGGAGGAGGGAAGGGCTATTTATAGCCGATCCTTGAATCTTCAAGGGCATCCATGTCAGCAATCCGTGCCCTCTTTGTGCTTCTTTGAATCGATATCAACCCTCAGATTACCCTTGATCATCACTCATTCATTTCTGGCCCTTGGATTAAACGGCCACGCACTCCCAGCCAATAGGAGGCCTCCATTTCGCTGACGTGTCATTCCTGACATGTCAGGAAGCTCCTAGATTTCCGTGCAAGGACTAGATTGCCCTTAATTGTGGTAATTGTACGGTGTAATTTTTCTAGGGTTCATATGGGTAAATTTGGGGAAGAACAGGTAAAAAGGCGGGTTGGGGTTTTTTATATATTTGTTTGACCAGTATTTATTAGTTAGTTGACCTGGGTTTTGTGAGTTGGGTAAATGGGTTGTTTCGGGGACCGGGTTTTGTGGATAAGTGGGTTATTCATTAGGCTGAAATGGGCTGTGGGATTTTTGGGTTAATGGAATGGCTTGGGTTTATTTTGGTGGATTGGATTTAATATAGATCCGGTTGTAAGGTTTAGAGTTAGGATTTAGTTTTGAAATAAATTTAACTCTAGGGACCAAACCTGCCATGTGAATAAAGTTATGCAAGGGCTGATTTTGTAATTTTGGTAAAACTTTGAGGATTGATTTTTGACTTTTGAACATAGGCTTTGACAATTTGCTTCCCGTCATCGGCTTTTGACCTTTTCCAAATCTCGTGCTCGTTTTCCCGGATTTTGCTTAATTTTGTCCCTATTTCACGATATCCGTACCTGCATAGAAACAAACACAAAAACACAATATCTTTGGCATTTATGGTTAGTTTTTGGTCATTTTGGTCTGTTTTCGGTCAAATAAAGGTATGTGTTTAAGCACATACCATGGTTCCTCTATATTCATGCTTTTGCTAAGCACTTTTTCAAAGAAAATAACGATTGAGAAGTAAAGACTTCATCCTCCTTTTCAGCAGGTTCTGAGCACAACCTTGAAGTGTAATATAAAACATGTGCTCCAGTCCACTAAATGTTCAGCTTTCCACATTGAACTTAGCTCCAAAGTTTCCTCAGGAGGGAGTTGGGTGTCTTAGCATTCAGTGACTAAGTTGGACTTAAACCCATCCCTTTTGCAGACTTTAAAACCATGTCTCTAGCCAAACCCTTCGTCAAGTGATCAGCTATGTTCTGTTGAGATCTAACAAACTCTATAAATACCACGCCATTCATGATAAGCTCACGAATCATGCTATGCTTGACACCTAAGTGTCTAGACTTCCCATTGTACATCTGGCTATAAGCCTTTGCCAATGTAGCAGCACTATCACAACGGATAGAAATAGGTGCTATAGGTTTAGGCCACAATGGAATCTCAAGAAGCAAGTTTTTCAACCATTCAGCTTCTTTACCAGCAGCAGCTAAGGCCACAAATTCAGATTCCATGGTTGAACTGGTGATGCAAGTTTGCTTCTTGGATGCCCAAGAAATTGCACCTCCACCAAGTAGGAATACCCAGCCACTAGTAGACGAATTGTCTTCAGTGTTACTTGCCAATGATCAACTTGCACAGTTACTTCTACAATGAAGTAACCAGTTATGAAGACTATAATCCATAGTTCTCTTCAAATACTTCAGTACCCTCTGAATTGCTTGCCAATGATGAGCACTAGGATTACTAGTATACCTGCTCAGTTTACCCACTGCAAAGGCAATATCAGGTCGTGTACAAGTCATGGCATACATTAGGCAGCCAATCACCCTAGAATACTCAAGTTGAGATACAGCCTTACCAGTATTAGGCAAGAGCTTCTCACTTGTATCCATAGGAGTACTCACTGGAGTACAATCAAAGTAATTAAATTTCCTCAACACCTTCTCAATGTAATGAGACTAAGAGATAGAAATTTTGTTACTTTCATGTTTAATCCTTATACCAAGGATAACATCAGCCTCCCCCATATCCTTCATGGAGAACCTTGATGACAAAAATTCCTTTGTCAGGTCAACTTGATTTTGGTCAGTGCCAAAGATCAACATGTCATCAACATACATACAAATGATGACTCCTTTACCAGATTCATCAAATTTGCTATATACACATTTTTCAGACTGGTTAAGTGAATAACCACTAGACAAAATCACTTCATCAAATTTTTGATGCCATTGCTTAGGTGCCTGCTTCAGTACATATAAGGACTTAATCAGTTTGCATACCTTATTTTCATTGCAAGGCATGATAAAGCCCTGAGGTTGGTTCATATACTCCTCCTCATCCAATTCACCATTCAAGAAAGCTGTCTTCACATCAATCTGATGAATAACCAGATTATGAATTGATTCCAAGGAAATCAGCAATCTTATGGTACTGATACGAGCTACAGGGGCATAAGTATCAAAATAATCTATCCCTGACTTTTGTTTAAAGCCTTGAATGACTAGTCTAGCCTTGAACTTTTCAACAGTTCCATCTACCATCATTTTCTTTTTGAAAATTGTTAGGATCTCTGGGTAATAAGAGTTTCATTGTTGCTGCCGATAGTGTTAAGCTGGTTCCTGCCGATAGCTTTGGTTCCTGCTGTAAGCTCATTGCTGCCGACAGTGTTATCTCGTTCCTACTGATAGTGTTGTTGCTGCGGATAGTATTGTTAGTTATCCGACAGTGTTATCTCGTTCCTACTGATAGTGTTGTTGCTGCGGATAGTATTGTTAGTTATCCGTATATTTAGAATGTTTGTTAAGATTTATTTTTAGAAGAGATCTCGTTTATCTCTTCACACGTTTTCTTGTAGAACGGGTTAGGCTTAGGTCATCTTGTTAGTATAAAAGATAAACCCGTCTATGAGTTTATGTACGCCTTTAACGTTTTCAATATTCAATAAACAATTCTTAGTTCATAGTTTGATCCATAGAGGATCATTGTCGTTTAGAGTTTTCTTCTTTATTATACTTGCTGTTTAGTTTCCGCATAAACGCTTGTATAGCATACAGAGGTTCTCGTTTAAACCAAGCTCAATCAAGCTCGAAGTACTCGATCCTACAAGTGGTATCAGAGCCTGGTAAGGATCTCTGATAAAGAAGGAAACATTGTTAAGTTCTATTTCTTGAATCTTTTCACAATGTCGCTGCTGTCAGGTGATAGATTTGAAATGTGTGCAATGAAGATTAGGAGTTTGTTCCAAAATAAGTCTATGGAAAAGCTGACTGATAAAGGTGAATCCTATAAAACAAAAGATAATGTGGAAGAATATGCTCTGTTGGGATTCCCGTCTCAGGTACAAAGATGTAATCCTGCTTGTCAAGAATTATACTCAACTCTTAATAATGAATATGATGACATGAAGTCTAAGTATAATGAATACTTTATTAAGGTACAAGCTTATGATAAGGCAGTTAAAACATTAGAAAAGCAAAAAGTTTGGTTTCAAAAGAATCAGTTAGCTTATGAGGAAAAGATAAGAGTTTTAGAGAGGGACTTGAAAAACACCACTAATGAGCTTAAACATACTGAGTCTCAAAAAGCTAAGGTGGTGTTAGAGAAACAGGATTTGCAATCTAAACTAGATAATGCCTTGGCTAGGTTTGATAAATGGAAAGATTCATCTAAAAACCTAAACAAGCTAGTCGATAGTTCTATGTCTACAAAAACTAAAAGAGGTTTAGGTTATGGTAACCTGATAGGGCCAAATCAATTTTATGATCCTAATGAGTACAGTGTTTTTAATCCTGAACCTGTAGACTACCAAATACCTGTTAAGTATGTGAAAGAAGGAGGAATGAATGTTGTTCCTCCACCTATCAGAGGAGTCTTTAAGCCTGCCCCTGTCCACTCTCTCTCTGACATTGACTCCAATGAGTCACAAATGGTTTATGGTAAAAAGTCAAAAGATTTACCTGAACCTAATGATTGTGTCTCTTGTCCCACTAGTGACAAGTCCTCAGAAGCAGAGTCTAAAGACTTTGTTTCATGTGACTCAAGTGAAAAGTCAACCACACCCAAATATCATAAGTCCTCAAGTTCAACTAATGGTAAATCTGCTCCTAAATCAGCCTTTTCAGATAACAGCTCAATTAATTCTTTTAAAAACAACTGGGTCTCTAGTTCCACTAGTGATAATGGTGTCCATATTAAGAAAAGTTGTAGTAAAAACAAGGCTGCTAGGAAGAAGACATGTTTTGTGTGTGGTAGTCAATATCATCTCATTAAAGACTGTGATTATCATGAGAAAAGAATGAATGGTGGGAAGCAACAGGCCAGATCATTGTGGAAAAATGTTAAACACATACCACCATATGTTCCACAAGCAGCAGGAATGAACCTTTATAGGACTCCCTTTCCTGCTGATAGACCTGTTCCTGCTGTTACCTCTGTTTCTGCTGATACTCAGGGAACCATTCCTGCTGGTACCTCTTCGTATTTTCAGAGGGATTTCAAGCATGCCTATTCTAATCAAATCTTTGGTGGGGGAATGGCTTATTCTCTATGGTATCCTTGGTAATTATCCTGTTTGGTTAATCATGTTGTTGTAATTATGTTTGCTGGTTTGAAGGGTGTCATTAGCCTAAGGGGAGGCTAATGCTTGTATTTTTGTCTTGTTTTTCATTCATTTATGTTTGTGTTTCTCTAATTTTGTTTTGCAGGTTTTTCAGTGTCTTTTGTTGGTTAACTTTGTTTTGCAGTTTTCTTTATCTTAATGCTTGGAATTTAAACTAAAGACAGTGATTTTCATTCATCATAAGAAAGATAAGCACATTCAGTTGCTGATTACAAAAGATTACGGGTTTCAAAAGCTTCTTATCAACTTCATTCAAAAGTTCATACCAACCTTCTAACATCAATCTGCCTAAACCCTACAACCTATTCCATCTTCTCTTTACCCTTACCCAGATTATCAGGCATGAACCTCCTTCCTCTCTGGCGACTGATCTCTTCATAAACATGGGGGACTGGAAGTGCCAATATCACTGGCAGTGGTTGTCTTGGTTCAGGGGGTGGCTTTGAAGAGCTTGAGGTAGTTGTCCTTTGATGTGTTCTGGAGCGTGTCCTTGCAGTTGGATGTCTTGGCTGTGGAATAGGGTTGCTTGATTGTGGAGCTGGCTGAGTTGGTTTGGGAGTTGGTCTGATGGGATTCTTCCTTTGTCTTGGATCTTGGCCTTCACGTTGTCGATTGTCTCGACTTCGAGGGTTTGGTTTCTCTCGGCTAGAGCCTTCTTGAAGATTAGACTTGCCTTTTGGTACCGGTACTTTATAGAAGGCTGCAGTTGTTCTCTCCATCTCTTCAGTAAGCAGAGCAACTGTCCTCTTCATCTGTTCTCTGTGCTCATCTGTTAAGGGAAAATTGGGAGGGAAAGTCTCCCATTCACCCTGACAATAAACCAAAGATTTCAACTCTGATGAATCTTCATCATCAGAGCTAAAGTACTCAAATGAAGAAGGGGTAGATGGAAGAGGATCAGATGAATCCTCCTCAACCTCGGCCTTACCTTTGTTTTTAGAGGATGATGCTGTTTTGGGGAAGTAGTTGGTCCACCCTGAATCACTGGATGAGGAAGAATCTGATGAGATTTCTATAACTGGCTGTTTAGATGAACTCATGATTTTGAAGATTTTTTTTGTTTGATTTGTGATGATAAAGTTATGTGATTTGAGGGTTATATAATGATATGGAGATTAGTGCGAATTTATTGGTGGTTGGTATTGTGATTTAATTCGGGTAAGTTGTTCTTAATGACTAAGTTCGGAAGGTTGACTGCGGTCAAACCAACTCATTGCTGCCGAATGGTCAAAGATCTTGTTGCTGCCGATTGACCAAATATTGCTGCCGATTGGTCAAACCTTCTTAAGTTAATTGGTCAATGTTACGTGCAAAGAATTGCAGCAATTTAAAGTGTTATTTTTGGCAACACAACGTATAATTGCACTTCTCTCATATCAAATTCTCAAAAACCTATCGAACCCTAATTTTCCCATTTCAAACTCTAAATCATTCCTTCAACGCAATGACTACTCTTCGTTACAAGGATGATCATAACAAGGTTGCTTATTTGGAGTCTTCTTCAAGAAGTGTTGGTTATGATGAGGTTCTAGCATTTCTTCGTGGGTCATCTATTCGTTATGCCCTCACTTATTGCCCAGTGACGGTGTATGATTCATTGGTCAAACAGTTTTAGGGAACAGCTAAGGTAAGACACATTGTGGGAAGGGAAGATGATATTGTTGCTACCATTGATAACCAAGAAGTGATTATTACTGAGGAGTTGATTCGGGTACAGCTTTAATTTCCTGAGGAGCAAGGGGAATATGATCTTTCAAGGCAAGATATTACTGATGGTATGGCAGCTATAGGTTATCCTGTTACTGGTAGTTGTACTTTCTTGAAAAGTAAGTTGTCTCCTCAATGGAGATTTCTGATTCATACTTTACTCCAGTGTCTTAGTGTTAAGACAGGTGGTTGGGATCAATGTCCAAGTCCTATTGCATCTGGTCTAGTTTGTTTATCTCAGGGTAGGATCTTTAATTGGGCAAAATATATTTTTGAGGGAATGATTGAGAATATCAGTAATGGTAAAAATAGCTTTTTGATGTACCCTAGATTTCTTCAAATCATCTTAGGTGTACAGACCATTAGTACATCCCCTAAGATTGTAAATCGGTTGACTGCCAAAATGTTTGCCTTGATGAAGATGAACTTTACTGGCCAACATTTGCCTTTTTTGCCTCCATGTTATACAACCCTGATCCTGCTGACAACCCAGATCTTGCTGATAATGTCAGTATCCCACCATTACCCAATGCAGCTGATGAAGGGCCTTCAGTTGCTGCTGATGCATCTGCATCAGTTGCTGCTGATGATCCATTACCACCATCACCTAGACCAGTGACACCTACTCCTGAATCTAATGATCCTGATGAGCTCAATGAACAGACCATCATAGTTGAAACACCCAGTGTTCAGCCAATAGCTTCTGTGGATTTACCTTCTTCTTCAAGGCTTTCATCTCCTAGTCCTACTAGGCAGCCATTTAGTTATGACACCAATGCAGGGGAAGGATTTAATGTTTCTCCACCCAGAGCCAATGAAGCTCCTAATACCTCAGGTATTCCTGCTGGTGGAGCTGAGGATGCTGTTGATCTCACCTCTATGTCCCAGTTACTTGACAGATCTGTGAAGAAAATTGAGGCATTGGAGTCAGAACTTAATGAGACAAAAAGGATTTTTAGTGAGAAAGTGGAGAATTTGGAAAAGGAGCTCAGGGATTCTAATGAAGCTTTTAGTAGAACTGTCCAAGAACTAAATGAAAGGATCAGCATATTGGAGGCTAGTCATGTGCAAAAGAAAAGAAGGGTTATTCTTTCTGAGTCTGAGGAAGATCAGGATGATATGATATTTGATGGGCTTAATGTGCTAGCATCTGTTTCTCTTGATGGTGCAAATACTGAAGTACCTACCACTTCTGAGCACACCATCACTACTCAAGCTCAGGTCTCCACTGAAACAAGGACCATTGCTGCTGATGACTCTGCTGTTCCTGCTGATGTTGATAGTATTTCTTCTGAGTCTAAGGTTCCTGTTACTACTGTTGGTAGTTCATCTGTTGCTGCTGATAGTAATATCATTCCTCCTGAAGCAACTGAAAATGATGAAGAGATAGCTGAAAAGGTGCATGAACAGGAAATTGCTGCTGAAGAAGCTAGATTAGCTCAGGTTGCTCAAGATGAGGAGCTTGCAAGGAAATTATCTGTAGATGAGAGGGATATAGCTGAGACTACTTTAGAAGAGTTCAGTAAGCAAGTTGAATACTTGTTGAATACTGACATGATTATTCGAGCTCATGGCTTTATGGTTCTTCAACATTCAGAGTTGGATTCAGATGTAAGGTCAGATCTGCTCAAGGCTTTTATCTTAAAGAAACATAATGTAGCCACTTGGAATGACTTGATGCAGAGGATCAGTGAAAGACAAAGGTCAAGATTTAAAATGCCTACAAACAAAGATAACATCCATTTTATGAAGGTATATCTGAAGAATGAAGCTAACTATAAGCTGAATGAGTTCAAAGGGTGGACTGATGCTGCGATCCAAAAGTTGTTCCTTGATACCTATGCAAGGATAAATTCTTCATTACTGACAGACATTCCACAAAAGAAGAAAAGAGCTTCTTCACCTTTAGAATCTGATAGTTCAAAGAAAATGAAGACTGGAGAGACATTGTCTGGTACATCAAGTCTTAATGTAGATGCATCTGAGGCATCACAAGAAGTTCCTGTTTCTGCTGGTATTCCTGCTGATCATGTCTCTGTTTCTGCTGCACCATCTCACTCAGTTCCTATCCTGCAATATGGGTTAAGAACAAGGCATAAGAGTCTCTCTCATCATTCTTATTCTATGGATATTTCTGAAGTGGATGATCAAGATTTGATTAGGATTGACTCAGATAGTGATTCAGAAGGTGATTCCATTCACTCTTGGGGTCATATTGCTCACTGGGAGATTAGGTCTACTTCTGATGGTGAAGTCAATGTTTGGTTTTCTCTTAATGGGACAGTCAAATTCTTTACTTTTCTGAGGGAGATCTTGAATAAAGTTGAAAGGAAAGATTTGGAGCATCTTTACAAGATAGTGGATAATCACTATCAAACTCATACTCCTACTGGAATTGGCCTACTGCTTTGGGGAGATTTACAAGTCTTGATGAATACATTGGAAGGAGACAAGCTTAAATTGGTGTGGGGTAATCAATCATCCTGGAGAGTCTTTTTTTGGAGATTATATCCTTCTTCCAATGTTCATGTTGTGGAACTCATCTCTGGCAAGTTCCTGACTATGTTTGTGGATATCTCTTATCCTTTATTTGAGGGTGTGTTGAAGAGAATGCTAACACAGAAGGTCAGAGTTCCCAAGCATACAATTGGAAATGATTTAACCACTGCTGAACAATTGGTTAAATTCATCAAGGATCAAGTTGCAGCTAAGGGATCATCAGCTTAAGGGGAGGATTGCAGATTAAGGGGAGGATGAAACTCAAGGGGAGGATTGTTCTTGTTGTTGTTGTATATTTTTCTATCTTTCTTTCTTTTGGTTTCTTTTCTTATTTTCTTTCTTTTCTTTTGGTGTGTTTCTGATTTGTTTTTCTTAGTTAAAATATATATATATATATATATATATATATATATATATATATATATATATATATATCTTGTATATTGGGTGCTAATAAGTTGGTTTTGAGCAACACCTTGCAGGTACAGTGTTGGTGTTTACACCTTCACAATAAATGGTACTCAACTCACCATGTATTGCAGACAAGAAAGAGTTGACTCACCATGAGGGTACGGCTCTGGTGTGATTATCAAATCCGTTGATAGCTGTAATAGCTTGCTCAAAGCTATAGGGTACTTCAACTCACCCATGGTTTATTCCTGAGAGTTGAAAATGGTTCTCAATTCACCATGGATGTAACCCTTTATGGGATCCAAAGGATTGGCTAGTCCACAAAAGTATGGTTTGTGGTAAAGACAATTGGTATCCATATTTGGTATTCAATTCACCAAGGTTCAGTTGAAACTAAAGAATTGGCTAGTCCTGAGCAAACGGCTACAGGTAAAGACAAGTCAAATCCGTTTATAGTTGCTGATTTGCTAATAAATCAGATGGTTATCAATGTACCATGGTCTAACAAACCTAAACATTGGCTACTCCAGTAGTGATGGCTATTGGTAAAGAGACATCAAATCCATTAATTTTCAATGATTCACCTCTCACAGGAGTTAACACACCTGGATGTGATGAGAATAGTATGAAACTTAAGTGATTTGATGTACATATTGTCATAAGTAGCAGCCAAGTTCAAGTGAATGTCATGGTGACCAGTATACATGTTTTGAAGAAGCTTTCCTATTCCTGCTGAACTATTGAAGTTGCTGCTGGATGCTATAGAAGTTGGAATCTTGCAAGTTATGGATGTTGCTGCTGGTTACTACTAATTGCTGCTGCTAAGTCGCAGTCCTCAAGCCTGAGAAGTTCAAAGCTTTATCACATTGGAATCTTGCAGGTTAACCTAGTCAACCTCAAGATTAGGGGAGGATTGTTAGGATCTCTGGCAAATAAGAGTTTCATTGTTGCTGCCGATAGTGTTAAGCTGGTTCCTGCCGATAGCTTTGGTTCCTGCTGCAAGCTCATTGCTGCCGACAGTGTTATCTCGTTCCTACTGATAGTGTTGTTGCTGCGGATAGTATTGTTAGTTATCCGACAGTGTTATCTCGTTCCTACTGATAGTGTTGTTGCTGCGGATAGTATTGTTAGTTATCCGTATATTTAGAATGTTTGTTAAGATTTATTTTTAGAAGAGATCTCGTTTATCTCTTCACACGTTTTCTTGTAGAACGGGTTAGGCTTAGGTCATCTTGTTAGTATAAAAGATAAACCCGTCTATGAGTTTATGTACGCCTTTAACGTTTTCAATATTCAATAAACAATTCTTAGTTCATAGTTTGATCCATAGAGGATCATTGTCGTTTAGAGTTTTCTTCTTTATTATACTTGCTGTTTAGTTTCCGCATAAACGCTTGTATAGCATACAGAGGTTCTCGTTTAAACCAAGCTCAATCAAGCTCGAAGTACTCGATCCTACAAAAATCCATTTGCAACCCAAAGGTTTGCAACCAGGTGGTAGATCAGCCAACACCCAAGTGTTGTTGCCCATGATGGAGTCCATCTCATCATTTATTGCCTCTTTCCAGAAAGCAACATCCTGGGACTTCATTGCTTCATAAAATATTTTGGGATCATCCTCAACATTAAAGCAATAGGAGTGTTGTTCAGAGACCTCATCCCTTGTTCCTTCAATCTAGTATAATTGAAATTTAGGTCCAAATGATTTTGGAGTCCTGACCTTTGTGCTCCTTCTGAGCTCAGGTTCAGGTTGTTGAATCACAACCTCATCAGGGACCTCATCAGAGATTTCAGATACACCAACATCATCAGTTCCATTAGGAATCCTTCTGACTTGGTCTAGGGACTGATGAGAATCTATTCTCATCAAAGATTGCATCCCTTGATTCAATTATAGAGCTAATTGAAACAGATTCATTAGGTTCAATAACATAGAACCTATATGCCTTGGAATGCTCAACATATCCAACAAAGATGCATTCAATGCCTCTTTCACCCAAAGTTTTTAGCTTTGGATCAGGGAGTTTCACAACAGCCATACAACCCCAAACCCTGAGATAATTCAGGTTGGGTTTCTTTTTAGTCCAGAGTTCATAAAGGGTTGTCTTGTTCCTTTTGTTGGGAACCCTATTTAATAAATAGCAAGCTGTTAACATAGCTTCACCCCAGAACCCTTGACTCAGCCTAGAATAGGACAACATGGAATTAACCATCTCCTTCAGCACCCTGTTTTTCCTTTCAGAAATACCATTTTGCTGAGGAGTATAGGGAGCAGTCGTTTCATGGATTATACCAACAGACTAAAAATACAGAGTATCCACGTACTCACCTCCCCTATCAGTCCTTAATCTCTTGATCAGGGACTCTTGTTGCAATTCAACCTCAGTTTTAAATACTTTAAATTTATCTAATGCTTCATCCTTAGTATGCAATAAATAAACATAACAATACCTAGAAGCATCATCAATAAAAGTCACAAAGTATTTCTTATTCCCCAAAGTGGGAGTAGCATGTAAATCACATAAGTCACTATGAATCAGTTCCAACACATTAGTTTCACGTTTTACACTTTGAAATGGATTCTTAGTTATCTTGTTCATCATACAAGTTTTACACTTTTCAGTGTCCATGTCAAATGCTGGGATTAACCCATCCTTAGACATATCCTGCATCCTTTTAAAGTGTACATGGTCAAGTCTAGCATGCCAAAGGGTTGAATCATATAACTTAAATGTCGACATAAAAGCGGAATCAACCATATCATGAACAATATTAAGTCTAAACATTTGATTACATAAATAACCAAAACCAATAAACACACCATGTTTAGATAACACAAATTTATCATATTCAATAACTTGTTTGTAACCACAATTATTCAAAATACTACTAGAAACCAAGTTCTTCCTAATATCACGAACATGTAAAACATTAAACAAAGAAACAATCTTTCCAGAACTAAACTTCAAATCAACACATCCTCTTCCATGCACCAGGGCTGTTGACTCATTTCCCATATGAAGAATAGAACCATCATTCATTGACTCGTAGGTCTTGAACCAGCTTCTATCTTTACACACATGGATTGTTGCTCCAGATTCAACCCACCACGCAACATCATCATCCTGCACAAAGTACAATTCAGATATATATGTAACATAATAAATCTCAAAAGACTTATTAAACATATTCTGACCTTTCAGGGAATTGGTGTTACCATTCCCAGATCCACTCGTGCCTGATCCATTGGTTTTATATCCAAACTTAACACCTTTGCAATCCTTCCTAAAGTGTCCAGTTTTACCACACTTCCAACAAGTAGCTTTTGACTTCTTGTTAGGATCAGTTTTGGTGTTATCCTGATGCTTACGTTTGCCCTTGTTGTCATTGTTCCTGGAGGAGTTGTTATGCTCCACCAAATTGACAACTGATGGACCAGCAGCATTTCTGCTCTTTAGCTTGTCACTTTCATGTGCTTTGAGTGATTCCTCAATGCGCAAATGACTACCCAACTCAACAAGAGTTAATTCCTCCTTCTTATGCTTAAGAATATGCTTGAAATCTTTCCAAGAAGGAGGTAATTTATCGATGATACAAGAGACTGAAATAGCCTCATCCATGTTCATCTTGTGTTGTGTGAATCGACCAAGTATACTAAGAAGTTCATTGTATTGTTCCATGACTGGTCTAGAATCGACCATTTTGTAATTGTTAAAATTACTTACAAGGAACTTCTTACTTGATGCATCCTCAGCCATATATTTGGCTTCCAAGGAATCCCACAGTTCTTGAGAAGATTCAACATTCTGATAAATGTCAAAGAGAGTATCAGACATACCATTGAGAATTAATCCCCTGCAGATATAGTCATCATTCTCCCATTTGCTTCTGCTCCTCATCTGTTCCATGGTAGCATCATCCCCATGATCTTCAGGAATGGTTGTGGTCAGAACATACACCACATTCATGCTTGACAACAAGAATTTCATCTTCTTTTGCCATCTTCTGAAATCGACACCTTCAAACTTTTCCAGTTTGAAAAAGTTAGCAGCCATATGCCTCATCGCAGCAACCATTGATTATCACTAAAATAGTTTCTATTGACTGTTGGTTTATTTGTGTGTTCCCAGATCAGGGTTAAGATAATCAATAGATCAAGGTACCGGATATTCACTTGAAATCGTGTAATCACTTTCCAATAGAAACTATTCGACCCTATGCCTGGGTTACACGAATATCTCTATGGGATAAGACCAAGTGATGTTCTTGTTTTAGGCACAAATAAAGAACCAAAACGTATTCAAGTGTTTAGGGTTTTTTCTGTGTGTCTTTATGCAGTTATGATACGACCTCTATTTATAATAGAGTTTACTCAAACCCTAGCCCATGGAATTATGTATAATTAACGGCCCATTAATTATACCATAATAGTTTCCATAATAGTAGGAATCAGTGGTTATAGGCTTACCAGCAGGAACAAGCTTACCAGCAGCAGAATTGTTTTCCTAGCAGCACAATAAATTGTACTAGCAGTAGAATCTATTGCCTAGCAACTTAGCAGCAGTATTATTCTACTAGCAGCAGTATCAATAACACTAGCAGCAGAATGTTCTGCTTCAGTAGCACAATGAGTAATACTAGCAGCAGTATGAACTGCATCAGCAGTATTATCATGTATGCTAGCAGCAGAACAACAAACCACTTAATTGAGTCAGGGTAAATATTGACCTGATGGGTGTACACTCCGTACCTCCAAGCCCATTACCAGGTGTGAAATAATCCATCAAGTGCACTAAATTTCCAACAATCCTCCCCAAATTTAGTTCACTTACTTGCATGAAAAATAAACATAAAACAAACATGTGCATAAATTAAAATATCTTGAAGATTGAATTCTCATCTTAGTACATTATACGTTCAAATATTCGAGAATCAGGGTGTTCTAAGAATTGAACCCTTCAACCTATTTGAATACCTGAAGATAAAATACACACAATGTTTTCAAACACTTAAATACTCTTGACACTATACAAGCCATGTGTCCATATCCAATTCATAAATGTTGTAAAATCTAAAAGACCAAAAGCTTCCTGAAGCGGAAAAACTTCAACATTTACATAGGTGGTTCCTCTTTATTCATGCTCCAGCTAAGCACTTTTTCAAAGAAAATAACCATTGAGAAGTAAAGACTTCATCCTCCTTTTCAGCAGGTTCTGAGCACAACCTTGGGATGTAATATAAAACATGTGCTCCAGTCCACTTAATGTTCAGCTTTCCACATTGAACTTAGCTCCAAAGTTTCCTCAGGAGGGAGTTGGGTGTCTTAGCATTCAGTGACTAAGTTGGACTTAAACCCATCCCTTTTGCAGACTTTAAAACCAAGTCTCTAGCCAAACCCTTCGTCAAGTGATCAGCTAAGTTCTGTTGAGATCTAACAAACTCTATAGATACCACCCCATTCACGATAAGCTCACGAATCATGCTATGCCTGACACCTAAGTGTCTAGACTTCCCATTGTACATTTGGCTATAAGCCTTTGCCAATGTAGCAGCACTATCACAACGGATAGAAATAGGTGCTATAGGTTTAGGCCACAATGGAATCTCAAGAAGCAAGTTTTTCAACCATTCAGCTTCTTTACCAGCAGCAACTAAGGCAACAAATTCAGATTCCATGGTTGAACTGGTGATGCAAGTTTGCTTCTTGGATGCCCAAGATATTGCACCTCCACCAAGTAGGAATACCCAGCCACTATTAGACGAATTGTCTTCAGTGTTACTGATCCAACTTGCATCAGTGTATCCTTCTAACACTGAAGGATAACCAGTATATGAGAAACTATAATCCATAGTTCTCTTCAAATACTTCAGTACCCTCTGAATTGCTTGCCAATGATGAGCACTAGGATTACTAGTATACCTGCTCAGTTTACCCACTGCAAAGGTAATATCAGGTCGTGTACAAGTCATGGCATACATTAGGCAGCCAATCACCCTGGAATACTCAAGTTGAGATACAGCCTTACCAGTATTAGGCAAGAGCTTCTCACTTGTATCCATAGGAGTACTCACTGGAGTACAATCAAAGTAATTAAATTTCCTCAACACCTTCTCAATGTAATGAGACTAAGAGATAGAAATTTTGTTACTTTCATGTTTAATCCTTATACCAAGGATAACATCAGCCTCCCCCATATCCTTCATGGAGAACCTTGATGACAAAAATTCCTTTGTCAGGTCAACATGATTTTGGTCAGTGCCAAATATCAACATGTCATCAACATACAGACAAATGATGACTCCTTTACCAGATTCATCAAATTTGCTATATACACATTTTTTAGACAGGTTAAGTGAATAACCACTAGACAAAACCACTTCATCAAATTTTTGATGCCATTGCTTAGGTGCCTGCTTCAGTCCATATAAGGACTTAATCAGTTTGCACACCTTATTTTCATTGCAAGGCATGATGAAGCCCTGAGGTTGGTTCATATACACCTCCTCATCCAATTCACCATTCAAGAAAGCTATCTTCACATCAATCTGATGAATAACCAGATTATGAATTGATGCCAAGGCAATCAGCAATCTTATGGTACTGATACGAGCTACAGGGGCATAAGTATCAAAATAATCTATCCCTGACTTTTGTTTAAAGTCTTGAATGACTAGTCTAGCCATGAACTTTTCAACAGTTCCATCTACCTTTATTTTCTTTTTGAAAATCCATTTGCAACCCAAAGGTTTGCAACCAGGTGGTAGATCAGCCAACACCCAAGTGTTGTTGCCCATGATGGAGTCCATCTCATCATTTATTGCCTCTTTCCAGAAAGCAACATCCTGGGACTTCATTGCTTCATCAAATGTTTTGGGATCATCCTCAACAGTAAAGCAATAGGAGTGTTGGTCAGAGACCTCATCCCTTGTTCCTTCAATCAAGTATAATTGAAATTTAGGTCCAAATGATTTTGGAGTCCTGACCCTTGTGCTCCTTCTGAGCTCAGGTTCAGGTTGTTGAATCACAACCTCATCAGGGACCTCATCAGAGATTTCAGATACACCAACATCATCAGTTCCATTAGGAATCCCTCTGACTTGGTCTAGGGACTGATGAGAATCTATTCTCATCAAAGATTGCATCCCTTGATTCAATTATAGAGCTAATTAAAACAGATTCGTTAGGTTCAATAACATAGAACCTATATGCCTTGGAATGCTCAGCATATCCAACAAAGATGCATTCAATGCCTCTTTCACCCAAAGTTTTTATCTTTGGATCAGGGAGTTTCACAACAGCCATACAACCCCAAACCCTGAGATAATTCAGGTTGGGTTTCTTTTTAGTCCAGAGTTCATAAGGGGTTGTCTTGTTCCTTTTGTTGGGAACCCTATTTAATAAATAGCAAGCTGTTAACATAGCTTCACCCCAGAACCCTTGACTCAGCCAGAATAGGACAACATGGAATTAACCATCTCCTTCAGCACCCTATTTTTCCTTTCAGAAATACCATTTTGCTGAGGAGTATAGGGAGCAGTCGTTTCATGGATTATACCAACAGACTGAAAATACAGAGTATCCATGTACTCACCTCCCCTATCAGTCCTTAATCTCTTGATCAGGGACTCTTGTTGCAATTCAACCTCAGTTTTAAATACTTTAAATTTATCTAATGCTTCATCCTTAGTATGCAATAAATAAACATAACAATACCTAGAAGCATCATCAATAAAAGTCACAAAGTATTTCTTATTCCCCAAAGTGGGAGTAGCATGTAAATCACATAAGTCACTATGAATCAGTTCCAACACATTAGTTTCATGTTTTACATTTTGAAATGGATTCTTAGTTATCTTGTTCATCATACAAGTTTTACACTTTTCAGTGTCCATGTCAAATGCTGGGATTAACCCATCCTTAGACATATCTTGCATCCTTTTAAAGTGTACATGGCCAAGTCTAGCATGCCAAAGGGTTGAATCATATAACTTAAATGTCGACATAAAAGCAGAATCAACCATATCATGAACAATATTAAGTCTAAACATTTGATTACATAAATAACCAAAACCAATAAACACACCATGTTTAGATAACACAAATTTATCATATTCAATAACTTGTTTGTAACCACAATTATTCAAAATACTACTAGAAACCAAGTTCTTCCTAATATCAGGAACATGTAAAACATTAAAAAAGAAACAATCTTTCCAGAACTAAACTTCAAATCAACACATCCTCTTCCATGCACCAGGGCTGTTGACTCATTTCCCATATGAAGAATAGAACCATCATTCATTGACTCGTAGGTCTTGAACCAGCTTCTATCTTTACACACATGGATTGTTGCTCCAGATTCAACCCACCACGAAACATCATCATCCTGCACAAAATACAATTCAGATATATATGTAACATAATAAATCTCAAAAGACTTATTAAACATATTCTGACCTTTCAGGGAATTGGTGTTACCATTCCCAGATCCACTTGTGCCTGATCCATTGGTTTTATTGCCAATCTTAACACCTTTGCAATCCTTCCTGAAGTGTCCAGTTTTACCACACTTCCAACAAGTAGCTTTTGACTTCTTGTTAGGATCAGTTTTGGTGTTATCCTGATGCTTACTTTTGCCCTTGTTGTCATTGTTCCTGGAGGAGTTGTTATGCTCCACCAAATTGACAACTGATGGACCAGCAGCATTGCTGCTCTTTAGCTTGTCACTTTCATGTGCTTTGAGTGATTCCTCAATGCGCAAATGACTACCCAACTCAACAAGAGTTAATTCCTCTTTCTTATGCTTAAGAATATGCTTGAAATCTTTCCAAGAAAGAGGTAATTTATCGATGATACAAGAGACTGAAATAGCCTCATCCATGTTCATCTTGTGTTGTGTGAATCGACCAAGTATACTAAGAAGTTCATTGTATTGTTCCATGACTGGTCTAGAATCGACCATTTTGTAATTGTTAAAATTACTTACAAGGAACTTCTTACTTGATGCATCCTCATCCATATATTTGGCTTCCAAGGAATCCCACAGTTCTTGAGAAGATTCAACATTATGATAAATGTCAAAGAGAGTATCAGACATACCATTGAGAATTAATCCCCTGCAGATATAGTCATCATTCTCCCATTTGCTTCTGCTCCTCATCTGTTCCATGGTAGCATCATCCCCATGATCTTCAGGAACGGTTGTGGTCAGAACATACACCACATTCATGCTTGACAACAAGAATTGCATCTTCTTTTGCCATCTTCTAAAATTGACACCTTCAAACTTTTCCAGTTTGAAAAAGTTAGCAGCCATATGCCTCATCGCAGCAACCATTGATTATCACTAAAATAGTTTCTATTGACTGTTGGTTTATTTGTGTGTTCCCAGATCAGGGTTAAGATAATCAATAGATCAAGGTACCGGATATTCACTTGAAATCGTGTAATCACTTTCCAATAGAAACTATTCGACCCTATGTCTGGGTTACACGAATATCTCTATGGGATAAGACCAAGTGATGTTCTTGTTTTAGGCACAAATAAAGAACCAAAACATATTCAAGTGTTTAGGGTTTTTTCTGTGTGTCTTTATGCAGTTATGATACGACCTCTATTTATAATAGAGTTTACTCAAACCCTAGCCCATGGAATTATGTATAATTAACGGCCCATTAATTATACCATAATAGTTTCCATAATAGTAGGAATCAGTGGTTATAGGCTTACCAGTAGGAACAAGCTTACCAGCAGGAACAAGCTTACCAGCAGCAGAATCATTTTTCTAGCAGCACAATAAATTGTACTAGCAGCAGAATCTATTGCCTAGCAACTCAGCAGCAGTATTATTGTACTAGCAGCAGTATCAATAACACTAGCAGCAGAATGTTCTGCTTCAGCAGCACAATGAGTAATACTAGCAGCAGTATGAACTGCATCAGCAGTATTATCATGTATGCTAGCAGCAGAACAACAAACCACTTAATAGAGTCAGGGCAAACATTGACCTGATGGGTGTACACTCCGTACCTCCAAGCCCATTACCAGGTGTGAAATAATCCCTCAAGTGCACTAAATTTCCAACAATCCTCCACAAATTTAGTTCACTTACTTGCTTGAAAAATAAACATAAAACAAACATGTGCATAAATGAAAATTTCTTGAAGATTGAATTCTCATCTTAGTACATTATACGTTCAAATATTCGAGAATCAGGGTGTTCTAAGAATTGAACCCTTCAACCTATTTGAATACCTGAAGATAAAATACACACAATGTTTTCAAACACTTAAATACTCTTGACACTATACAAGCCATGTGTCTATATCCAATTCATAAATGTTGTAAAAGCTAAAAGACCAAAAGCTTCCTGAAGCGGCAAAACTTCAACATTTAAATAGGTGGTTCCTCTTTATTCATGCTCCAGCTAAGCACTTTTTCAAAGAAAATAACCATTGAGAAGTAAAGACTTCATCCTCCTTTTCAGCAGGTTCTGAGCACAACCTTGGGATGTAATATAAAACATGTGCTCCAGTCCACTAAATGTTCAGCTTTCCACATTGAACTTAGCTCCAAAGTTTCCTCAGGAGGGAGTTGGGTATCTTAGCATTCAGTGACTAAGTTGGACTTAAACCCATCCCTTTTGCAGACTTTAAAGCCAAGTCTCTAGCCAAACCCTTCGTCAAGTGATCAGCTAAGTTCTGTTGAGATCTAACAAACTCTATAGATACCACCCCATTCACGATAAGCTCACGAATCATGCTATGCCTGACACCTAAGTGTCTAGACTTCCCATTGTACATTTGGCTATAAGCCTTTGCCAATGTAGCAGCACTATCACAACGGATAGAAATAGGTGCTATAGGTTTAGGCCACAATGGAATCTCAAGAAGCAAGTTTTTCAACCATTCAGCTTCTTTACCAGCAGCAACTAAGGCAACAAATTCAGATTCCATGGTTGAACTGGTGATGCAAGTTTGCTTCTTGGATGCCTAAGATATTGCACCTCCACCAAATAGGAATACCCAGCCACTAGTAGATGAATTGTCTTCAGTGTTACTGATCCAACTTGCATCAGTGTATCCTTCTAACACTGAAGGATAACCAGTATATGAGAAACTATAATCCATAGTTCTCTTCAAATACTTCAGTACCCTCTGAATTGCTTGCCAATGGTGAGCACTAGGATTACTAGTATACCTGCTCAGTTTACCCACTGCAAAGGCAATATCAGGTCGTGTACAAGTCATGGCATACATTAGGCAGCCAATCACCCTAGAATACTCAAGTTGAGATACAGCCTTACCAGTATTAGGCAAGAGCTTCTCACTTGTATCCATAGGAGTACTCACTAGAGTACAATCAAAGTAATTAAATTTCCTCAACACCTTCTCAATGTAATGAGACTAAGAGATAGAAATTTTGTTACTTTCATGTTTAATCCTTATACCAAGGATAACATCAGCCTCCCCCATATCCTTCATGGAGAACCTTGATGACAAAAATTCCTTTGTCAGGTCAACTTGATTTTGGTCAGTGCCAAAGATCAACATTTCATCAACATACAGACAAATGATGACTCCTTTACCAGATTCATCAAATTTGCTATATACACATTTTTTAGACTGGTTAAGTGAATAACCACTAGACAAAACCACTTCATCAAATTTTTGATGCCATTGTTTAGGTGCCTGCTTTAGTCCATATAAGGACTTAATCAGTTTGCACACCTTATTTTCATTGCAAGGCATGATGAAGCCCTGAGGTTGGTTCATATACACCTCCTCATCCAATTCACCATTCAAGAAAGCTGTCTTCACATCAATCTGATGAATAACCAGATTATGAATTGGTGCCAAGGCAATCAGCAATCTTATGGTACTGATATGAGCTACAGGGGCATAAGTATCAAAATAATCTATCCCTGACTTTTGTTTAAAGTCTTGAATGACTAGTCTAGCCTTGAACTTTTCAACAGTTCCATCTACCTTCATTTTCTTTTTGAAAATCCATTTGCAACCCAAAGGTTTGCAACCGGTGGTAGATCAGCCAACACCCAAGTGTTGTTGCCCGTGATGGAGTCCATCTCATCATTTATTGCCTCTTTCCAGAAAGCAACATCCTGGGACTTCATTGCTTCATCAAATGTTTTGGGATCATCCTCAACATTAAAGCAATAGGAGTGTTGGTCAGAGACCTCATCCCTTGTTCCTTCAATCTAGTATAATTGAAATTTAGGTCCAAATGATTTTGGAGTCCTGACCCTTGTGCTCCTTCTGAGCTCAGGTTCAGGTTGTCGAATCACAACCTCATCAGGGACCTCATCAGAGATTTCAGATAAACCAACATCATCAGTTCCATTAGGAATCCCTATGACTTGGTCTAGGGACTGATGAGAATCTATTCTCATCAAAGATTGCATCCCTTGATTCAATTATAGAGCTAATTGAAACAGATTCATTTGGTTCAATAACATAGAACCTATATGCCTTGGAATGCTCAGAATACCCAACAAAGATGCATTCAATGCCTCTTTCACCCAAAGTTTTTAGCTTTGGATCAGGGAGTTTCACAACAGCCCTACAACCCCAAACCCTGTGATAATTCAGGTTGGGTTTCTTTTTATTCCAGAGTTCATAAGGGGTTGTCTTGTTCCTTTTGTTGAGAACCCTATTTAATAAATAGCAAGCTGTTAACATAGCTTCACCCCAGAACCCTTGTCTCAGCCCAGAATAGGACAACATGGAATTAACCATCTCCTTCAGTACCCTGTTTTTCCTTTCAGAAATACCATTTTGCTGAGGAGTATAGGGAGCAGTCGTTTCATGGATTATACCAACAGACTGAAAATACAGAGTATCCATGTACTCACCTCCCCTATCAGTCCTTAATCTCTTGATCAGGGACTCTTGTTGCAATTCAACCTCAGTTTTTAATACTTTAAATTTATCTAATGCTTCATCCTTAGTATGCAATAAATAAACATAACAATACCTAGAAGCATCATCAATAAAAGTTACAAAGTATTTCTTATTCCCCAAAGAGGGAGTAGCATGTAAATCACATAAGTCACTATGAATCAGTTCCAACACATTAGTTTCACGTTTTACACTTTGAAATGGATTCTTAGTCATCTTGTTCATCATACAAGTTTTACACTTTTCAGTGTCTGTAGGGTATTCACAATGCAAGAAACACTTGTTTGAGGCTTGATTAAGGATCGAATGAACAAGAAGCTAGAGAGAGAGAGATGGGAACTTCTAGTGAGAGAAAACTATGTGTATTAGCTTGAATGTAATAAGAGTTCCAACCCTTCCCATGTGTGGGAAGGGGTATTTATACTTACAATATATTATGCCCCTAGCGGGCTGTAGAGTGAGCTGACAGAGGGTAAAGACCCGACCCACTCCACAATACTAATAATAATAACTAAGCTACTAATAATATTACTGATAATCCTATGAGCTATGATGTGCTAATAAGTACTCGGGGTGACCGAGTCTTCAGCTGAATATTCATATTCCTAACAATCTCCCCCTAAGGGAGGTCACCCCAGAAGTAATGTTCTGAATTTCAGCACTTCTTCTTTGGATCTTGACATCATAGCTCGTAACCATTGATTCTTCAAAATCATAGATTGATTGTGCAAACATCTTTGATCTTAAGATGACTCCTCTTTTGTCTTGGATGAACTTTGAGTAATCTTTGAAAGTATCATCCCACTTGAGTCTCCAAGTCATCTTTCAGTAGTAGGTCTCCATGTGATGAGATATACTTAGAGCCGACATGCTCACACGATATGGTGTCATGATCTTCAGCATCAGAGTTAGCAGAAGCTGTGTTGAAGGTCTTTTAGGTTGATCATGACTTCTTTGATGATGATGTGGTGTGAGCATATGGTGATGGATTGGCATCTTTTCTGCAACCAGCTACAACAGCAACCAGCTACAGCATTCCACTGCTACAACCGCCAGAGATTCCTGCATACGACAGTTAGCAATAATTCGACCGGTACTTACAAGTTTGGACTTTGAGATGGTTAACAGCATAGTGTGAAAACTCTCTCTAATCCTTACCAAGACCGTTCCTAATCGAAACCCCACAGAGGGCTTTTTAAGATTTTACCGTAGTAAATCAACGATTAGGTGAGTCGCTGGAGATCACTCCACGACTGTAGACCGGTTGAAACCGCCGCGACCACTAAGCGTAATCCACGAGGAATTACCGAAGTGACCTGCTTTCAGGGCTGCTTGATGTTGACCCTGGCAGGAATTTCCATTCAATCATTGAGAATTACATTAGTAAATTCTCTCATAAATGTTCTGGCAGATTGCTAAGATCTGCGTAGGACTCATGAGTTTACAACTGGTGTCCTTAATGTTGAACAACCAGTGTAAAAATAATTCGTGTCCCTATGAGATCTTATTATGCATCTCGTGGCTCTAGACTCGATAGTGCGATTTGATTTAGTGAGCGGAGGCTGGAGAGGACTGCCACCTTTTCAATATCATCTAACTCGGAGTGAGAGAGACGATAGAAATGTATTGAACTCCGTGACAATTGAAACAAGAGTCCTTTGCGGAACCTTGAGTGGCTAGGGAGGGTTGTGCAGCGTATCACTGGGTCCATGATACTTTGTCTTCAATGCCAGCAATCAACTAAGTGATTCTGACAGCATATGTATTGACCCGGTTTCTGCCTAAGTTGTAAGGAGGGCTATTTCTTTTCACCCTTTCTCTTTACAATTCTTTTTCATTCTTCAACCCCTTCAGTGCTTACCGAGACTTCATAACTAACACCTTGTTGGGTTTGTTCAGTGTTAGCTCCATCTCAGTCGGCACTATTCCCTCATTCACTTTTCTCCTTTTTAATCATACCTAAGGACTTCTACACTAACTAGTGGATTGTCCCTGGGCAGATCCCTCCGGCTCTGGCGGGATCGTGGGAACTTGTACCTAACCTTACCATCCTTATAACTCCATTATATGAAATACAATGGTCGGTCTTTGGTGTTCTTCCACAATTGCCAAACCAAATCTTTGAAAAATCTCTCAAAGTGTTCATGATTACGAAACACATTTTTGCAAACACTTGAGAGTTTTATATTTTTCAAATGCTCCCCCTCAACATGTGCTCGAGTGATAGTTTTATAAATTTGCACATGTTAGGTAAAGCTCGCACTTTTAGAATTGATCAACTTTCAGTGAACATGACCGATTCGAGACACGCTTACATCACTAGTTAGACTAGCTTGAAATTATTACCCGGCCTGGTCAAGTCCACAGAAAGTTTCTCAAAACGGTACACTCTACTCAGATACATCTTTTTCGAGACACGCTTACATCATTGGTTAGACCAGCTTGAAATTATTACCCGGCCAAGACGTATCCTTTCGATTGATGGCAATTCAAGTTTCGTCAATTCATTGGTGAAGACTGAGCCTTGCTCACGTGAAATGCCAAATCCTTTGTTTTGTAAAAACCATTTGCTCCCCCTCAATATGTGCATCGATATAAGAAAGATTTTAGCACATATGGAAGAGCTTGCGTTTATAACCAAAACATTTTGCTCCCCCTCAATATGTGCCTTGATATGCAAAATGGTTTAGCACATACGGGAGAGCTTACATTAACATCCAAATCATCACATTTTATCAGAATTTCCTATTTAAATCACATTCTCTCCCCCGATCAAAAATTTCAAACCATTTGAGATTTGGGATCCCAAGTGATTTAAATAAGTTTAGTAAATTTGAGAGAAAATGTGGTCAGGTTTAAATATATTCTGATTTAGGAGCATACTATGCTCCCCTTAAACCACGAGAGAGTGTCACTGCTGATGTTGCACAAGTTTGGCAAGGTGTCAAAAATTTGAACAAGTACTCTCCCCCTTAATTAATGACCCATATTCTATTAAAAGAGCTGTAGTCATTCAATTAAGCGATAAGTATTTGTGAAAATTTTACTTCAATTTACCACCTTGTGTAACATCAAGACTCTCTAGAAGAATCAAATAAGATAAAGAGTCTTGATGAAAAAGAAGACTTCTCTTCTTATACACGACAAGACGCACTGAAACGTACATCAAGTCGGGGAAACATGGATATAAAGTAATCCATGCCCAGGTGAACATCACCCGGTTGGAGGAACAGCTGTCCTTTTGGCGACATGCTTTCCCCATTGTACAGCGCGGGTTGCAGTATGATGTAACTGCAAGCCATTAAGACATGTTTTAACTGATTAGTATAACTTCTGCTCGAGCTTCATTTAAGGATCCGTGCCATTATTGAATGACATTTCTAGATCCGTAAATGTTATCGATAAACAGAAGACATGCCTAGGAGGGACTATTTTTGGTATTTTCTGATTTTTCGATTTTTATGGTTTTTATAGGTTTTATAATTTTGTATTTTTCTTTTTGATTTAAGATATATACAACTATTTACAAGGATATATGAAGACAATCCTTTACTCCTCCTTTTCCTCCTGAAGACACTTGAGGGTTTCAGGAGTCATGCTTTTCATGCCAAGGCGTGGGAGAATAAACTGAAACCTTTCTCTTGAGAGGGCCTTGGTGAAGATGTCAGCTAACTGAAACTCTGTCCTCACGAAGTATAGTTCCACAATTCCTTTTTCCACCTGTTCCCTTATGAAGTGATGCCTGATGTCGATGTGTTTAGACCTGGAGTGCTGAACATTGTTACAACAAAGAGCAATGGCGCTTTTGTTGTCACAATATAGGGGAATTTTGTTGTATGAGAATCCATAGTCCGAAAGTTGTGATCGCATCCAAAGGATTTGTGCACAACAAGCGGACATGGCAATGTACTCAGCTTCAGTAGATGATATGGAAGTACTCATCTGCTTCTTAGAAGACCAACTAACCAACTTTTCCCCTAAAAACTGAGCTCCTCCTGAAGTACTTCGACGAGTGTCTTGACATCCCGCATGATCAGCATCCGCGTAAGCTGTTAACTCCATTGCAGTGTCCTTAGGATACCAGAGACCCATATGAACCGTGCCTTGAAGATATCGGAAGATCCTTTTCACTGCTTCAACATGCTTCTTGGTTGGTCTGGATTGATACCGAGCACACATACACACAGCAAACAGTAGATCTGGTCTGCTAGCCGTGATGTACATCAAAGATCCAATCATGCTTCGATACTTTGTTATATCTACTGGAATCCCTGAAGGATCTTCATCCAGCTTCGTTCTATCAACCATGGGAGTGTCAACAGGTTCACTTGAATAGAATCCAAACTTTTTCAAGATCTCGTTGGCGTATTTGGATTGATTAATGAATATGCCTCCGGGACTTTGAGAAACTTGTAATCCTAAGAAGAATGACATTTGTCCCATCATGGACATTTGGAACTTGGAATTCATCTCCTTTGAAAAACTATCACATTCACCAGGATCTGTTGAAGCAAAGATGATATCATCTACATATATCTGAACTAGTAGTAGATGGTTTCTTGACTTCCTGGTGAATAGTGTAGGATCAACAACACCCTTGGAGAATCCGTTCACTAGGAGGAACTTGGACAATGTATCGTACCATGCCCTTGGCGCCTGTTTTAACCAATAAAGAGCCTTCTTCAAGCGGTAAACATGAGTAGGATGTTCAGTATCCACGAATCCTTCTGGTTGACTCACATAAACTTCTTCCTTCAAGTCGCCATTCAAGAATGCCGTTTTGACATCCATTTGGTAGACTATCATATTTCGACTAGCAGCATTTGCCTGGAAGATTCTTATAGCTTCAATTCTAGTAACCGGAGCAAACGATTCTTCAAAATCAATGCCCTCTTCTTGTCTGAACCCTTTAGCAACTAGCCAAGCCTTGTTCTTTAACACATCACCATACTCATCAAGCTTCACTTTGAAGATCCACTTTAAAGCAATGATCATTGCAAGCTCTGGAGGAGGCACTAATTCCCATACTTCAAGTCGATCAAATTCATGGATTTCATCCTGCATAGCCTGGAACCAGCAATCTTTAGTCATTGCTTCTTTGGCATCTTTTGGTTCGACTTTGGACAGTACTGAATTGAAGAAGCACCATAGTGCATCAGTGGCTAGTTGATTACGTGTGGATACTGGACGTGAGGGATTGCCTATGATGTTGTCGATTGGATGATCACTGGTCCATTTCCTGAGATGGTCGTGAGGTTGAGGGTTATGAACAGACGTAGCAGTGCTGTGTCCTTCAAGTGAGGATGTGTCTGATGAATGTTCAGGAGCAAATATGTTTTCAAAAGGAGCCTCATCAATAGGAGCAAAAGGATTAACTTCCAATGAATTATTATCTGAAGATTCTTGTGTTACTGGAGAAGTTTGAGCGTTTGATGACGAAGGCGACTGACTGGCAGCTGGAGCATTGTGACTGACTGATACTGAAGCTGTAAGACCTTCTGAACCTTGTGGGGCTTGAACCTCAGCCATAGGAAGTACAGCAGGTTCACTTGGGATGGTTCCATTCTTTGGCTCAAAGTATTCATCAAACATAGGATCAAATAACTTCTTTAACTCCTCGCATGTATGTGGCACATAAGAATCTGCAGGCGTGGAATTCTGTACAAGTCCTGAACTAATGGGTCCAGGAGACAAAAGGTTAAGATCGGGTCCAGAACTAATTTGTCCTGAAGCAGGTTGCTCACTCAGCTCATCGAATGTAACATGAATGGTTTCCATAATTTTACGGGTTCTCTTATTGTAGATTCGATACCCTTTACTGTCTGGTGCGTATCCAACAAAAATACCTACATCTGCTTTAGCTCTTAACTTTCCCAAGTCTTGACTATCGTTAGTTGGGTAGGAAAGTGCACCAAACACACGAAGAAAGGAAAGATCTGGTTTCTTTTTATGAATTAACTCGAAGGGAGTCTTCTCATGAACCGGATGAATTAGGGATCGGTTTTGAGTGTAACATGCTGTTGCAATAGCCTCTGCCCAGAGAAACATCTGTGTCTTTGAAAATATAAGCATAGTTCTTGCAGCCTCTACCAGAGTACGGTTCCTTCGTTCAACCACTCCGTTCTGTTGAGGAGTGCGAGGGATACTTTTCTGATGCGTGATGCCAATATTTTCATAGAAGTTACGGAGTTGTTGGTTAACAAACTCAGTACCATTATCAGTGCGGATGATTCTGACAGTTTTATTGAGCCTTACTTGCAGCTGTTTTATCAGTTTAATGATAACCTCTGGAGTTTCGTCCTTGGTTCTCAAAAACTTTACCCATGTGAACCGAGAATAATCATCTACTATCACCAGAACGTACTTCTTTTCATTTACGGTTTGTATTCTCATTGGACCGCACAAGTCCATGTGGAGGGTATGAAGAACTTCCAAGTTGGTGTTGATGGTTTTAGGCTTGTGGGTTTGTTTCTTGCTTTTACCCAGTTGACATACAGAGTAGAGATGATCTTTCTCATATTTCAGTCTTGGCATCCCTCTAACAAGATCTTTACGGGAAAGATTATTTATGGTACCGAAGTTTAAGTGGTTCAAACGACGATGCCACAGCCATGATTTTGTTTTAGAGGCTTTAGAAAGCAAGCATATGGGAGAGGACTTCAACATTTCTTCAATCGATATGGTGTATAGATTGGTGCCCCGACTGCCCTTGAGGAGATCTATACCATCCAATTCTCTGACGAAACATGTATGCTTTCTGAAAGCCACTTCCAGATCTGAATCACAAAATTGACCCACAGAAAACAAATTGTGCCCTAGTCCTTCCACATAATATACCCTTGAGATTACACTGTCACCAAACACATAATCTCCATAACCCATAATAGCACCAAAGTGGTCGTTCCCAAATCTAACTGTCCCGATAAACTTTTTCACGAAGTTCTTGAGCCGTGAGCGATCCCCAGTCATATGTTTTGAGCAGCCTGAGTCCAAATACCACAGGACGATTTGTACGACCTGCATTTGAAACCAGACAACAATGGATAACTGAAAAATGTGGATCCCCAAGTGAAATTGGGGTCCGTTTGGTCAGCACACACATATTCTGGAACTACAGATTTCACAGATGCTACTGTATTTACTGAGGAGACAGAACTAGAGGCAGGACAAGACCTAGATGGAAGGCATTGTGATTCTCAAGACAGGATTCTACCAGTTGGTCTCCATTCCTTATTCTTCACAATTTTATGCATATTCATTTTAGGTAATGATCTCTGTTTTCCTAAATTGAATTTCCTTCCAGTGGGTCTCCATTCCTTAACTTTCACAATTTTATGCTCATTCATTTTAGGTAACGTGCACTGTTTTCCTAAATTGAATTTCCTTCCAGTGGGTCTCCATTGATAGCCTATGCTAGCAAATTTTTTTCCTGTTGCTTTCCAAACTTTCTTGCATGCTTCAGTTATTCTACCATTCTTAACATGGGATGATGCAGAAGTCATCAAGAAAGACAAAACACATTCATCATGATTAGCAGAAATTAAACAATTGTCGCATGTTTTACAGATAGCATTAGAATTCGAATTAATTACAGTACTTTTGATACTAGAATCAACACGATTCATCCTACTCATTGCAAACTTATTGTTCCTAGGTTGGGCTTCTACATTCTTCAAGTGATCATTCTTAGCTGGCGCGGTCCTATCCTTTCTTGCATTTCCTCTATACCTTGACCCGCTAGCTTGGGTGTCACTTTTTACTCCTGTAGAAGCATCGAAGGTAACATTAGTTTGTTTGTCTGTCACATGCCTTCCTGATAATGATGTGTTGGGTTCTGATGTTTTTGGTGGTAGATCAAAGGCTACATGCTTGTTCTCAACAGTGGATGATGATGCAACAAATCTATCTCTATGGCTGCTAAACTTAGGAATTGAGCCTATGGCATATTCTAAGTTTTCCTGAATCCTTTTCGTGAGTTTGCAGGCATAGACAACTGCCCTATCAAGTGGCTTATCAGTCCTATCCTCTTCAACTACCTCACGAAGTGTGTCAAGTCCCTCTCTAAGATGATCTAGATATGTTTGATGAGCAAAGCTGTTATTTCTAAGCTTAAACGGAATACGCCCAACATCAACATCATACTTTTTACTATCACTAGCCTTTGGTGCATCACACTTACAAGTGGTGCATGGCATTTTACCTTTCACCCGAGCCTTAAGATTCTCAATTTCATTTGTCAAAGAGGTTATTTGATCATTGTGATTGCTTCTTGTAACTTTAATGGAATCATATAACTCTTTGAAATGTTGTTTGACCTTTGAATTTTCTTCTCGATAACACTCATTTTCATAATGTAACTTATTTATGGTGTTTTGATATTGAAAATTCTGAGAATCTGAAGACGAAGGTTTATTGGTGCCATACACTTCATACTTGTTGGATTTCAATTGGGCAATTTGGGCCCTCAGCAGTCGAATCGTGTTTGTGTGAGCTTGAATTGTCTCATCTCGTTTGCTTAATTCAAAATAAGTATCAAATTCAGGAGCATCCAAGGATGTCTTGTCATTTGATATTTTTTGTTTTTCATTTAAATGTTGATGTTTCAATTGCAAATTAAGATATTCAACTTCTAATTTTGAAAAACGTTTAACCATATTATCATGGTCATCATTTTGAATTTTTTCAAGCAATTTTAAATTCTCCCCCTCAAGCTCAACAACACGATTCTGGGTGACATTTAACGCAATAGCATACTCATTAAATTGACAAGCGGACAATGCAGAATCAGTAACAGTGTAAAATACATCTTGTGCAATACATTTAGCAATCAAGTTGTCGTTAGTAATGAGTATGTTTTTTCTTTCAATCTCTCGACTCTTAAGCTCTATTGCATATTCTTTCACCTCATTTTCCATGTCTTTAAACACTACTTCCATTTCTTTTATTTCGACTTTAAGGGCAGTTTGCAACCCTTCAAAATGTTCTTTAAGTAGTTTAAAGAATGGCATGACCTCAGTTAAGTAACACCTTTTTGCATGTTCAAAACACCTTTCCCCCTCAGTAATGCCGGTTGGTGTGATTCTCTTCTTACATGTTTTATCAAAATCAGCAAATAATTGCCAAAGCACATATAAGCTAATAAAGGTTTTGCATTCAGTGGGAAGAGACAAAGGCACCAGATTCCTAGGTGTATTGGGAGGATACACCGTTATGGACGCAACTTTTCTAATGAGGGGGGTGTTGGCCTTAAGTTTATCTACCTTAAGTTTTTCATTATCTTGTTTCCAAAATATCTGTTCAGGTGTTAACTTCTTTTGAGGAGCAAACACAGTCAAACGATTTTCCTCATAATAATCATGGGGTTTGATTATTATTCGTCTGGCTATGCACTCGGGATCCCTCATTTTCTCATTCATTTTTTCCCTCGTTTTATCACTTATCTCATCCTCTTCATTAGTGTAGATATGCTCAGGTTGGTCATGAATAGGCATAAGCATCACATTACCATCATATAGGGCTGGTTGAAGTACTTTCATGTCCCTAAGGATGGTTGACTTAGGTTCACCTATCATGATTTTACTATGCTTATCACTCAACTTTCTGTGCTTATGAATCATTTGAGCAGTTTGTATGGTTTGATTTTGTGTGTACAACTTATCTTCAAGCTTATTTTTTAACGTTTTGAGTCTAGAGAAATCATTTAAAAGAGTTGTTTCTTTTTGTTTGAATTCTTGCTTAAGTGTAGTTACACACTTTTGTGCTTCCTGTTTCTGTTTGACAGACTGTTCTAGCTGACTTTTCAAAGAACTCAACTCTAATTTTAATGTTTCTTCTCGCACTCTAGACTCTTTAATAAGTGTACTCATTTGACCTTCTAATTTCTGCTCACGATCATTAAGCTCAAACTTAGCACGCTGTTATACATAGCCACTTGTTCTTTATAGATGTTTAGTCTAGTGATCAAGTTATTCATCAGGGACAGGCAATTTGTTCTCATGGTACACACATGCATTATCTATATTACCCGCATTATCTAAGGCACATACATTACTCATAACACACACATCATTATTGACAAAAGATTCACCATTTGGTACATCAGGCGAGTTGTTGTGATGCAAATACTGTTCATATGAAATAATATTGCTATTTTCCATGTCAACATTACTTGAGTCAGAAACATCTACCTGATGTACTTCTTCGGGATTCTTTTGTCCCTCGACAATATTATATGTGTCATAAATTTTGAGTACCTCAGATATCACGGATGCATTAGAAGGACCAGCTTGACGGGGAGATGAAACCAGGGAAGACAAGTTAGCTATGAAGATTGTTTGAGCCGTAGGTTCATCATCTACATCAGAGTCATATGCATCACAGTCATCTGCCTTGAAGATGTTAGGATCATTAAGTGCTAGATCCTAAACAGGTTTCTCATCCACATCTTCATCAAAAGTATTTCCTCCATCTCCTGCCAAGAACAATAACTCTTCCTCATCCAATACAGCTCCATTCTCTTGAGCTTGCATTAACAGCATCTTGTCTTTGAAGTAATCTGAGTTCTGAGGACGTTTAGGTTGATTGCAGTTTCTAGCAAATGTGTCCAAGCCCCCCACAATTATAACACTTGATCTGTTTTCCTTGACCCTGATTGCATTCCCTGCTCTATTCTGTACATAACCTCGACCCATGTTTCTACCTGCTCTCCCTTGCACATTCTGAACCACAATTTTCCCATCCTCCACCATTGCTAGATTGCGTGGATTGGATGAATTCCTTAACTGATTGTTGGTCTGAGGGAGTGATGCTTGAAACTGTTGAACCAGTAATGATACTTGATTGGTGAGGTTGTCAATCATTTTGTCGGTCTGAGAGTAGCCTGAGTCAAGTTGAGAACTCATAGCAGGTACTTGTGAGTGAAGTTGATGATAGCTTGGGTTGGAAGATGATTGGATTGTCGGTTGAACATTTGTCATGAACGCCAGTGGATCATTTGTAGTTGAAGGATTAAACTTTTCTCTCAGCACCCGATCGTAGACCGCATGCTTCTCATGTTGTTGCAGGTAAGCATACAGCTGTTCATAGTTGGTATCCCTTAAACCTTTGTTGAGTTTGACAGCAGTAACAAATCTGTCCCATTCAGGAGTCATGTTGTTCACAAACTTTGAGTTAAGTTGGATATTGGGCATAGTCATTCTGATCATCCTCATATCATTCACCAACTTATGAAATCTCACATAGTAGTCTGTGATATTCTCTCCTGGGTTCATTTTGAAATGCTCGAACTCATCATACAGCTGTGACTCACGATCTTCCTTTGTGAGTTCTGACCCTGCCAACAACATTTTAACGTTGTCCCACACAGCCTTGGCTTCAGTGTTGAAATTGATGAGCTTGTATACATCCTTTGGAAGACCTTGAATGACTATGTTTGAGGCTCTAATATCAGCATCATACCTCTTCTTTTCTTCTTCATTAAGATCATTGTAGTTTCTAGGTCTGTCGATGCCCCAAGTTACAGTCCCATCTTCACCAGTTGTAACAACGTCCTGGTGGTACCCATCTGATAAGGTCCATCGTCAATTGACTTAAGAATGTTAACACCATTATCTTTTCCCAAGCAGTAAAGTCTTATCCGTTGTGCCCAAGACTCATAATCCGTCCTATCTAGCATAGGTGGACGAGTGTCAGATCCTGCTGCTTGAATATCTTCTGATGATGTGCTAGATGTGGTAGCCATAGTAACTACGGGATTTTACAGATCTTGTGATTTAACCGAGAAATCGAATCTTTCGCGGGAATTTCTAAAATCACCAAGACACAAACCGAGTTCACACTGCAGAAACAAACCGCGTGATACACAAACCGAGTACACCTGCAGAGACAAACCGAGTTCACGCTGAAGAGTCAAACGCGTTGATACAAACCGGAGTACAACACGAGATGCAGAGACAAACGAGTAGACACAAACCGAATAACTCCTCAGAGTCAAACCGCTTCGACACAAACGAGTACACGCTGGAGAGACAAATCGAGTAGACACAAACCGAGTAGACTCTCAGAGACAAACCGCGTCTACACAAACCGAGTACACGCTGGAGGGACAAATCGAGTAGGCACAAACCGAGTACACGCTGCAGGGACAAACCGAGTAGACACAAACTCCCAAGCACGTCGCTTTCACTGCCTTTTGTCTTTTTGCCTAAACAAGTAATAAGACAAACCGTATCTTCGAAGTGACACAAACCGAGTCCAAGAACATGTCCCAAGGACACAAACCGCTGCGAAGAACACAACAATAAACACCCACGAATTACCCCAAAATCACCACACCGTTCTTAGATCTGTGAATCCAAACACCAAATACCACTCTAATACTATTCTTAAGCTAGAAAGTACAAGGTATAACAACTTCTAATCACTAAACAAAGCACAAAATGGAATTTATGCTACTTATCAAATCGAACAAAAAAACCTCAAGAACTACACAAATCCGTGAATACCAACTCTCATGGACCTAAACATGGCTCTTGATACCAATTGTAGGGTATTCACAATGCAAGAAACACTTGTTTGAGGCTTGATTAAGGATCGAATGAACAAGAAGCTAGAGAGAGAGAGAGATGGGAACTTCTAGTGAGAGAAAACTATGTGTATTAGCTTGAATGTAATGAGAGTTCCAACCCTTCCCATGTGTGGGAAGGGGTATTTATACTTACAATATATTATGCCCCTAGCGAGCTGTAGAGTGAGCTGACAGAGGGTAAAGACCCGACCTACTCCACAATACTAATAATAATAAGTAAGCTACTAATAATATTACTGATAATCCTACGAGCTATGATGTGCTAATAAGTACTCGGGGTGACCGAGTCTTCAGCTGAATATTCATATTCCTAACAGTGTCCATGTCAAATGCTGGGATTAACCCATCCTTAGACATATCTTGCATCCTTTTAAAGTGTACATGGCCAAGTCTAGCATGCCAAAGGGTTGAATCATATAACTTAGATGTCGACAAAAAAGCAGAATCAACCATATCATGAACAATATTAAGTCTAAACATTTGATTACATAAATAACCAAAACCAATAAACACACCATGTTTAGATAACACAAATTTATCATATTCAATAACTTGTTTGTAACCACAATTATTCAAAATACTACTAGAAACCAAGTTCTTCCTAATATCAGGAACATGTAAAACATTAAACAAAGAAACAATCTTTCCAAAACTAAACTTCAAATCAACACATCCTCTTCCATGCACCAGGGATGTTGACTCATTTCCCATATGAAGAATAGAACCATCATTCATTGACTCATAGGTCTTGAACCAGCTTCTATCTTTACACACATGGATTATTGCTCCAGAGTCAACCCACCACGCAACATCATCATCCTGCAAAAAGTACAATTCAGATATATATGTAACATAATAAATCTCAAAAGACTTATTAAACATATTCTGACCTTTCAGGGAATTGGTGTTACCATTCCCAGATCCACTCGTGCCTGATCCATTGGTTTTATTGCCAATCTTAACACCTTTGCAATCCTTCCTGAAGTGTCCAGTTTTACCACACTTCCAACAAGTAGCTTTTGACTTCTTGTTAGGATCAGTTTTGGTGTTATCCTGATGCTTACGTTTGCCCTTGTTGTCATTGTTCCTGGAGGAGTTGTTATGCTCCACCAAATTGACAACTGATGGACCAGCAGCATTGCTGCTCTTTAGCTTGTCACTTTCATGTGCTTTGAGTGATTCCTCAATGCGCAAATGACTACCCAACTCAACAAGAGTTAATTCCTCCTTCTTATGCTTAAGAATATGTTTGAAATCTTTCCAAGAAGGAGGTAATTTATCGATGATACAAGAGACTGAAATAGCCTCATCCATGTTCATCTTGTGTTGTGTGAATCGACCAAGTATACTAAGAAGTTCATTGTATTGTTCCATGACAGGTCTAGAATCGACCATTTTGTAATTGTTAAAATTACTTACAAGGAACTTCTTACTTGATGCATCCTCAGCCATATATTTGGCTTCCAAGGAATCCCACAGTTCTTGAGAAGATTCAACATTCTGATAAATGTCAAAGAGAGTATCAGACATACCATTGAGAATTAATCCCCTGCAGATATAGTCATCATTCTCCCATTTGCTTCTGCTCCTCATATGTTCCATGGTAGCATCATCCCCATGATCTTCAGGAATGGTTGTGGTTAGAACATACACCACATTCATGCTTGACAACAAGAATTGCATCTTCTTTTGCCATCTTCTGAAATCGACACCTTCAAACTTTTCCATTTTGGAAAAGTTAGCAGCCATATGCCTCATCGCAGCAACCATTGATTATCACTAAAATAGTTTCTATTGACTGTTGGTTTATTTGTGTGTTCCCAGATCAGAGTTAAGATAATCAATAGATCAAGGTACCGGATATTCACTTGAAATCGTGTAATCACTTTCCAATAGAAACTATTCGACCCTATGCCTGGGTTACACGAATATCTCTATGGGATAAGACCAAGTGATGTTCTTGTTTTAGGCACAAATCAAGAACCAAAACGTATTCAAGTGTTTAGGGTTTTTTCTGTGTGTCTTCATGCAGTTATGATAGGACCTCTATTTATAATAGAGTTTACTCAAACCCTAGCCCATGGAATTATGTATAATTAACGGCCCATTAATTATACCATAATAGTTTCCATAATACTAGGAATCAGTGGTTATAGGCTTACCAGCAGGAACAAGCTTACCAGCAGGAACAAGCTTACCAGCAGCAGAATCGCTTGCCTAGCAGCACAATAAATTGTACTAGCAGTAGAATCAATAACACTAGCAGCAAAATGTTCTGCTTCAGCAGCACAATGAGTAATACTAGCAGCAGTATGAACTGCATCAGCAGTATTATCATGTATTCTGGCAGCAGAACAACAAACCACTTAATTGAGTCAGGGTAAACATTGACCTGATGGGTGTACACTCCGTACCTCCAAGCCCATTACCAGGTGTGAAATAATCCCTCAAGTGCACTAAATTTCCAACAAGGATTATGAAAGAGAAAATGTATATTTCACATGTCACATGGTGAATTGTTCAGGCATGAATATAGTCATATGAATTAGGTCTCCTTATCTTTACTCAATTAATATAGCCATTATAATGTAGATATGTATAAATTCAAAACATTACTATGCAGTATGTTGGAATTCAAATATCATGACATTCATATAATTAAGCATAAATCACAAGCATGCAACAAAATTCATAGATCAAATACATGTAATTAATTAACTATAAATTAAATGTAAACGTACCTTGTTAGCTTCCTTTGCAATTAGGGTTTATATAAAATCCTCAATTAAATCAAATGCAAGATCAAAACCCATAATCTTTCCAAAAAAAAAAAAGTTCAAAACCCATAAACCCTAATTTAGGGTTTATAGAAATTGACTAAAGGGTTTAGACGAATACTACACCACCAAAAATCCAAAGTAGGATTTCTCTACGATCTCGCACACACGATGTTATAGCAATTCGATTAGAATGCTAGTTCTCGTTCACGAAACAAATCAATCTCTTATTATCAACAACCAAAATCGAAACCCTAACCTTACTTTGGGAGGAGATCGATTGGCTAAAGAGGAGAAGAGAAGATTCACTTGTTAGGTTTACAAGTTATGAGAATAATGAAGCCTAAAGGGTTCATTATATAGGTTTCTCATAGCAAGTAACTTGCATCCCACCACCGATGTGGGATTAGTGGTTTTTTCGTGAAATAATTAATATAATACATTATTAATATTAATTATATAAATTGAATCTTTAAATGTAACGCGTGCAATCCCATAGGCTCGAGTTCGAATCCAGACATACGTTATTATATATGTTCGAATCTTGACACATGTTCTAAAAAAGGCAATCTTATTAAATTGCTATGTGTTGTACCTTGCACATAATAAAGATTTCTCCCACTTGTGCATGGAACAACATCATGTAGCAGACAAACAACACAACATGCGTTTGTTTATGTGAACAATATGATAGTGTCATAGATATTAGCATTACAAGTAGATGTAGAACCACTGAATTAACAAAGAAACGCACATGACTATCCTTGAAAATATGAGTGTCTATAAGTTTGAAAGTAATGTATTATTTCGAGACAATCTAGAAATAATCTGGGTTACTACCAAGATGATAAAGCTTGTAGCTCCCACTGAATTAGACAATATTACAAGAATGCCTTATTCAGTAATACAACACAATGCTCCTACTGGATTTGACAACATTGTAAGTGTTTCATAACCAGTTAAAACAAATAGCGTGCTATTTACTTTCCTACACTTTTGAAAGTCCACACGTAATAATTATTTGGGTACTAAAAGAGTGTATTCTACTGTGTAGATGAGGGTCTATCCATCAATGCTATTAACTTGAAATATTCGGCATGCAATTTCTTTTTTAATAGGTCTACCATCCCCATAATGGTATGTAGCACCTTTAAAGGGTCAAAGCAAAACAACTAGATAAATTATGCTAGTTTGCCTTTTACCATTTTTGCGGTAATCAGTCTAGCTTCTAATTTAATAACTTACAAAATGTCATACATGTTTTTCAGTTAACCAAATGTCATATTTGTTACAAAAGAATTCAATTACCGAATGAGGGTGATGAAATCTCTATAGAAAATAAGATGTGCAATTCTCTTAACTATTAAAGTTTGCTATGAGTTATATTAGAATTTAGACAATTCTAATGTTTCTATCATACCTTTTTCAATTATGAAAATGAATAGGATTGAGTTTCACTCTTCTCTCATGGAAAGAAGACTTTGTTTGTCTTTTTAGTAATTTTTTTTCTCGATCAAACATTTGTTTGAAAGCAGGATCGGATCAATTTACCAATAAAAGACCAAACCCCGATTACGGTTTAATGTTGCATTAATACATTTAAAAGAATTTAAAAAATTCAATTTTAGTATTTCGATAATTAAGTCTTTAAGAAAATTAATTACCCATTGGTCCATATTCATATAAACCATAGAATTTTCTTAAAGCTAGGATCCTTATTGACATAGTACCATTACATCAGTTGATCTACTAGTAATGATAGTACTAAACAGGGTAATTGTCGAACAATAATTGCTAAACATTTTGCAATTCCTAGATCATTATGGGACTTACTAATTGCCAAACTATTTGCAAAGTAAGCATGTTTCATCCCATCTTATGCCTTGGGTTACTGGATCTCACCATCTAACTCAATTAAGTCGTCTAATTTAAGAAACTATAAATTTATTCCAGCTATGTCTCACATAACATAGAGATTTACCTTGTGATTACAATCTAGCTATGTCTGACATAACGTAAATTGCAACTGCAAGTGTTCCTTTAATTTGATGGCATAAATTTAATTTCAACGGGTACAATTTTGATGTGTGTAATCAAATATGTACGAAGAAGCATGCATACATCTTCGTATCATAGGTTTTACAAAAACTTTACTCATTAAGTTCTTTCATTAATAATAAATCAACACAGTTTTAATCGAGGTATTGGGTAAACCAATCAAAGAATTACCACTAATCATCATCCACAAAGTAGAATTAAGGTCAATTCACCCTTAAGATGTTTTTGTCAATCAAATAGTGCTATGTAGCTCCATTTTGACGCACAAAGAAGCGGATAAGCGGGTCATCGCGAATCTTATTAAAAACCTTCTTCTTTAGGAAGCAAAGCAACCATCCTTTTACCTCTCTTATAGTTTGTCAAAATGGGTGAGCCTTTCTAACTAGTGATACAAACAACATCAATCGAATAAAAGTTTAAGATTTAACTCTTAAAAACATATTATAAATTATAAATATTGCTAGTCTCGCCTGGGAACCAATTAACGTGCGAAGCGAACCACTATCGGCACATAAGACTTTGCAAAATTATAGTTTTTAACAAATCAAATTTCACCATGTATTAGTCCGGTTCAATTTTCGTTTCTAAAAACACCCTTTGCTTGTTACTTGTCATTACAATAATAAAGCGAATAAACAAATAATCAACTAATACAATCAACATGCGAAATTTAAAAATCAACTAACATTTATACAATTAACTAAGGCTCCCACTTGTTTTCGAGCTAGGTACAAGTGGACCACATGCATTGATAAATCGATTATGTAAGCCCCACGTTAAGTATATACAATAACACACAAAAGTTGATTAAATAAATGATATATTTGAGGTCTTCCCCAATTTTACAATTAATTAAAGGGATAATTACAAAAATAGACCGTGGATCGAAGTGATTTTCTTTTTCTACCCCGTACCCCGGGCAACTCGCCCCATATGATGACTCGTGTCCCCAGTTGCCCAAAAAATGTCGATTGTTGCCCAAAAAAATACACAAGTTGCCCAAAAACACACAAGTTGCCCAAAAAATACACTTCCAGATTTCAGTTGCCCAAAAAAGTGTAGGTTGCCCTTGACAAAAAAAATATTTTCCGATCTCGGGGTAGACAAGGAAAATCACTTGGTTGCTTGGGCTATTTTTGTAATTATCCCTTAATTAAATATTAGTAACTTAAGTTTCATACAATTAATTCACTAATAAACCTAATTAATTCATTTTATCGTCTAATTAGGCATGTAAACAAGCACTTAACAATTAACGGACAAAATATTACATATCACATATAAATATTAATCCATAGATCCATAATAAAACATGCATGTTTTTATCATGGATCACACATAATCATGTAATATCACATAATCAATGTAACAAGATCGTTTACTAACGTCATAAATCTAATTATATGTTAACAAAACACATAAAAATTTCATGCAACCTAGGGTTTCTACAATTTTCAAAACCTTTTTTTTAATATATAGGTCAATCGTACACACACACACACACACACACACACACACATACAAACACACACACATACACACACACACATACAAACACACACACACACACACACACACACACACACATATATATATATATATATATATATATATATATATATATATATATATATATATATATATATATATATATATATATATATTAATAGGGTTTCAAAAATTAAAACCTTGAAAACCTAGTTATCATGCAACAATCATCTATATTTAAATTTTATGCGTCTAGGTAATTAATTACATCATATTAACGACTCATGATGCCACTGTTTGAATTTAAATATCATGACATTCATCTAATTAAACATAAATCACAAGCACTCAGCGGATGTCATAGATCAAATACATGTAATTAATTAACCATAAATTAAATGTAAACGTACCTTGTTAGCTTCCTTTGCAATTAGGGTTTATAGAAAATCCTCAATTAAATCAAACGCAAGATCAAACCCATAAACCCTAATTTAGGGTTTATATAAATCGACTAAAGGGTTTAGTCGAATACTACACCACCAAAAATTCAAAGTAGGATTTCTCTACGATTTCGCACACATGTTGTCATAGCAATTCAATTAGAATGCTAGTTCTCGTTCACGAAACAAATCAGTCTCTTGTTATCAACAACCAAAATCGAAACTCTAACCTTACTTTGGGAGGAGATTGATTGGCTAAAAGAGGAGAAGAGAAGATTAACTTGTTAGGTTTACAAGTTATGAGAATAATGAAGCCTAAAGGGTTCATTATATATGTTTCTCATAGCAAGCAACTTTCATCCCACCACCGATGTGGGATAAGTGGTTTTTTCGTGAAATAATTAATATAATACATTATTAATATTAATTATATAAATTGAATCTTTAAACGTAACATATGTGATCCTATAGGCTCGAGTTCGAATCCGAACACACGTTATTATATATGTTCACAATCCAACACAATATCCAATCACGAGCTTTAAATTACTGTTCATTAGATAAATATTAATAAAAATTAATGTCGTTATCTAATAGTTGATGAATAAGGGGTTGTTTGATAAAAAAAAATGATTTAGCACTGAATGAATCAAAGCTGCTGAATGATTTCAAGATGCTGAGTGAACCTGATTCTGAGTGAAAATGATTGTTTGATATTTGTTCTGAATGAGCGATCTGAGTTGCCTGAAATTACCAATTTAACCTTCTGCCTGATTTTGTATTGAACAAAATATACCATTTGATAAAACAATTATTAACTCGAATAAAATTAGCCGACTAATCCACGGGGTTTGAACCCCCCGCTACATAGACTCAAACCAGGTAAAACCCTCCCTTTTTAGGAGGTTGGCGTGGCCACTTAAGATTGTTTGCACCTAGCAACAATTGAACTTGAGACCTCACACACTTTAACCTCATGCATAATCAGAAACTACTTCTAGTAATAAGACGTAAGTGCATAGATAATGTTAAGAAAAATGCTAATTAAAATAATAAAATAAACAATTATGTTTTGTCATCAGTTTTGTTGTAAATCAAAATATGTTCTCATGTCCTATCTTTACAAATCTGATTATCTAGCCTTTTTCTTATATTTTAAAATTTTATTATTGATTTAAAAATAATGTAATATTTAAGAATTTGTTGTGTCAACGTTAAACAATTAGATCAATTTAAAAAATAGTAAAACTTTAATTCATAAGGATCATGTGAGATGGAGTTGTATAATAGGGCAATATTGAGAAAATTTGGTTAGCGTTAAACAATTAGATCGATTTAAAAAATTGTAAAACTTTAATTCATATGGACCATGTGACATGGAGTTATATAATAGGGCAATATTGAGAAAATATGGTTGCTGAATAAAATTGCATGCCCACCATTCATAATGAATCAGAACCAATTAAAATGATACAGCGCGTGAACATTTTGCTAACAAACAATTTCATTGCTGACCGATTCAGATTTCTCCTCTGAATTACACCATTCAAAGGCTATCAAACACTCCCTAAGGGTGGGAGGAGTCAACCTTTTTTACCCTCCAACCCTCCCAAACTTTAACCAATCAAATTCCTCCACCTCATTTCAACCCTCCAACCCTCAATCCAACCTTTTTTACTGGCAACCATCACTCTCAACCCTCCCAAAACCCTTTTTACCAAACAACCAATCAAATCACAACTTTGCACCTCATTTCTGCAACTCGCTGCGAGAATGAAACTCGCATATGAAGCCCGCATATGAAGCCCGCTTAACCGGCAACCACAAGCCCGCAAACCCGCAAGCCCTCTCCCCTTAACCCGAAGCCCACTCCTCCCACCCTAAGAAAAAAAAGGGGGCTAGGTGCTATAAAACGGGCCTAAGAAGTAGAAAAAAGATTCACACTCACCACTACATTAGGGGCAGCCGGCAGGTTATTAAGTGTTTATAGATTTTTTAGTTTTAACCCTTTAAATATATAGTTTTTTTTTTTTTTTTTTTTTTTTTTTTTTTTTTTAGTGTTTTTTGAAGAAATTACAAGAAATTATACTTAGAACGAAAATTTTATAGTTTTAAGTTTTCCGTTAAAAAGTTTTTATAGTTTTTAATAATTGCTTAAAGAGGTTTTTTCTTAGATTCGATCAAAATGGCTCGATATCATGGGGCAGGCCTTTATTCAGTCATCCTTGCAGTCTTGCATATCTGAAAAAATGTGAAAGAGGACTATTCATCTAACTAGTGGACATACCAGGTGCATATTTAAGTTTGACTAATCATTTCGGCATGTTATTATCTCAAGCATCAAACTTTATGTGCAACATTTATCAACATTATGTTCGAATTTAATAACATAACTCCTCATAAATTAAACACATAAAAATCAAAGCAAGTGCGGAAGCGTAAAATCAAATAATATGTAAATAATTAACCGAATAATAAAAGTATGCGTATCATTTATCAACTCTAAGCAAGCAATTAATTCGATCAATATATGAACCCTAATTAGGGTTTATGTGGATTAACGAATTGACCCTTACTTTGTTTTTCAATTCAATATAATATACTATCAATAGTGTGTTAGTATCACGTTCTTGTACACACGTACTAATACCAAATTAATGTTATGCTAGTAAAAGAAAGAGAGGAAAAGAGTTTGGGTATTGTGTGTGCACAAGAGATAAAAAAACAATGACCATAGGCCCTTTTTAGGTCCTAGATTTGATGTAACACAAGATATATATCACGTATAACACTAGATAATGAGAGTAAGAGATGAAGAGAAGGTTGATTATATTTCATATGATGAATAAGCAAGAGTTCGGTACAAATGTGAAATAAACCAACAAATAAATAAGAGATACATGTGTGGCATTTATAGGCAAAGTGTTAGGGCAACACTTGCCTAATTTCTTCTAGAAGCTTATGCTAACACTCACGGCCCATGGACTTCTAATGGAGCCGCGAGCTTACAAACAAACCTAAAGCCCATAGTTCTAAGCAACCGTGTACATGTAATGACCAAGACTTGAATATATTTAAAATGTGTTCCCAACAATCTCCCCCTAAGGATTGGTCATCACGGTTGCTTGACGTCTTCTTTGCTTCTTCGGCTTCGACGTCTTTAGAATCTTTGTTCATTGTTCTCGTTGTGATGTGATATGGTAATGTCTTGATCTGCCTTCCACCAACGTTCTTTATTCACGATGTCTTTACGTCTTTTCCACCATGCTCATACGTCTTTTGACTTTTGATCTTCATACTTCAAGTAGTTCTCACTTCATTAGCTTTACTCTTTGACTTTTGAAAGGTTGTTTTGCCTTCATCTTTTACTTTCTTTAACTTCTTTGAACTTTTGTTATCCCTTAGTCTTCGTGAGAACTTTTCTTCGTGATATGAGCATGATGGAAATGGTAGTGGTGGAACTCCTGGTCTCCATAATTACCTGCAATTTAAACAGTTAGCAATAAATCATCCGGCACTTACAGGTTTGGACTTCGAGATCGTCAACAACATAGTGTGAAGACTTTCTCTAATCCTTGCCAAGGCCATTCCTGAATCGGATGCCCCCGAGAGAGCTAACTCAGATACACCGAAGTGTATCAACGATTCAGGTGAGCCGCTGAAGTACACCAAAATATCACTCCACGACTGTAGACCGTTTGGAGCCACTATGAACACTAAGCGTAATCCACAAAGGATTACCGAAGTGTCAGGGCTGTTTGATGTTGACCATGGCAGGAATTTTCACTCAATCACTAAGAATCATAATTTGTGAATTCCCTCATGAATGTTCTAGGCAGATTACTAAGATCTGCGTAGGACTCTTATAATTTATAACTGGTGTTCTTTTTGTTGAACAACCAGTGTAGAATTGTTAAGTGTTCCTATGAGATCTTTTTATGTATCTCACGGCTCTAGACTCGATTTAGTGCTCATTAGTTTTTAGTCATCGGAGGCATGGAGCAGAGTGCCTCCTTTTCAATATCAAAACATCTCGGAATGAGAGGTCGATAGATAATGAGGGGTTCTCCGTGAGAAATGAAACAAGTGTCTTTTGAGAGACACCTGAGTGGCTAGAAGGTTTAGTGCAGTGCGTCACTGGGTCCATGACGGCTTAATCTTCAATACCGGTGTCACCTTAGCAACAACCAGTAGCATATGAATTGAACCCGGTTTCTGTCCTAAGGTTGACCATATGGAGGGCTATTTCTTTTCACCCTTTTCTTTACTTTTCTTTTTAATTCTTCAACCCCTTATTTCTCCTTTCATTTCTTTAATAATTTTTTTTCATCATACCTAGGACTTTCTAGTTCTAAACTATTGGCATTGTCCTTGGGTAGATCCCTCCGGTTTTGGCGGATCATAGAACGATTTCCTAACCTTAGTCACCTTATATCTCCATGACTGTCCTATGTTTGCCATAAAACCAATTATTTGAAAAATCTCTCAAAGTGTTTATGAGTGTAAAACTTATATACTTTACACTTTAAGAGTTTTGCATTTTTCAGAAATACTCCCCCTTAACATGTGCTCATAAATGTTTAAAGTAAATTTGCGCATGTCGGGTAGAGACAACACTTTTAGAATTGATTGATTTTCAGTGAATATGACCGTTGCGAGACATGTTTACATCACTAGTTAAACTAGCTTGAAATTATTACCCGTCCAGGTCATATTCAACGAAGAATCTCTCGAAATCGGTACACTCTACTCAGACATGTCCTTTGCGAGACACGTTTACATCACTGGTTAAACCAGCTTGAAATTATTACCCGTCCCGGACAAGTCTTTTCGATTAATGACATTTGATTTTCTTCAATTCGAGGGTACAATCTGAGTTGAGCTCATGCGAGATTCAACATTTTTATTACCATATTTTAATCACATACTTATTCTCCCCTTCAAAAATAGCATATTCATGTTGTTTTTGGAAAACTTTTGATTAAAATATGCTTTTTGAGGTTTATGGGAAGAATTTCAACAAGAAATTTTGTGATCTGAAAAAGATATTTGTTTCAAGTACTCCCCCTCAACAAGGGCGTACTTGTTCTTTTGAGCAGAATTTTGAAAAAATTTTCAAAATTTTTGAATAATTCTGCTCAAAAGTAAGAAGCTTTCGCTCCTTAGTTTAGGATTGAGGCACTGAAGCGTACCTCAGGGTCCTTTCTTTACAGGTACGGGTTGTACACTGTTATATGTGCACAAACCATCATAGACAATCATACAAGCAAGTTATATCAATCAAAGAATGTATTCAACTCTTACATCATTCCGTACTTCTGAAGGCGGTGTAAACTGGATCAGGTCTTTGGAAATTCCTGATCGGGAATGATGGCCTTCCTCCAACATAGCTCTCAAGCCTCCTCATCTGATCTCTGTGAAACAGCCTTCTCTCGATCTTCAGAATGAACTGACGAACTTCTATTAATTGAGAAGCCGTCCACCTGCTTGTCTTGTACAACTCCCGATCTCGTACTCGTATTACCAACCCATCACAAACTTTCTTTAGCGTGTGATCGCAGAACTTATAAACCTCTTTGTACCCCATGAAGCAGTTGATCGTAAGATCACTCTTTTAAACAAATATGAAAGTTGGCTCTTTCTTCTTGGTGTACTGGGGCTCATTGTTGATTCCAGGAAGAGATAGAACTGGTGCGGTTAGATTTATCTTCCTTTGGTAGCTCTCGACCCCAAGCTGCAAGTCTTCTGCACGTTCTTGTATGATCTTTCTTCTGATGAAGTGTTGTTAGCTTTTAAAGTATTGTTATACTCGGGAATTGCATAGTTATTAAGTACAAGGGCTAGTCTTGCCAATAGGTCAAAGAGTAGCTTGTATTTTAGTATAAATACCCTCCTAGTCTCAACTAGGAGGGTGGGAATTCTTTGTATCACTTGGAGGTGTGTGTGTGTTTCACTTTCTCTCTCTAGAAATCACACATACCTTCCCCCATTCTTTAACCTAATAATACCATGTTTAATCTTTATTTTGAGTTCCCCCGACCTCCTAAACACGATTTTTGATCTTTACAATTGGCATCAGAGCTAACTAGGGGCGAATCGTGGGGTTTTGAAGTGAAAAAATGATTTTGGTGCGGTTACTGTTCATCCGAGTTCTTTGCTCGAGTTCGGTGAACTTTTACTCGAGTTCAGTGACTATTTCATCGAGTTAGGTGAAATTAGTCGAGTTTGGTTGATCTACTCGAGTTGAAGTGTTTTGCTCGAGTTCATTTCATCGAGTTTGGTTGATCTACTCGAGGTGAAATTAGTCGAGTTAGACTATTTCTTCACTTAGTCGAGTTCACTTACTGAGTTCACTTAGTCGAGTTAGAATTCATCGAGTTGGGTACTCGAGTTGGGTAGTCGAGTTAGGTGAAGTTTCCTCGAGTTGGGTACTCGAGTTGGGAGATTTTGCTCGAGTTTGAATTGCTCGATTTGGGTGATTTTGCTCGAGTTTGAATTGCTCGAGTTGGAAAGTCTTTGCTCGAGTTTCATCTCCCCGACTTTGGACTTAACTGAGTTTATGGACTGAATGATTAATCGAGTTTGAGCTACAAAACCCTAACCGAGAAAGATTAATAGAGTATGGCAAAAAAAAATAAATAAATAAATAAAAAATAATAATTTTGAGGAGTGACTAAATGGTCAATTTTTACGCTAAATTCAAATTATGGTGTAACGATGAAAATTTTGGCCCAAAATTCAAAATTTTAGGTCAAAATTTGAATTTTTCGGCAAAATTTGGCATAAAAATTTCTAAAACTCAAATTTTCCTAGCATGTTTAGAATTGAAAATAAAGGCATATTTCAAACTCGCACCACACCAAAATCACAAAAAATATTATTGGGCTACATCCTCAAAACACCACGTATAGCTTAAAAGATCCAGATCAAGATTCACAATCAAATGACAATGGCTAAATTTGGATGTTATCAACTGTGACTACAAGGATGATGATTCGTTATTACTTATTTGAAGTTGAAGCGGAATATCACGGGTGCGTGTACTTAGTATCTTGAAGATATCAGGGTTGGTTGGATGCATGATTCTTCGAGATCATTGCTCGAGCTTAAGCCGCTCTCAGAGCATTCAATGATTAAGACTTGATTTGTCTAGTTATACCTGATGTAAGGAGTTACGTTGTTGTGCTCACAGAATATAGTTATCACTTTAAAGGAGTTACGTTGTAGTGCTCAAGTGTCACAAAATGCTGTGGATAATTCAAGATGAGTTCATATACAGTTAAGGAAGGTTGGATGGATATATGAAACGACCTATGCTTTAATGAGTTACGTTGTAGTGCTCAGTATAGGTTCTTAGTCATACAATAGTGCAAGTTTAAGTCACAAGTTTGGGTTATTTTACTTCAGTCTCAAATTCGTCATAGTGGGTTTTCTCCATCAGTAGTCACTACATAAAGCCGTTGTTTTTGATACAGGTGGTTGATAAAGAGTTAGACATTTCAAATGGTATTATTAGTAGATTGGGTTTATCTACATCTTCTCACGAGCTATTATGGTTAATGATAAAGTGCTTCTAGTTAATACTTCACGTACACAACATTATGCTGATTTTGATGAATCGTAATCATCAGGGGAGAGAAATGTGTACATCGAGGACGTAACTGGGATGCATTTTGTGAGATGAAGATGTTGATAATCTATTCCCCCGAACGGATAATCATGAAAAAGGTCGAGTCTACAGTCTGTTCTACATTTTCCGCTGCATGTTAGAAAGATTAAAGACGGTATCCGCTGCGTGTTAGAAGACTAAAGACGGAATGCATTTAATTAACAAAAGACTTCTTCAGAATTCAGGGCATTCATTTATCAAAAGAATTCTTTAGAATTTAGAGCATTCATCAGAAAGGTTGTCAGTTTGGGGGAGAGCACTAATTAGGGGAGAGTGAAAAGCTAGATTTAATCACCAATATCCTTTACCCTAATTAGATTAGCTCACATTGTTCTTCTTCAAGTAAAGAAATGGCAGCTGAGAAGATTCTGCAAGCTGAACGAAGTAATAAAGTTTGAAGACCATTCTCAGAGCTGCTGCTGCGCTTATGTTTTGTATTTAAAATTTACTTGTAGGGAACGTTGTAAGCGATTCCCGTATAACATCACTTTGGGGAGAGATTGTTAGCCTTTAAAGTATTGTTATACTCGGGAATTGCATAGTTATTAAGTACAAGGGCTAGTCTTGCCAATAGGTCAAATAGTAGCTTGTATTTTAGTATAAATACCCTCCTAGTCTCAACTAGGAGGGTGGGAATTCTTTGTATCACTTGAAGGGGTGTGTGTGTTTCACTTTCTCTCTCTAGAAATCACACACACCTTCCCCCATTCTTTAACCTAATAATACCATGTTTAATCTTTATTTTGAGTTCCTCCAACCTCCTGAACACGATTTTTGATCTTTACAAGTGTAATATAGAAGAGCTGAACGCGTAATTCAGATCAATTGAGAAGGGTTGCATTTCCCCTTGAACCTTGATGAGATACATGTCTTCAAGGTCATTGAGATGCAAGTCTGGGAAATCCGCTTCTGAGAACGTGTAGATCTGCTGATCGTGTCTTCTAATCTTGATTTCAGTTAAGAAGGCATAATCATACCTCTTTTCTCCCTCTAGACTGACTACAACAAGAATCCTTAGGTCACTCATCGCTATAGTTGAGGACTTCTTTGTGAGTTTACTCTTGTACCATGTCTTCCTTTTCTCAAACCAGTGATAAATACCTAGGTGCGCATCTTGGTCATACTGCACTCTGTTTGAGACGAAGAGTCTTGTAGCAGTTTCCTCGATGGCTGGTTGTGTGTAACTTGCTGCAGGGATCAAGGTTATGGAAGTTACCTATTTGGGTTGACATTTGATACCGTGCACAAGTAGTTCGAGATCATTGTTGAAGAAGAAATTGTAAGGAATAGCAGGTTGATCGGAGACTCTAATCACCGGTAAAGGCTTCGTCCAATCCGTGATGTGTGGTTGGTTGGGGTGAGAAGTGCTGTCAACCACATGCACATCCGGATTGGTCCAGCTGAACTCACTAGACATTGCTCGCGCAATGTTCTCCAGATGATAATCAAGTTCAGCTGCATTAGAGGACCTGTCTTTGAGCAAGTTGAACGCATCATTCTTGATACGACAAAGTTCTCCTTTAGTCATCTTCTTGATGCGTTGGTCACGTTTGAGTTTTTGCGTGAACTCAAGCGTGCTACCTTCCATCACGGAGTCTTCGTCTGTATGAGGTTGAGCACTTACAAGCTGATCGAACCACTCATTCCCATTTGTTGTATCTTCATCTAGCCTGGAGACAACAGTTGGCCGTTTGGAGGTTGTCTTCTTGCCAAATTTGGATGGTGTTGCTTTTGGCTTGGGAGGAGAAACTGGTTGATCTTCATGTTGCTGAAATTCGAATTCCTCAGTTGCAGTGTACTCAAATTGATGCTCCATTTCTTTAGGTCTGGAGCCTGAAGCCTTGGGTGGTTGAGTGGCTGTTGTTGCTGAAGGACCGACTGGTTCTTTGAATTGTGAAGCAGATCCGCTAACACCCTTTTATTTCTTGGCTTGGGAGTTTGGATCTGGGTCTTCGTCCTCTCTTGGACGTTTACCTTTGTCGGCCTGAGCTTTGCATGACTCCTTCTCAATATTAGCCTTTATAGCCTCAGTGATGACTACTTCTTCAGGAGTTGGTGAGGTAATGCTTATTAGTCTATCAAGAAGTTTGAGTTGGAGCACTTCAAGAGTAGGTTCTTTAGGCTGCGTCGGTTGGGATTGAAAGACAAGAGGAACCGTAGCCACAATGTTATTGACTATATCTTCAATGTTTGGATCAATATACTCTTCTACGTTCTTGGATGCAATCTTGGGCAAGTACTTCTTCACATACTCTTTAGTATTGCCCTTGATCGCTGTGAGCATCCGTTCTTGACCATCGTCGGTCAGGAACTCATCGATACGAGATTTGGTCTCTTGTAGCTCGTTTACTTGCCCGACAAGGCCAGTGACCATATTGGTTAAGGTTTTGACTTGGTCACGTAGCTGGTTATCTTTCTTAGCACGTGCCAGCTTTGCGGCCTTTTTCACCCTTTCAGACGCCTGGGAGATTACATCATCCCTTCTTAGCCTAGCTATCTTCTTTGTTCTCTTGCTTGTCTTGATTGTTGTTCCTTTTGTTGTTGCTTTTGTTGATGGTGGTGAGGTGTGTGTGGATGATTCAGGAGGTGGTTGTACCTTGGGTGGAGATGCCTGCTGAGATGCTGGAGGTGTTTCATGAGCAATTGGTGGAGAATGTGGAGGAGTGGTTGGTGTGTTTGAATGTATCTGTCGGCTTCTCTTTCCTCAGCTAACCTTTCTTCTTCTTTCCTCTACATTTCCAATTCCAGTTCTGTAGTAGCTTTATTGATCTCTTCCTCATCAGTTAACACCTTTTCTGTTTCTTCATCCTCATCCACATCTAAATCTTTTGCCTATTCATCTTCCTCCTTTTCCTCATCATTACCGGGTTGATTAACCGGATCTGACTGAGGTGGAATAACTTCTTTTTCAACCTCTGATCCACTGGGTTGATTAACCAGATCAGGATGGGGTGGCGTAACGTCTTTTACTACCCGAGACCCACCGGGTTGATTATCCGGATCTGCATAGGTCTGGTCTTCACCAAAATTCTTGGCCAATTCTACTTCCATTCTTATTTGTTCTTCCAGCCTCATCTGCTTCCGCCTTTTCTGTTCAGCTTTATAGGACTCTCAGCTCTCTTCTAACGCAATATGTGTAGCTATTTCTTCCTTATAGATTGTTGGTTCTTCATCGGTCTCCATTTCAGAATCGGATCCCTCTTCCTCAACAATCTTTTCTTCCTCTGATTCGGGCTTAGCTATCTAAACTGGAACTCTCTTCTTAATGATTTTGGGAGCAGCTGGTTTGATTTTCTTGGATATGCTAGAAGTACTGCCTGACTTGCTCCTTTCTTTCGATCGAGTCCTAGCTGGAGCAGGCTCATCATCGTACTTGCAAAAGCCAACGTGTGCCTCTTTGAAAGCTTTATCATATTCGTTGTAAGCTTTTGTTTTCTTAACCTTTTCTGTCAGAAGAGCTTCAGGTAGTCTCATCCCTTGTTTACGTGTGCTGCCTTTAGGGATGTAGACTGATCTGATGGTCTTGTCCATTTTATATAGATGCATTTCTCGGTCTTCAAGACGCTGAGGGATGTCGGTGTTGTCGTCAAGTAAATGACAGATGAGAAGCTTGGTGTAACGAACAAATGGGATTTTGGTTAAAGGTTTTTGAATTTGGTAGACGATATCATCCCAGATAAGTTGAGCATAGTCAATCTGTTTCTGATTAACTATTCCCTAGAAGATTTGAAGATGAGACAGACGGGGGTTCTCATGATCACTTTCCCTTCCAGAGATAGATCGGGCCAAGATGTAGTATATCATTCTCCAAGGTTGTGGGATGAGCTTGGCTTCAACCCTTGAGAATCTTGTCAATGGTTTGTAAGGTTGTACATCATAGCCAATCTCTACAAGGAAGTGGAGAACTTCTTCTTCGGTAGGTGTTGGATAGAATTCCTTGGCAGGTTCAGGAGCTTCTGGTAGTAGCAAAGCCTTGCGGAGGTACTTTGCATCAACGGTTACATCCTTTCGGTCCAGCTTGCATGTAAAATATTCTTCTCTCAAGTCTAGCTTTATAGTGTTCCACATTTGATGAACGTAGAATTCGGGAACACTAGCTGACTTGTCCAGCATACTCCTGCACTTGTGTAGCTTGAGAACCTCTATTGCTCTCTGACAAGTTGGTTCCGCACACTTAACCTTGTGAAATTCCACCCTTGCATTGTTCTTGCCAATTTCAATATAATAGTCTTGTGGAAGGATGTCAGCCTTTGTGTGCCTTGGGAGTGGTTGTTGTGCAGCCATTTGAGATATATGAAAGACCAATCAAAACAGATTTGCAGGATACATGAAAGTTAGCAAATAGTTAATCTTGTTATCATTCATGTGACCTTTATGTTGCTTAATTTGATTTTACATGTTTAAGTATAGCAATATACGTCTTTGGACATTGTGTTGATTATTTGTTAAAGTTGATTTCCTTTTAATGTCCATTGAGCAATTTCGACAACTTGTGACTTGTTTAGATTTCAACAGTTATAATGAATTGCGACAGACTTCATTAATTGTGACAGTTTTGACCAATTCCGACACTTTTTCAAATTCTGACATATTTATTGTCCAATTCCGATGACTTTTGAATTTTGATGACATTTGACCAATTCCGATGGAAAAGCCTGAATTGCAATAAGTCATGTCCAATTGCGATAAATTTGCCCAATTGTGATAAAATTTTTAAATTTCGACAAGTTTTGTGCAATTGCGACAACTTTATCCAATTTTGATAGATTTTGCAATTTCGACAAAACATATCCAATTTTGACGGATATAGCAATTTCGAAAATTTCTTTTACAAGAAATTGCGACAAACACTGTAGACGTACATTTTCTTGATTTATTTGTCGAATTTGGTTTTCCTGTCCAATTAAAATCAGTTCACAAGTTATACTTTGCTCATTAGACCCTGTTTATCAAATTAAAAAGCAAAGTTGAAAATTCCGACAAACCATATTCTATGAATCATCGGAATTCACAAAAACATGTTACAAGTTTGTTTGATTTGTTCCAATAGATTCCTGTGATGTTCCTGAGTTCATTGGTCCATATCTTAACACTTTTTAACCATAAAATCGAAAGATTGAACTTGTTCGAGTTCACCTTAAACCCTAAGCATCTAAATTCCTTCAAATGTGTTTCTGGGTTCGATTCAATGGTTAAATCATGTAATACGACACATATAAACACTATCTCAACACTTTAATTAGGCCACAACACTCTTATATCAATTTCCCCAATTTGAACGCATAAACCCTAATTTATGAACATGCATCAATTCATGTTTCTGGGTTCAATTAAGGACTCATAACATGATTAGGACACAATTCCGACCATTTCCCACCATTCAATTTCGTCTTAAACACACAAAATCATATAAACCCGAATCGACATAAACCTTAAATCTATTTAACTCGATTTTGAAAGATTTACCCGTTGGATCTTAAAATCCTTGAAAGCCATGTCTTAAAATAATATAAACATTGTACAAGTACCCACAGATTTGATGTTTCTTGACCGGATTTGATGTTTGATTTTGAGCCGTGGATTATGTTAGGTGAAAAGTAATTGCGATAGGTGAAAGGAGTAAATGTGAGTGGTTGAATTGCAATAACTGCGGTAGTTATTGCAATTTTTGTTTTTGTATTAACTTTTCAACTTTGACACATTTAGACCCCTAACCACATGATTTTTCAATACAGGTCCTTACTCACAACTTATAAACTAGACTTAACATGTTTTTTACCAGAACAATTTTAATGCTCCCCCTTGACTTATGAGTATTTTGAAAACATTTTAAGATCAAGGAGAGTATCACACAGATGATATAACCACCACTTAATAAAGCAACAATTTTTAAGAAAAATATGCAAGTACAAATTTTAATGAAAATTTTAAAATTTGAATATTATTCTCCCCCTCAACACTTGTTCAGAAAGAATTGGTAATGTTTTGAAATGAACAAAGTGTCGATGGAAATTTTGTACTTGCATTTTTTTTAAAGAATAGAAAATCTTTTTGTGTTTTTGATAAAATATTTACAAAGATAGTTTTGGGGTTTGACTTTCTTAATTGTTTGTAAGAAAGTTGTTTAAATCCTCTGGAGTCAAACACCTCATACCAATCTAGTGAACTAATTTCACAAATCTTGCATGGGGCAAGGCTTTGATGAATAAGTCTGACAGTTGGTATTCTGTATCCACAAAATAAAGTTCAATAGTACCATGTTCCACATGCTCCTTGATGAAATGGTATCGAAGTGCGATATGTTTGGACTTCGAATGCTGAACGGTGTTGCATGAGATGGCAATGGCACTCTTGGAGTCGCAGTACATCAGAATCTTGTTAAAAACATAACCGTAGTCCATCAGTTGTGATCTCATCCCGATGACTTGAGCACAACATGCTGACATGGCTACATATTTAGATTCTGTTGATGATAATGATGTACAATCTTGCTTCTTCGACTGCCAAGACACAAGTTTTTCTCCAAGAAACTGCACTCCTCTAGATGTACTTTTACGAGTATCTAAGCATCCTGCATGGTCAACATCTGAAAAAGTAATTAGTTCAAAGCCAGAATCCTTCGGATACTAGATCCCCAAATGAATGGTTCCCTATATGTATTGAAGGATTCGTTTAACCTTAGAGAGGTGTCTTTCAGTAGGTCGAGACTGATAGCGGGAGCAAAGATATGTTGCAAATACAATATCTGGTCGGCTGGCTGTTAGATACATGAGTGACCCAATCATACTTTGGTATTTTGTAGGGTCAATTGGTGTCCCATGTAAATCAGAATCCAGCTTTGGAGATGATGCAGACATAGGATTATTATATGTGTCACAACTTGTCATGCCATGCTTCTTTAAAATCTCTAGAGTATATTTGGACTGGTTTAGAAAAATACCACGGGGGGATTGATGAACTTGCAGTCCTAAGAAGAACGTAAGTTCACCCATCATGGACATCTCAAAGTTTTGTTTCATTAGTTTAGCAAAAGCATTTGAGTACTTTTTATGTGTTGAACCAAAAATGATATCATCAACATAAATTTGAACAATTAAGATGTCCTCCCCGTGTTTTTGTATAAGCAGTGTAAGATCAACAGATCCTTTAGTAAAGTGATTGGCAACTAGAAATGCGGACAGTTTATCGTACCATGCCGTCAAGGCTTGTTTAAGGCCATAGAGGGCTTTCTTGAGCCGGTACACATGGTTTGGATGTTCTGGATCGATGAAGCCCTCTGGTTGTGTGACGTACACTTCTTCACGGAGTTGTCCATTCAGGAATGCAGTCTTCACGTCCATTTGATAAATAGTGGTATTTTTGTGGGCAGCATACGCCAGAAACATGCGAACAACTTCAAGTCTAGCCACTGGTGCAAAGGATTCTTTAAAGTCGATACCTTCTTCTTGACTAAAACCTTTAGCAACCAACCTAGATTTGCTACGAATAACTGTTCCATCAGCATCCAGCTTGTTTTTCCAAATCCATTTTAGTCCGACAACGTAGACTCCATCAGGTCTTTCTACCAGTTCCGAAACTTCAAGACGTTTGAATTGATCAAGTTCTTCTTGCATTGATTTAATCTAATTGTCATAAGTTAGGGTTTCTTTAATATTCTTTGGTTCTGCTTGACAGACGGTAAGTGCATAGATGTATGTTTCACCATCTGTGTGGAGTCTTTTCCGTGTCATGACTAGATTGTCTGGATTACCAATCACATTCACTAAAGGGTGATCTCTTGTCCATTTGTGGGTTGAAGGGTAATGTTGAAAATTGTTGTGCATATGAGGCGGATCCAAGTTGCTCGTTGACGACTCAGCAATATCGGGAACGATTAGAGCAGGAGCAAATGGATTGAAGAATGCATTTCTGTCATAATTTGCGGGTATGGGTACTTCTTGATGTAGGAGGGGATCTTCAGCTGCATTCTCAGTATTGGAAGCTGTTTATTCTACTGTTGATGGTGTTTCTATTGGAGGTGCATCTGCAGCAATTGTTGTTGTTGTAGTAGGTGTATCAGGTACTGGAATATGGACAGGTTGTGCAGCGGAACTGGTGGATACATCTGGTGCACGACTAACAAGAGAATCATCGAACAGGGGAGCAAACAAGTCTTCCAAATCCTTACGGTTGAGAGAGAGTGGTGCAGCTGATTGATCAGGGAAGTTTAGACGGTTAGTTGCGGGTCCTAAGCTGTTTTGCTTAGAAGCCATTTCGGTGAGTTCATCAAAATTACTATGTATTGTCTCTTGAATTTCCCTAGTTCGACGGTTCCAGATGCGAAAACCTTTTGAATTTTCACAGTATCCAACAAAGATTCCAATGTCAGCTTTGGCTTTCAGTTTTCCAAAGTCATCACGATCATTATTTGGGTAATAGAGAGCCCCAAATACATGAAAGTAATTTATGTTTGGTTTACGGTTATGAACAAGTTCATATGGAGTTTTGTGGTGCCTTTTGTTGATCATGCAACAGTTTTGAGTGTAGCAAGCGCTTGAGACAGCTTCAGCCCAGAGGTAATCAGGTAATTGAGCGTTTATTAACATCGTCCTTGCAGCTTTCAATAACGTCCTGTTGTGTCTTTCGACAACTCCATTATGTTCTGGACTTCTGGCAATAGATGTTTGGTGTTCAATCCCCACTTTCTCAAAATACTCACGAAGAGTGTGATTCTTGAATTCAGTTCCGTTATCTGTTCTGACTTTTCTAACTATATTACGAAGCTGAACCTGAATTTTAGTGAGAAAGGTGATGATCATCGAAGGAGCTTGATCCTTGGTATGTAGAAAGTAGACCCAAGTCCATCTCGAAAAATCATCGACGATTACCAAAATGTAGCGCTTCCCGTTGATTGTTTGAACACGCATCGGGCCACACAAATCCATATGTAGAAGTTGGAGAACATGATCAGTACTGTGCTCGGTTTTAGAAGGAAAATGAGCACGAGTACTCTTCCCTTGTTTACCTGCTGGATAAAGGTGATCTTTAGCATACCGAAACCTTGGAAGACCGTCGACGAGTATATGATGAGCAAGATCGGTCATGGTCTTGAAATTCAAATAAGACAGTCGCTTGTGCCATAGCCAAGATTTTGTAGAGTGTGCTTTGGAGAGTAAACATATGGGAGAAGAAGCGGTGTTCATGTCAAACAGAGAAATGTTGTAGAGGCTTGTTCAGTGTTTTCCTGTCATGAGGTCGTTTCCTTGCAGATCACGAACGAAGCACGTTTTCTCCCTAAAAGCTACTTCTAAGTCACCATCCCAAAATTGACCTACTGAGAAAAGGTTATGTCCAAGGCCTTCAATGTAGTATACACAGCTAATTTCGATGTTTCCGTTGACATAGTCCCCATAGCCCATTATAGCGGCAAAGTGATCATTCCCGAATCTGACAGTTCCTATGAACTTTGCAACAAAGTTTACTAGAAGTTTGAGGTTTCCTGTCATGTATCGGGAACAACCGCTATCAACAATCCAAAGTACAATTTGAATCACCTACATCACATGAAGACAATGCAGATGGAGAGACGGTAACGGTGGAACCCGTTGAGTTAGTAGCACAGTTATTAAGCATTTTAGGTAATCAAGTAAAGCTAGGTTTCCTCTGTAGCCAACGTTGACATGTCCAACTAGATTCTGCTTTCTTTTTAGTAAGTGCACTAGGTGATTGGATTATTTTAGTAGCAACCATGGTTTTGTCTACGGCAGTTGAAACTACATTTGGCGGTTTTCCTAATATTGACTTAGAAGCAGTAGTGGGCCTAGAGAAAATGCCATATGTACGTTTCTGATTATGAGACAAAAGGGTCTTTGCAACACAGTTTTTATGATCACCAGACAATATACTTGAACGACAAAACACACAAGAAGCATCAACATTAACAACATTCATAACATTCATAGTCTTAGCATTTATTACATCACGATTAGAATTACACATTTTAAAGTTTGATTCTACATCAGACACAACATGCTTTTTATTCAGATTCCTAAGGTGGTCTTCTACTTCTTGGTATTTAGGTGTGCCGCTCTTACGTTGCCAGATACTAGTCTTCTTTTTGTTCCGTTTGGGCTTGGATCTGCTAACGTTAGGAGGGGTGACTATTCCTTTAGAAGTCGAAGCATTCACATTAGTGGTCTGATGGGATGCTTTCCTAGGTGTTTTATCTACATGATACATTCCTGGTGCAATCATATTGGTGTGAACAAATTTCCCTTTTCCAAGTAATTTAATTTTCTCTTTCAATTCAATGATGATGTGATTCTTTTGTTGAATTTTAGAATCCAATTCTCGGTTTAAGCGAACAGTGTCATTCCTATTTTGACAAACTTCATCAATGTCCTTTTCTTATTCAAAAATTTTACATTTTAAAACAGCATTTTCTTTTTCAATATTCTGAATTTTGGAAGCATGACTGTTTTGAAAGGACATTGATTCTTTTTTTACTTTGTAATTTTAACTCAAAGTCAAGACTCTGAGTCTGACACCATTGCAACTTTTGATTGAGTTAAAAAATTTCTTTTGGCAATTTACTTTGCACATCATCATTGATTTTGCTAATTCTCTCATTTTCTCTTTTCAAATTTTGAATATCAAGTCTCAATTTTTCAGTATCAACAGAATGATTATCAACAAGCATTGCATTACAAGACACATAAATGGAATTCGTGAACACAGATATAACATCAGAACATAGAACATTTTCCAAGAGTCGATCTGCTTTTTTTTTTGCAAAGCTTTGTTTTTACGTTTTTGTTTTGAGATCGTTTTTTCAGTTGCATCGAAAATTTTCATCATGGATGCTACCTCTGATTGAAGTTCCTGTTCCCAATGTGTAGCACAAAGACGCAGGTGTTGAACGTGTGGCAAAAACTATTTTTGAAAAATTTCTCTCTTTTCTTTTTCATAGGGAGAAAGAAAAGTAGAGACTTTTATCTCAGTATTTCATTCAATTGCTTGTTCCAAAAATTTTATGTCTTCTATAAATGTATTGAAATATCTAAGGACAAGACATTGTTTTGGCAATGGTGCAATTACACCCGAATTTGGTAAAGGACCATTGACTTGTGCTACTGTGTTCACAGGACCAACCTCAGAAGAATCATTCATTTGCATTGAAAACCATGACTGTTTTGTTTTATCTTGTAGAGGAACGAAGGTGTCGGTAATATGAGTTACTTTTGAGAAATCAAATGGTTTATTATATTTGACATTGCTCATTTTAGATCGACTCTCTTCGTCCTGTTCCATTTCTTCTTCACAATTATAAACAACAACACGCATAATAGAGTCATCAAACAGATCTTCTGCACTATATAACTTCGGATTTTCCTTGAGTGCTTTATGTAAAAAACATGGTTTGTCATCCCCAATAGCAAAGCCATATCCTTGGGGATTTTGTTTTAGAGAAAATTTCTGAATTGTTGTTACTGACTGACCAGTTTTATACACAACTTTTTGAAACTCTTTTAGTTTACATTCCAACTCAACGATTTCCTCAAGATAGGAATCAATCCGTTTCCTTGATACTTGTGTGTGTTCAGAAAAATTATCTTGACAAGTTGACAACTCTGTTTTTGTTATTGAAAGTTCAGAGTGTAGGTAGTCAACTTGTTGTTTAAAATCTAATCTTTCTTGTTCCATTTGTGAAATCAAGTCATTTTTGGAAACAGTTAATTCACGTATCTGATGTTCTAACTCTTGTTCTTTCACATAAGATTGTTGGAATGCATCTTCAAAACTTTTTTCCCGTTTTTATTTTGTTTCATAGTTTGAAAGCTGAAGTTTATAGCACTCAAGATCCTTAGTCAATAATGCAACTTTTGCCTTTAAGTTTCTATTTATCTCATTGCATTTATCAATTTGGGATTTCTGTGAGTACAACTGGGTTTGGGTGGTCAAGAGCAAGGTCATGAGCTCTGGATCTGGACCAAGCAAAAGATTATCTTGTTCAAGTTGATCATTATTATCATCATCAAGAGGATCATCAAATGTAACAACCGGGTTAATTTGATCTTCATCAAATGTAACTACTGTGTTCATTTGGTCATCGACTTGAGGAGATAAGAATGAGTCATCTTGAACAACATGCTCTTCGGCTGATGCAGATGCAGATGGGGATATTATTTCATGAATGAGACATGTTGAATCAGGTACCTGAGACAAGCCATAAGTATCATATACTGGTCCTGTTTCACTCATGTGCATCTCTTGCATGTTGGCCATCAACATCACGACTGCATTAGCTTCTAGGTCTTCCATATCATCATCAGAGTATGCATTAGCCATGAAGTTGTGCTCCTTTTTAGTAAGAGTGCCCCCGGCTTCATCCTTAAAAGCAAGAAGTAGGACTTCCTTGTGGTACGCACTGCCTCTTGTCCTTGGTTTGGGGCATGCACTGGCCAAATGACCTTTCTCACAGTTGTAACATTTCACCATTGTGTTTGCAATCCCTTGGTTCATTGTTTCTACAATCTCAGCCCTTCTCTGTGGAGTACCAGCACTGTTCCTACTGCTTCCTGCTAAATTAAACCTCTGACCAATTCTTGAGTTTCCCATGTAGCCTCCCGATCCATTTCTTCAATAAGCTCTGTTCTGAATCTCAACTCCTCAATTTTGGACAACAGCTTGCTTACGAGTGTTGGATGAAGTACGAAGACGGTTGTTGGATTTGTTGGAAAACTTGCTGAAAGCTCGAGCAATTAAAGCAAATCCTTCATTCAATGAATTGAAAGCATCATCTTCATCACTGTTGACATTGGAGTAAAGCATGGTATCCGTTTTGTCATAAGGAACCAGTTGATTGTCAGATGATTGTGGTGTAGATTCATATGGAATGATTTGATTCGATGAGGTTTGTTTAGGATAAGCAAAGGTTTGTTGTTGTTGTCCAAAAGCCTGGTTTGATGGTGGAGCAAAATGTGATTGAGCTATTAATGCTAGTGAGTTTGGAGTTGTTAATGGTGAATAACCTCCACGAGCAGCTCTATCTTTATGAACCTCTGACTGATGATGCTTCAAATAATCATACAACAACCCATAAGAGGCGTTGTGTAGATTCTTTGCTTGACGAACAAAGGTAACATACTTCTTCCAGTCAAGACTAAGACAACTGAGGAACTTCGTGTTTACTGCAATCCTGGGTAGAATAATGTTGTGCCTATCCAAGTCGTTTATGATGTTGGTGAACCTATGGTAATAAGACTCTAATAATTCTCCAGCTTCAATCCTGAACATGGTGTATTCTAGATAGAGTTTTGATTCCATATCTTCTTGGTTCAATTCAGTTCCTTCCATGAGAAGATGAACGTGTTCCCACATGTCCTTAGCAGTCTTCTGTGCATCAATACTTCTGAAGATAGGATTAGGAATACCTTGAAGGATGTAGGACATTGCAAGTTCGTTGGCTTCTTTATGAAGTACTTGTTCTGCTGTAAGCTGAGCATTAGGAACAGGGGTGACAGTTGCTTCTCTTGGAGGAATGGCATTAGGATCTCCAGGAACCATTGTTGTAGGCACTTGAAATGGTCCTTCAATGATTTCCTTTTTCATGTATTTTCCATGCAGTTTCTTGAGTTCAATGAACCGTAAAAATTGACTTGCCCATTGCAAGTAGTTACCCGGAGTGATTATAGGGGGTGTGTTTAAGGATCCAGCCTCGTGTCTTGATTGTTGACTACTAATTGCTTCACACATCTGATCAAACCAGTGAGGTTATTTTGCTGGAAGTGGGTAGGACGACATTGGTTGTTATTGATATGGTTGTTGTTGAGGGACTTGTTGTTGCGGGAAAAACTGATGTTGTTGCATAAAGAGTTGTTGTTGAGGATATTGTGATTGTTGAGGGTATTGTTGTTGCTGATGATACTGCTGTTTTTTATTGTAGAAATAGTTGTAGTTCGGTGGTTGAGACATTCTTGTGTACTTGTGGATTTTGTAGACAATTGAGATGTGTGTTATGTGTTATAAAGTTTGGTTTTGGTTAAGTGTGAATTTAGATGTTTTTCTTGTTTAATTCCGACAAAACACTGTTCACAATCAATTTTGACGAAACACTGTTCACAGTTGCCAATTGCGATGAAGGTACTGAATTGCGATGAAATTTGACAATTCCGATGGATTTATCTAATTTCGACAAAAATGGTTGAATTCCGATGAACTACTCAAAACACACAAAACAATTATCTTCTAGCGAATGATACCACTTGTTAGGTCCTAAATTTGATGCAACACAAGATATATATCACGTATAAGACAAGATAATGAGAGAAAGAGATGAAGAGAATGATTGATCTTATTCATACGATATAGAAGCAAAGGTTTGGTACAAGCATGAATAAAACCAACATAGAATTAAGAGATACATGTGTGGTATTTATAGGCAATGTGTTAGGGCAACAATTGCCTAATTTCTTTTAGAAGCTTATGCTAACACTCACGGCCCATGGACTTCTAATGGAGCCGTGAGCTTACAAACAAACCTAAAGCCCATAGTTCTAAGCAACCGTGTACATGTAATGACCAAGACTTGAATATATTTAAAATGTGTTCCCAACAGCCCTCTATTTATAGTTTTAGTAACCTGGAAGACAAGTTGGTGTAGGATTAGGAAACCCTAACCCTCCATCGATCGGCTATAACCCCAAGAGGGGATCCGGAACCTTCTTGACCTTTAATTCCAACTATAAACTTTCCTTTTTCTACTTAATGGTCGTTAGTCAATTATCGTTAACTACATAACGTCCGTTAGTCGTTATTTTGAGTTTTTAATAATTATATATAATGTTTTGTATATTAATTATTACTCATTAATTCTTCATACGTAAAGTGTGCAATCCTGTGGTCTCGAGTTCGAATCTAGACATACACTATTAATATTTGTCCACAAAACTAACAGCTCCCACTTGGGCACGTCTTAGTAGTGTAATGACATTGGTTAGCGTCTAGCACCACGCCAATGCCGCTAGTGACATTGATTCATCATCATATGATTCATCATCATACTTATCCTTTTGTTACTAATACCACGTTAATAAAGATATGGATCTTAGTCATTCTTTAATTAACTATTCTGTTTCTCGTTGTTTATGATTAAGCAAGATTACTAAATCTTCCGAACGTATTCCAGATAGATCTTAGGCGTGGCCATGCAAACATCTTGTCAACCCTACGAGGGGCCCAACAATATTAAAGTTCAAAATAAATTTGAAGGAACAAATTCTTTCTTGAGTACAAGCAAAACCCATGAACTTTGCAACACTTCTGAAAACAATCCTTATAGCTACCAGTTACGTATAGCGTTAGATTGCCTTACAGAAATGCACTACATCTATGACAGTTCTTTGGCATCTCAAGTTTGAGGATAACTATTCATGATTTACTTGATGACAAGATCCATAAAGTATAATCATGTAGTTGGGATAAGTCCTGTATTCAATTCATTGAACATCGTATGAAATTAGTATGTCAACGCATCAATATATTTTCAAGTATATTCTACCAATACTCAGATTTGTCTTAATTTAATGATATTCTCATATCATTAATCGACAATGGACTATTTAGAATAAATAAATTATTCACGGATTAAACATGTAAATACAGGATATATTATTAAGAGAATGATAAATAAACATAACAAATACTTCATTTCATTAAAATAATAATTGTTCATAACATCCTTTATCCAAACACTAATCACAGATGTGCATGAAACTACTAGCTAAACGAAGTCCTATGCTATCAGCATGTCGATTAAGATTTCCACCAGGTAAAGCCTTCGTTAAGGGATCAACTAGATTATTGTCTGTGTGAACTTTAAGTAACTCGATTTCACCTATCGCAACTTGTTCTCTAACATAGTGATATCGTATTGGGAAATGTCTAGCGCCCTTCATGACTCTAGGTTCATTGGCGAATGTAATTGCAGCAGAATTGTCACAATACATTTTAATAAGGTTTTCAATCGAGGGCATAACTCAAAGCCCCGAAACGAACTTCCTAATCCAGACGGCTTCCATTGCAGCTTCTGAAGCAGGTATGTATTCACTTTTTGTTTCAGACATTGCTATAGTACTCTGCTTCTTGCTCTTCCAATCTACATCTCCTCCATTAATGACAAAGACATAACCCGTCTGAGACTTCGTATCATCTTTATCACATTTCCAGGAAGCATCATAGTAACCTATAACATCAAATTCTGCTTTTGGATTTCCCCCATACACTAAAAACATATCACTTATAGCCCTTAAGTAATTGAGAATATGTTTAACAGCAGTCCAGTGGAGTTCACCTAGATTCTGTTGATATCGACTAGTCATATTTTGAGCAAACGCCACATCAGGTCTTGTGCATCTCACCGCATACATTATAGATCCCACAGCCGAAGCATAAGGGACTCTCTTCGTGCATGCCACCTCTGCAGGTGTTGAAGCACATGCTTTGCTACTTAAGCCATGATTCTCTTGCATTGGCAAATATCCCTTATTGAAAATTTTCATATTGAATCTCTTCAATATTTTATCAATGTAATCACTTTGGCTTAATCCAATCAACCGCAGTGATCTATCTCTGTGGATCTTGATTCCTAGAATGTATACTTCTTCCCCTAAGTCCTTCATAGAAAAACACTTTCCAAGATAGGCCTTAACCTCTTCTAATCTTGGAATGTCTTTTCCCATAATTAATATGTCATCCACATATAGGACAAGGAAAATAACATCACTCCCACTAGCTTTGTGATATACACATGGCTCATCAAGATTCTGAGTAAATCCAAACTTTTTGATTTCTTTATCAAATCTCTTATTCCAATGCTTTGATGCTTGCTTCAATCCATAAATGGATATTTGAAGCTTGCATACAGGGTTTGGAAATTGTGGATTCACAAACCCCTCAGGTTGCGCCATATAGATGTCTTCATCTAGGCGACCATTTAAGAAGGCGGTTTTGACATCCATCTGCCAAATCTCATAATCATAGTACGCTGCTATAGCTATGAGAATCCTAATAGCTCTAATATCTGCTATAGGAGAAAATGTCTCCTCTTAGTCAACCCCATAGGTTTGAGTAAAGCCTTTAGCTACCAGACGAGCCTTATAGGTGTGTACATTGCCATCCATGTCAGTTTTCTTCTTGAAGAGCCACTTACTTCCAACGACTTTAGCAGTGGGAGGAAGGTCTACTTCAATCCATACTTTTTTATCTCTCATGGATTTCATTTCCCCATTCATAGCAACTACCCATTTATCCTTTTCAGGATCATTCGTGGCAGCCCTATAATTAGCAGGTTCTCCAAGATCCCCTAATATAGTTTCCTCAACTTCTACGTTAAGACATAGACGTTCAGGAGCACGTGAAGTCCTTGTAGACTTACGAATGAGAATAACTTCAGGTGGAGGACCCAGACTTTCAGGTTCCAAAGGAAGTTCGCTAGTGTTTTCAGAAGGTAATGTATCTTCATGATCATCTTCCAGATCATGGATTCTCCCACTGAATTCTTGAGATATGAGATCCTTTTCTAGAATGTCTCCATACCTAGCAATAATTACTTTGTTTTCAGGTGGGTAGTAAAAGTAGTAACCCATCGTTTCCTTTGGGTATCCTACAAAGATACACTTTACAGATCTCTGTTGGAGTTTATCTGCTGAGTCACGTTTAACAAATGCCTTGTGTAACAACCGAGAAATTTCAAGTCATTATTTTTACTAATTTTATTTGCTTATTATCCTATTTTAAGTAAATTGGCTTTTGCCGGGAATGTTGCACGCATACGTTGTGACACGTACACTGAAATTTGTAATTTGACTCAGGCTATGTCCAGTCTACCCATTAATATGATTTATTTATCCCTACATACTTTTTTTTTCATATGGAGTAATGTAATTTTCTATTTCTACGCGAAGTGTGCACATTTTACGTTTTACGCGTTTTCGGCTCGCGGTTTAAGCTTTAAAGACATTATAACACTCCGGAAGGCTCGGGAAATTTATGAAACATCAAATTAGGTCATTTTAAGTTACATTTAACATTTTTATGAAAATAATATCTTTATGGCATTTATTTCCATAAACTAGGCCTAAAATGTTACCGGTTTAGCTCCGTTGACCCTTAAACCACTCCGGGACTTATACTACTTATACTAAATGTAGCAATACTCTAAATAAATAAATAAATAAGAGATAAAACCAGCCCACATGCCCCTAGGCCGGCCTCCCCTCCCCTTTAACTACTTACACACCCTTTAATACTTCATTTTTCAAGGATACTTCATCATTAGTTCATGCATTCAAAGATAAAACTCTCTCTCTAAAATCACCCAACTTCAAAACCTCCTTCTCCACCCCATTTCTGCCGAAAATTATCAGCCAACACCACCATTGTTCAAGTTTTTGTAGCCTCAAATCTTGCATCTTTCATTTGGTATTCGTCTTGGTAAGTTTTACTAACATTTTCAACCTCATTTCCTTTTTTTTTTTTTTTTTTTTTTTTATTTATTTTTATTATTAGAGGTTTTTATAGATCTAGGCTAAACTACTTTTGCATGTATGTTTTGAGAGATCTTGATTCAAGATTTTATGGGAAATAGGGTGTTAGATAATTAGTTAGGTTTGATTGGTAAGTGTTATGCAAGAGATGGATGGATTTATATGAGTTTTGACTAGTTACTAATGATTTTTCTTAAAAGTTTTGTTATTAAAACTGAAGATAAACCTCAAAATAATCTTTTACCTTCTGGAAATATTGAATTGTTGGATGAATAAAAGATTAGGAATGATTGATCTTAGACATGCATGGGTATTAGACACATTAATCATTCATAAAGTAGCCATTTGGATTGGTCAATAGTCTATCTCAGAATTGATGCTTAAAAATCCGTTCACAATTTTGTCCTCAGAAGGATTTAAGAAACAATAAAAACATTGGGAGTTAGCTACAGGTCTTAGGATCATTTCCCCGAAAACCTTACCTCTTAATTCGTCCTGGAGATTTTTAGAGAAAATCCACACTAAAACTGGTCTAGGAATGCATATCAGATTTGAGAGGCTAATTACTTTAAACTTTTGTAAAGAACATTAGGTTGGTGTAAACATGAAAGTTGTAGCCAAGACCTGTAGAAAACATTTCCCATAGGCCATGTGTCCATTAGACCTATAGATAAGAGGATACACTCTTTTTTCTAAACCCATTTGGATACTGAGTATAACTATCTAGAGACACAGGGGTAAATTTGTAATTTCACCCATGTTCTGAAGTTCTCAGTAAAGTGAGGCTTTGATTTTCATATTGTACAGAGTCATACCTTTCTAAGCATATAAAGTTCATAATTTTAGCCTTCACGGCTTAGAAATGGCGACCCAATTGGTGCGGCAATTTTATAAAATTTCCATCAGCATTGCATTTTTAAACCATATAAACTTTATTAAACGTCTTTCGACCCATGTCTTGCTATAAGACTTTTAAATAAATTTGAACTTTCATTGTTAGTTAAAAATAAGTATTTTTGAGTAAGTATGAGTTAAGTCATTAAATAAATATTATAATCACCTAATCATGTTGTATTTTTATTTAGGTCACTTTTGATCTTTGCGGTTTTTCTCGACGTGCACACTTCTCCGGTTTCCGTTGCTACTTCATTATTGGTGAGTTCATAGCCCTAATTTTTACTTCAATTGTTTTACAAACTTCGTGGGGGAGATACATGCTACAAATATTTATGATCACAATGCTTTGAAAACTGTATGCTATCCTGACATTGTTATTGCCTAAGTTTCCCAAAGCCTGAAAGTCCCTTCTTTATCGTGAACCGTTAATCACTTGCGAGTGAACGCGAATGCCGTGAATAGATCTATTGGGAATGACTTTCCCCATTTTGGACCGCTGCCCTGCATGGGCAACCATATGCACTGTATTTGAGGTTGCTAGGTAATTAGGCTATTACCTCTTGTTGAAGGGCAAATTTATATTCCGCTAGAATATCTGACCAAGTTAATGTTCGGGGTCACGAGCTTAGTGCAATAATAACTTTTCTAGACTCTGCATTTGTTGCTTAGTCGCTTTTATAAATGATGTTGTGATCAACTATTTATTACTAAACTCTATGGATTCACTCAACCTTTGTGTTGACGTTTTTAGCATGTTTTATCTCAGGTTTTAAGGCACGAAGGTCTTGGATGGAGTCGCACGGATATCTTTAGAGGACTCGGCATATTTTCACATTTGAAGAGACTGTATTTTAAAGATTTATGTTATGTTTAAAACACTTTCAATCTTTTGAAAACATTGTGTTTTATGAAAACTGTTGGGACCTTTTACAAACTCTGAGGTTTTAATTTATCAAATGTGAAACACTTTTAAAACGTCTCTTTAAAGTGTCGTTTTCCATGACTTGTACTTTGTGCTAGGTAGTAATACCCAAGTGAACTATCTTCCGCTGTGATAATTTTGGGAGTGTTACAGATTGGCATCAGAGCAAGAGTTATAGAGAACTGGGTCGTTTTCAAAACCCAAACTATAACTATTTTTCACTAAAGAGTCTCTCATTGCCGTATCCGATATCCGTGCGCGTATGCCACCAGACTGCCTATGTTGTTATACGTATGTCATCACTAATGGTATTATATAAAATATGATGATATACACTCTTATTTATATAAAGGATAATTATATAAATACTAGAACATTTATGCTCATTCTTGGAGCACCGCTATTCTATCGACTTACATACTATTTATATACACACTTGGTGTACTTTTCGATCACTATGCTTATTTATTAAGCATCATTATTATTTATATAAAGGTTAATTATATAAATGTTTAACTGATTTTGACCTCTTACGCTTATTTCGGAGCTTGAGCTCAAACCTTGTTTTCCTCGATTACATACCTGCACTTACATTTTAATGGTCTCTTTTATGTTCTCAATCATCGTGAGTAATATCGTGATTCGCTAAAACTTTTTCATGACTTTTCATAACATCGTCTTACGCAAAACCCGTAAGAGTCTATCGATTTCCCCTCGATTGTCATACTATCCGCCTTCGAAGACGAGTTGGAACATTGATCCCATACTTTTGGAACACCTAAATTTCCCCATAAACCATCGCCTAAAGACACGCCGGATGATTAGAGCACGAATTTAACATGCCGCCTTGGAACACCTTACTTTTGGAACACGACTTTTAACGTCTCATTCTTTTTCACTCCTTGTGTTTTGAAGAATCACGCCGCTATGGATATAACGCCGAAGCTTGACAACGATGTCTACCTTGACTTAATACTATCTTTCGATTTTGAGGACAAAAATTTGGAAACTTGTCGGCCACCATTCTGACACCTACTTCACCAACTTATATAATAACGTCTAATAGTGATACAAGGCCATTCGAGGACAAGGCTATAGAGTGTGAACTCAAACCAAAAGATTACTCACTCGAAGAAGAACTCCTTAGAAGACGAGAAGGAAAACCATTACTACACCTACTTCTCTCGCTCGTTCAAAGCCTATCACAAAAGAGCCCATCCAACACATCATCCCATCATTGGTGACACACATGGCGCATCATTAGAGATATTTCACGTCAGCAGAAATGAGCTGTGATGGCCAACCTACAGTCTCGTTGGAGCAGAGTAAAGCTCGAGGAGCCAAGTGCAGATCTTACTTAATCAAAATTCGTGATATTTCTTGACACTACCATTTATTATTTATTCTCATTTAACCTCAAACAACTTTCATGATACTTAATGCCTTTCTCATTTTATGTTGTTATTTAACATACATGTTTTCAACATAATGCTTTTCTCATTTATTTTTTATCCCCATTCATTCTCAATTAACAATCACAATGCTTATTGTCTTTGTCACTTATTGCATTTCTCATTAATTGTTTACTCTCAGCTAGCATTCGTGCTGCTTGTTGTATTTCTCATTTATTGTTCATTCTCATTTCTTCTTCTCATTTAGAATTCGAGATGCGCATTGTCTTTCTAATTTATTGATTTTCTCAGTTGTTCTCATTTAACATTTGTGATATTTATGGATCTCGTCATTTATGGTTTGTTCTCTTCCATGACATTTATCGTCTTTCGCCTTCATTAATTGCCTTCACATTTATTGTCTATCTCAATTGTTCTCATTTAAAGTATCGTTACGATTATTGCTTTCTTAATTCTTGTTTATTTCACTTACCCTCTTTCAACAATTGTATATTTATTATCCTTCTCAGTTATGGATTTTCCTCATTCATTCTCATTTAACATTCATAATGAATATTGTCTGTCTCGTTTATTATTGAACCTCATTTGAAATTCTATCTTTCAGTATTGACTTCTTTTTATTATTGGTTTGATTCGTTGGTTGTCTCGATTAGTTGATTATTTGTGTTGATATTCTATACCTCTTCGCATTACTATTATAGTAATTTATGGTTCTTATGTTTGCGTTAATTTGAGTCATTGACCTATCTTCTGCATCATTTCATTTGCTTCCTTATTCGTATGAATATCAAAATTCCTTCCGAGCACTCTATGCTCATTCTAGTACGAATGATATGGACATTTTAATCCATTCATTATTGTTCTGATTCATTGATCCTTTCATTTGCATCGATTGATAACAGTTGCTTCTTTGTTCATACAGATATCTAATGTATCCCTTTTAAGCAGTCTTTGCTCCTAAAACATTACACTCGGCAGAATTCTATTACTATTTTTGTGATTCATCAAGATCTTTCATTAGTATTATTAATTACTCCTTGTAACTATCTTTTACCCTAAGGCATTGGCATCTACTTCTTTCTACTGATAGTACGCTCCCGTAGTAATCCCATTCGCATTAATCATTAGTATGCATCAGGGCGTAAGAACAACACTCCAGGACAACAGGCTGCAAGCAGTACAAGATCGTCAGGAGAGTTACGTGAAAGTTCACCACGAAAGAACATGCTATGTTTTGGAAAACGATGAAAACTGAACTCGATGTACGTTGAATCCTACAAGAACTTGGCAAAAGATGGACCGGTAGCTTATTGACTTGAACTTCTGCAAGAGCTCAGTAGTGTGCTCAAGACATCTCACGATTCGAACTCGAAGAAGTGTCATTCGGGTAAAACCCTCGTCATACCACTAGAGGAGATTCAGCTTGACGACAAGGTTGACTTTAATAAGGAACTAGTTAAGATCATAAAACTACTTGACTAAACCGAACATTACATTATCGTTCCTCAATTATACATAGCCTAATTACCTATGTCTAACTCAGGAGGGATCATGTTATGCTGGGAGCAGTCACCGGTAAGTTTTATTAAAAAAGACTTTTAACACAACTAAGCTGACTCTTATCCTTCCTTTACCATGTTAAATCAACCTCATCCGACACCGTATTCTGAGGAGACTAATTAAACTACATCGCTAATTATCTTAGAAACCATTCGCTACAAGTACCCTCATTTCTTTTTCCGACACACCGTCAGCCGATAAGATAAACTGTATCACGAGGACGTGATTCCTTTTTGACGGATGGATAATGTAACAACCGAGAAATTTCAAGTCATTATTTTTACTAATTTTATTTGCTTATTATCCTATTTTAAGTAAATTGGCTTTTGCCGGGAATGTTGCACGCATACGTTGTGACACGTACACTGAAATTTGTAATTTGACTCAGGCTATGTCCAGTCTACCCATTAATATGATTTATTTATCCCTACATACTTTTTTTTTCATATGGAGTAATGTAATTTTCCATTTCTACGCGAAGTGTGCACATTTTACGTTTTACGCGTTTTCGGCTCGCGGTTTAAGCTTTAAAGACATTATAACACTCCGGAAGGCTCGGGAAATTTATGAAACATCAAATTAGGTCATTTTAAGTTACATTTAACATTTTTATGAAAATAATATCTTTATGGCATTTATTTCCATAAACTAGGCCTAAAATGTTACCGGTTTAGCTCCGTTGACCCTTAAACCACTCCGGGACTTATACTACTTATACTAAATGTAGCAATACTCTAAATAAATAAATAAATAAGAGATAAAACCAGCCCACATGCCCCTAGGCCGGCCTCCCCTCCCCTTTAACTACTTACACACCCTTTAATACTTCATTTTTCAAGGATACTTCATCATTAGTTCATGCATTCAAAGATAAAACTCTCTCTCTAAAATCACCCAACTTCAAAACCTCCTTCTCCACCCCATTTCTGCCGAAAATTATCAGCCATCACCACCATTGTTCAAGTTTTTGTAGCCTCAAATCTTGCATCTTTCATTTGGTATTCGTCTTGGTAAGTTTTACTAACATTTTCAACCTCATTTCCTTTTCTTTTTTTTTTTTTTTTTTTTTTTTTTTTTTTTTTTTTTTTTTTTTATTATTAGAGGTTTTTATAGATCTAGGCTAAACTACTTTTGCATGTATGTTTTGAGAGATCTTGATTCAAGATTTCATGGGAAATAGGGTGTTAGATAATTAGTTAGGTTTGATTGGTAAGTGTTATGCAAGAGATGGATGGATTTATATGAGTTTTGACTAGTTACTAATGATTTTTCTTAAAAGTTTTGTTATTAAAACTGAAGATAAACCTCAAAATAATCTTTTACCTTCTGGAAATATTGAATTGTTGGATGAATAAAAGAGTAGGAATGATTGATCTTAGACATGCATGGGTATTAGACACATTAATCATTCATAAAGTAGCCATTTGGATTGGTCAATAGTCTATCTCAGAATTGATTCTTAAAGATCCGTTCACCATTTTGTCCTCAAAGGATTTAAGAAACAATAAAAATATTGGGAGTTAGCTACAGGTCTTAGGATCATTTCCCCAAAAACCTTACCTCTTAATTCGTCCTGGAGATTTTTAGAGAAAATCCACACTAAAACTGGTCTAGGAATGCATATCAGATTTGAGAGGCTAATTACTCTAAAATGTTGTAAAGAACATTAGGTTGGTGTAAACATGAAAGTTGTAGCCAAGACCTGTAGAAAACTTTTCCGATAGGCCATGTGTCCATTAGACCTATAGATAAAAAGATACACTCTTTTTTCTAAACCCATTTGGATGCTGAGTATAACTATCTAGAGACACAGGGGTAAATTTGTAATTTCACCCATGTTCTGAAGTTCTCAGTAAAGTGAGGCTTTGATTTTCATATTTTACAGAGTCATACCTTTCTAAGCATATAAAGTTCATAATTTTAGCCTTCACGGCTTAGAAATGGCGACCCAATTGGTGCGGCAATTTTATAAAATTTCCATCAGCATTGCATTTTTAAACCATATAAACTTTATTAAACGTCTTTCGACCCATGTCTTGCTATAAGACTTTTAAATAAATGACCATGTGATATTTTGAGTTCAAGTACTAAGTTAAGTCATAAAAATAAAGTATTATACCTAAATCCCCGAGCCTAAGTCATGTTGTATTTTTATTTAGGTCACTTGTGATCTTTGCGGTTTTTCTCGACGTGCACACTTCTCCGATTTCCGTTGCTACTTCATTATTGGTGAGTTCATAGCCCTAATTTTTACTTCAATTGTTTTACAAACTCCGTGGGGGAGATACATGCTACAAATATTTATGATCACAATGCTTTGAAAACTGTATGCTATCCTGATATTGTTATTGCCTAAGTTTCCCAAAGCCTGAAAGTCCCTTCTTTATCGTGAACCGTTAATCACTTGCGAGTGAACACGAATGCCGTGAATAGATCTATTGGGAATGACTTTCCCCATTTTGGACCGCTGCCCTGCATGGGCAACCATATGCACTGTATTTGAGGTTGCTAGGTAATTAGGCTATTACCTCTTGTTGAAGGGCAAATTTATATTCCGCTAGAATATCTGACCAAGTTAATGTTCGGGGTCACGAGCTTAGTGCAATAATAACTTTTCTAGACTCTGCATTTGTTGCTTAGTCGCTTTTATAAATGATGTTGTGATCAACTATTTATTACTAAACTCTATGGATTCACTCAACCTTTGTGTTGACGTTTTTAGCATGTTTTATCTCAGGTTTTAAGGCACGAAGGTCTTGGATGGAGTCGCACGGATATCTTTAGAGGACTCGGCATATTTTCACATTTGAAGAGACTGTATTTTAAAGATTTATGTTATGTTTAAAACACTTTCAATCTTTTGAAAACATTGTGTTTTATGAAAACTGTTGGGACCTTTTGCAAACTCTGAGGTTTTAATTTATCAAATGTGAAACACTTTTAAAACGTCTCTTTAAAGGGTCGTTTTCCATGACTTGTACTTTGTGCTAGGTAGTAATACCCCAGTGAACTATCTTCCGCTGTGATAATTTTGGGGGTGTTACACCTTGCAACCCCAGACCTTTAAATAAGACAAGCTAGGAGCTTTTCCATGCCATATCTCATATGGTGTCTTAACAACCTTCTTGGTCGGAACCATATTCAGAATGCGAACCGAAGATTCTAAAGCATAATCCCAAAAGTAAGATTAAACATTTGTTGTGTAGTATATGGAGATGTGAGATGCTGGACAATTCCATTCTCAGCTAAATAATCTTTAAACTCTTGGCTTAGGTATTACCCACCTCTACGGATCAAAGAGATTTAATCTTCTTTCCTAGTTGCAATTCTACTTCTTCTTTAAAAACCTTAAATGTTTCAAACACCTAATGTTTATGTTTAAGCAAGTAAACATAACCATAACAGCTGAAATCATCTGTAAAGGTTAAGAAGTAGCTAGCACCTCTCCTTGACACATGTCTAAGTGGTCCACATACATCAGTATGTATTAAACCAAGTAGATCAGAAGCCCTTTCCATACGATTATGAAATGATTTCTTTGTCATCTTCCCAGATATATAAGATTCGCATTTATCAAATGATTCATCACTGATATTTTGTAAAAGCCAATCATGTTGCAGCTTTTCCATGCGAGTCTTGCCTATGTGAGCAAGTCGACAATGCCAAAGATAAGAAGAATCCAAGTCCTTCTTCATTATCTTATTATTGATGCTAAACATTGTATTATTTCTATTGGATACATCATTCATGTCAATTTCAAACACACCATTCACAACAATAGCATTAAAATAAAAAACACCATTTAAAGAAACAGAAATTCCATTACTAGTGATAGTGTGAATAAATCTAAGATCCAAAAAACATGAAAAGGAAACAACACCTCTAACAATAGAAGGTGCATAATTACAATTGTTTAAAGACAATACTAAGCCCGAAGGTAAAACTAAATTAAACACTCTTATGGCTTCAACAGCTGCATGTGCTCCATTTCCCACGTACAGATATTGTTCTCCATAGGCTAGCTTCCTTTCAACTCTAAACCCTGTAGTGTATTGCAAATATGAATACCACATATAGTATCGTATACAGAGGAATTTATTTTATGAGTTAATGCAAATAATTCAATCATAAAGAGATTACCTGAAGTGCTAAGATTCCCAGCATCAAACTTCAACTTCTTTACGCGCAAATCCTCAAGGTAGAGAGGACAGTTCCTCTTCCAATGTCCTACCTCATGGTAGTGGTGGCAAGCCTGATCCTTCTTGTTAGGATTCACTTTCTTCTTTTGAGGGTTATTCTTCTTAGGATTAGGTTGATAAGCCATAACTTGCTTACCCTTATCAGCCTTTCCTTTACCCTTCTTGTTCGCTTGTAGTTTTGGCTTTTGAATCCTACCCCCTTAAATAGCTAGTACCTGAGGTGTAGGTGCCTTCTGTGGTAAACCCTTTTCATAATCAATGAGCATTGCAAGTAACTCATTAACTATTTTCCCCGCGCAATGCATGTTAAAGTTACACACAAAACCAGCAAATTATGTTAGCTTTTATAAAAAAGTGATGGTCATTTGCCGTTAATATATTTTTGTGTTGTGTCGTTGTATTTATAAATTAGAATAGTCATTGGGCTTTTAGTTAATCTAATAGGTTACATGTTAGTCCATAAAAAGCCCAAGCCCATCTTATTGTAAGAAAGTATAAATAGCACCATCCTCCCCATTTGTAAGGGTTGGTTCTTTAGGGATTGCTTAGAGTTAAGTGTGTGTGCTAATAATATTTCTCTCTCTAGTTTCTCTCACTAGAATTCCAAAGCCTCACTTCTCTCTTTGATTCTTATTGATTGTAGTTGTGTATGATAGGATTGATTTACGGATAACAAGTGGTATCAATAGCCAAACAAGGATTTAGGAGTAATTTTTTTAGGGTTCGGTTACTGTTCATTCGCCATACTTCGAGTTTGTCCAATTCCTTTGACTTTGTGGCTTCAACTTTGTGGCTTCGACTTTGTGGCTTCGACTTTGTGGCTTCGAGTTTGAAGTTAAAAGTTCAAAATCCTTCGAGTTTCGAACATTAACTTCGAGTTAGAAGTTGTGTTCGAATCCTTCGAGTTTGGCACAGAAACTTCGAGTTTCTAAGTTAAGTCTCCGAGTTTGTGTGTTACTTAAGTTTCCGAGTTTGGAATTTACTTAAGTTCTTCGAGTTTGTACAAAATTCTCCGAGTTAGGACGCATTTTGGGAAATCCTTCGAGTATCTTAGATTTCTTCGAGTATCTTGGATTTCTTTGAGTATCTTGGATTTCTTCGAGTGTCTTAGATTTCTTCGAGTATCTTAGGAATCTTCGAGTATCCTAGGAATCTTTGAGTATCTTGGAGTCTTCGAGAATCTCTCATAGTTTTGGAGTCTTCGAGTATCTATCAGAGTTTGGTCAGTCCGAGTTTCTCTTCGACTTGGGACTCTTCAACTTTGGACTCTTCGAATTTGGATTCTTCGACTTTGGAATCTTCAACTTTGGACTCTTCAAGTTAGGATTCTTTGACTTTGGAACCGTGCAAGGATTTTTTCAGACACTTCGAGTAAGGAACCGAGTAAGACATTCTAAGTAAGGATTTAAAAGAAAAAAAAAAAATTTGGCGGGAAAATTTGAGTAAAATTTAATTTTTAGGAGTGACTAAACGTTCAATTTTTACGCAAAATTCAAATTTTGGTATAACGGTGAAAATTTTGGCCCAAAATTCAAATTTTTAGGTCAAAATTCGAATTTTTACGGTGAAATTTGGCTTTAAAATCTTTAAAACTCAAAATTTTCTAGTAACCTTAGAATTGCATTTTATGGTGTATTTCAAATTCTGGGATACAAAATTTTCAACTTCAATTTTTGGAGGGAAAATAAGAAATCACCATTAAGAAATCCTTCAAGTAAGCAAACTCCGAGAAAGGACCTAACTTCAATCGAACATAACTCTTAAACCTTAACCAACATCAAACAAAACTCCTATTTCTTTGAACCGATCCAACATCAACTTTATCATACAACTTCATCAATGGCTACTCAGCGAGACATTCATGCAGCCGGTGCAGAAAACCGTCCTCCTATGCTTGAAAAAGCTGGATATCTTCCATGGACGAGCCGTATGCTTCGCTACACCAAAACTAAACCTGATGGACAAGGTAAACTCCTGCTCAACTCCATCACGAATAGACCATTCAAGCCTCATCAAGTTCAAGACCCTGGAGATCCAAATGCAACACCTCCCACACCACCGTTCTTTTGTGAGCAATACGAACATGAATACACAGAAGAGGATAGGAAGCAAATTGCAGCTGATGACTTAGCAATGCACTTAATTCAACTTGGTTTACCACGAGAAATATTTGCTGCTATTGATAGTTGTGAAACTGCTTATGATATATGGGAACGAGTTAGAAGGCTTTGTCATGGCACAAAAATTGGGCAACAAGATGTTGAAAACAAGCTTCTAACAATGGGAGAAGTTTACATCCACTCCAACGGAACCTATTGAATCTTACTACACCAGGTTTTGCACTCTAATGAACGAGCTCATCAGAAACAAGTTGACACCAAGACCAATTGTTCAAAACATCAAGTTCATAAACAATCTACCAGAAGAATGGGGACGATTTGTCACGATTGTTAACCAAACAAATGACCTTCACTAGGTGAACTATGATCAGCTCAATGACTTTCTAAAGTAAAACCAGGCAGAGGCGAATGAAGTCAGGAAAGAAAAATTAGCAAAGCAACATGATCCTCTTGCACTACTTGCTCAAACACCATCACCTGTAATAGTGAATACACAACCATCATCATCATCTTCCACTCAGAACTACATACAACAACAATACGTTCCACAAACGGCTGTCATACCATAACAACAATTCTACCCACAACAACAATACCCACAATACCAAGAACCAGATTTCACTGATAATGATGATATTGCTGCTTTGACTCAAACATTTACTCTTCTATCAAAGGTATTCCAAGGACGCTATTCCACACCAAATAACAACAACCAAAGAATTTCATCGAACACTCGCAACAGGCAGATTGCACAGCCGATTTTTAACATGGGTCAACAAGGACAAATGGTTGGAGCTATGGGGAATCAGCAGGGATATGCTCCTAGATATTAGATGGGTAATCAGAATGCAGGGCAGTATGTAGGGAATCAGATGGGTCAGTATGCAGGGAATCAGATGGGTCAAGCTGTTGGAAATCAAAGGGGTCAGAATGTTGGGAATCAGAATTTTGGTAATCATTTTGGAATGTTGCTACTCCAGTTGCTGGGAATTTTGGAAATGTAAATCAAGGGAATTTGGTAAAGTGTTTCAACTGTCAGGGAGTCGGTCACATGGCAAGGAACTGTCCCACCAAACCGAAAAAGAAAGATATAGAGTATCTGCAGAAAGCAGTGCTGTTGGCACAAAAGGAAAAGGCAGGGTTTCAGTTGAATGCAGAAGAGAATGACATTATGGCTCTTATGGATGATATGGAAGACCTTAAGGAAATCGATGCAAACTACATTTTCATGGCAAATCTTCAGGATGCTAAGTACGACACGGATTCTGAAGCACCTCCTGCTTATGATGTCAATGCAGTCTCTGAGGTACCACCATTCACTACATGTCACAATAATGAAATATTTGATATGTCGCCTCATGAGGAACAACATCCTGCGACTCCAACACCTACTTATGATACATATATGGACACGCCAAGTTGTAGCAATATTAATTTGGCAACTCCAGATATGGATCCTAATGGATGCTTTGAGTCACAGCATACTGAGAATCACATGCGTTATTTGAGTCATTATTGAACAATTGTAGTATTAAAATTGAATAAGTCAAAAAGGTCAATCGCGATGTTAAGGCCGCGAATTTGAAATTGACCGCTGAGCTTGAGAGGTATAAAAAAAATGAAAAAGCTTTTGAATTTAATAAAACACGACAGTCAGAATTAGAAAATGGTTACAAAAACTCCGTTTCAAGTGAAAAACAATTGCAAATCAAGTTTGACACACTCGATGTGAACTTAAACATGAAAATCAAATCCTTAAACACGGAAGTTTCAGATTTGAAAAACCAACTTTCTAAACAAAAATAAACTTGTTCTGATCTTGAAAAAGAAAAGAAACAGTTGAAAGCAGATTTTTCAAAACGCAAAAATGATCTTCTTGATGAAATCATTAAGAAACAAGAAACAATTAAAAAGTTGGAAGATTTGCTTGTCAAAATGGGTCATTCTGCTCAAACAATTCATATGTTAATTAAAGATCCAAACCCGCTTTTGTACACTATGAAGAAAATGGCTAATGGTTGTGAAAACCCTTATACACTCAAGAAAGCTTAGAAAGAATAGAATGTGTTGTATAATGGTAATGTGATATTTGCTAAGCATGATCCTCCTAATGTTCGGGATTCTGATGAAATGATTGAGCTTGTCGAAGAGAGTAGAATCAAAATGAGACAAATGAACCCAGAAATTAAACCAATTGATTATAACAAACTTAACATACTTTCTGGAGTAAATTTTGTTAAACAAAAACAAACACCAAAGGTTTTCAAAAAACTAGTTGTTTCAACAAAACAAAAATTTGTTTCCAAAAATCTTTCAAACTTGGAACAAATGTCCTCTAGCAACCCTTTTAACACAAGTGAAGCTAGAAGATATTTGGACGATCTAAAAGAAGAATGGAAATATTTCAAAGTCTTGTTGCATCCAAAACAAATATCAGTATCAACAACTGGCATTCAAGTTTTCATGCAAAACAGAAAAAGATGTTTGACACAGAAATTATTCGTCCACTAAATGCCATCAGTGCGAGAGTTCTTAATGTTGAAAATGCACTTTTAAAAGAAACAGCCGACTTTGTCAAGGACCTCAAATCCCTGGTTAAGGAAGCAAATGAAAACGTTGAATACATCAAAGTTTTTGAAAACAAACTTGATTCTCTCTTCGAAGCAGCTTTGTCAACTGATATTATGTCTATTATTTTCCAAACATATTCTGTTGAAGACGATGAAGGACTTCGAGCTGAGACTTCTGCAATTGTTTCAAAATATGAAAATGCTCTCATTAAACTTGAAAAAGAAAATGTCTCATATTTTAAACAACTTGATCAAAAAATCGAGGAATGCAAGTATGGCAAATTGTCGTATGAACGTGCCTACAAAAACATGAAAGATCAAAACGATCTTTTGAAGTCTTAGCTTGAAAGTCAAAATAGGAAGGGTGAGGAAACTAAGTTTGCAAAACCATCGACTTCGGATAAACCAAAAATGTCAATTTCTCAAATGGTTCCAAAAGTTGATGTGATAATTGATTTGACAAAACCAGTCACTCCAACACCCTTGCCTAAACAAAATGAAAAAGTCAAAAATGTTGACAAAGGGAAAGCAGTTGTCGAAACATTAAATGTGATAGCACCTGGTCTTTATAGGATTAATACCACTATTGCATCTGCCTCTACATCTCAAACATATAGGGCGACAGACAAGAGTGTAAAAGATAATCCAAAAGAGTTTAGGAATGCTAAAACAACTTCTCAGGACAACAAGATAAATCCTAATGTGTGTGCCTTACCTTCTACAGGATTAGCAAGCACCTCTAGGAGCAGCAGATTAAAGCCTAGGAGCAATACAAGGAACAATAGAGTCTCGCCTGTCTTTGAGAGTAGATGCAAGAATAAAAATGAAAAAGTAGATGAACACCCTAGGAATTTATCTCTTTCGAATAAGAAACATATGTCATCTGGATGTAATGTTAAAAGTACTGATTCTAGTGCATGTAATGACTCTGTTTGTTTAATGTGCAAGAAATCTTTGTCTAAAAATGTCTGTGATGATAATGTTTCTAATAATTTGAATGTGAATGCAACGCCTGAACAGAAAGATGTTCCTCCAGGAACTAATGCTAGGACTAGATATGTTAAAAGACTAATTGCAGCATCTAGGTCAACCACTAGTAGTATATTGCCTAGGAACTATCTTAAGTTGTGCGTATGAAAACCAACGAGTAGAAAATTCGTACTAGTGAATGGTAAATTAAAAAAAGTTCCAAAAGAACCAGTAGAAACCTTCTATGAGTGTGATTCGTTTGTTACCCCTAACCCTATGGAACCAAATGTCAAACGGTTTCCAAATACAAACTCCTCTGTTCTTGACAGGTTATCGAAATATGTCTTTGGATCATCGACTCGGGTTGCTCCAAGCACATGACTGGGAATCTAAAGCTGCTGATCAACTTTGTATGGAAGTTCATGGGAACTGTACGTTTTGGAAATGATCATGTAGCAGCTATTCTGGGTTATGGAAATCTTCAGTTTTGGGAACTACTTAATCACTTGGGTTTACTAGGTCGAAGGGTTGGGACACAACTTGTTTTCAGTCGGGCAGTTTTGTGATGCAGATTTAGATGTTGCATTTAGGAGAAACAATTGCTTCGTTAGAAATTTGGTTGGAGATGATCTCTTAACTGGGAATCGTGGCGCCAATTTATATGCTATCGACATCAACCAAATGGCCTCTTCATTACCAATTTGTCTTATTACAAGAGCTTGCGAAACTAAGTCCTGGTTGTGGCATAGACGTTTATCCCATCTCAACTTTGACACCATCAACAAATTAGCCAAAGGCAACATCGTCAACGGACTTCCAAAGTTCAAATACACCAAAGATCACCTTTATCCATCCTGCGAACAAGGAAAAAGCAAAAGAGCAACATATAAACCTAAAACCGTACCCAGTTCGGTTGATAAGTTACATTTGTTGCATATGGACTTATGTAGCCCAATGAGAGTTGAAAGCGTTAATGGGAAGAAGTACATCCTTGTTATCGTCGATGACTATTCGAGATATACTTGGGTCATGTTTCTGAGATCAAAAGACGAAGCACCAAGCATCATCATCACCTTTCTGAAGCGCATTGTAAGAACCAAAAATGGCACAGAATTCACAAATCAGGAGTTAAAAACCTACTTTGAAGATGCTGGAATCACACATCAGACATCATCTGTTAGAACTCCACAGCAGAATGGGGTAGTTGAAAGAAGAAATCGAACTCTTGTGGAAGCTGCTCGCACAATGCTAATCTATTCTAGTGCACCGTTATTCTTATGGGCTGATGCTGTTGCCACTGCTTATTTCACTTAGAACCATTCCCTAATCCATCCAAGATTCAATAAAACCCCATATGAGCTAGTGAACAACAGAAAACCTGATATTTCTTACCTTCACGTGTTTGGCGCTTTGTGCTATCCAACAAACGATAGAGAAGATCTGGGGAAGCTGAAAGCTAAGGGTGATATTGGAATATTCATTGGTTACTCAGAAAACTCGGGGGCATTCAGGGTGTATAATAGAAGGACTAAAAGGATAATGGAGACGATGAATGTGAAGTTTGACGAAATTTAACAAATGGCTTCTGAGAGACTCGCTCTAGAACTCGCGCTTAACCCAATGGCTTCTAATCATACCAGATTAGGACCCGCACCAAATGTTCAAACTTCTGGACATATTAGTTCAGGACTCGTACCTCAAGAAGCTCAGTCATCTGACAATGAAAAACCAACAAATCAAGAAATGGAAAATTTCTTCGAGTATATGTTTGATGAATACTATGGTGGAACTTCGACCAATGCATCACAACAACGTTCCGCTGCACTCGCTCAAAATCATCAACCACCACCACCACCGCAAGATGCATCCACAACAATCAAAGCTGACGCACCAACTCCCTCCACGTCATCAACATCTTCTCCAGCAACTCCAGTAATTGAAATTGTTCTACCAAGGACTGATGACCAAAACCACAATACACCACTTCAAGAAGAACAAACACAGACTCAAAATGATGCAGTGTTAGAAGAAGAAGTATTCGAGAACCTGTTTGCAATGGACTCAGCTGAATCTTCTTCAAGGTTACAAGAACCATCCAATACGCATACGTTAAACCCAAGGTACCCTTATACACTACAGTGGACTAAAGACCATCCAATAGGACACGTTATTGGTGAACATCTACATCTACGTTTGCTCAGTCAGCTTAAAAGAGCCAAAGAACATTCGGGAGGCGATAGCAGACAATGCTTGGATTGAAGCAGTGCAGGAAAAACTTCTCCAATAAAAATTACATGACACTTGGGAATTAGTTCCAAGACCAATTGACAAACTTGTCATTGATCTTAAGTGGTTATGGAAGAACAAAAAGGATGAAGAAATGACTGTCATTCACAACAAAGCTCATCTAGTGGCTAAGGGATTTAGACATGAAGAAGGGATAGATTTCAACGAGTTATTCGCGCCAGTAGCAAGACTTGAGGTAGTCAGGATTTTCTTAGCCTATGCAGCTCACAAAAACATCACAGTCTATCAGATGGATATCAAGACGACGCTCTTGAATGAAACTCTGAAAGAGGAAGTGTATGTGAGTCAGCCAGACGGATTCATTGACAAAGATCATCCAGACTACGTCTACAAGCTAAAGAAAGCCGTCTATGGTGTGGGAAACTAGAAGGGGGGGTTGAATAGTTTACCGGTTTAAAAACTTCTTTTAAAAATCTTGTTTGAAAAGTATGCTATTGGAAACTTTGATTCGAACTCTATGTGTAATCAATCAACACCAATATGAACTATACACTAAGCTAAGTAATAATAACAAATAAAAGTAAAGAGTAGAGTTGGAAAGATCAAACCGAGACAGAGGATTTATAGCGGTTCGGCTACGAAGCTCTTCTTCGCCCTACTCCACTCCCCGAGTACCACACTCGAGAGTTTCAAACACAATATCAACAACCTCCCTTCAGGCGGAGAAAACCGTACACGTCGCTTATCCTATTACCGACACTAAGCTAGATGTCGAGTGCTAATCTTAGCTAGCACCAATCTACCAAGGTCCACGTGACCAGACACTCAAGCCCAGTGGCTTCAAGAGATCACCAAGATCTCAACACGATCACAATGATCAACACTCACTTCACTCTACTCAACTAACACTAACCTAATGACCCTTGATCTTCTTGATCAATCACACAAGCCCAATGGCTTCAAGAGATGTTCACTGTAAAACCCTAAAATCTCATTCATTTGAAATTCTCAATTTGCCCCTCTAACATTAAGTTTATAAGAACATACAATTAATTATGCACGAGTATTATAAATTGTAACCTAAGTTTAATAATAAGTTGCTATTTAAAGACTATATGTTATACACCTAAATCAATATTTAACCTAAAACTATATGTTACAAAACTAAATATTAAAGATTAAGCTGTCCTATCCTAAATAAAAAAATAAAAGTCGGTATAACAATTTTTATGGGCCAAATAATATTTTAGATTGGTACATAATTACATTGTAAAAATGGCAAGTAAATTAACTAAATAAATTTGTGCTTATCCCTCACACAAATTTCGGACCAATCACCAGCACTAATCACCCCTCAATTAACCCATTAATGTCGGCATTCCCTTCTTTTGGATATGCAACTCCACACGCTTTTCCTTTTTTTTTATTCCCTCCCTATTAAAGTGTAACCCTGGTCTTCTCCTTTCTTGCTAACGCAAACACAAAAACACATGGAGGCTTATATACGTTGCTGAAAAGAAAAAAAAAACTTAACACACCTATCTCCTTCCATTTCGTAAACTATGAACATGAACCCGTACACACAACATCTAACAAATACGACCAGAAGTTGGAGGAGGGTTTGATCGTGGGTGATTTTTGGTTTCCAAAGGCTGTAGGTTTTGGGTTCGGTCGTGCCTCGCGGAATCTTGTGCTCATGTTCGTGTTTTTCAGTTTTGATCTATCGTCGTAAGGGGTATCTCCTTCGTGTCGTCCTTGTGTTTTGAATACGATATATGAAATTTAGATACACGTATGAAACAACTAAAACTAAGCTTTGTTCATTTAAAATGACTATACGTATGAAACCTATTGTGAAAATAAAAGATCTAACCTTTATCACACCAATATATATAATACGTATAAACTTAATATGTGTACCAATGATCTGATATGACGAGGTATATAACATAAGAACAATTTATCCTCTATCACCCAACTGAGTATATGACATTAGAATAAGCTTAATGGAAAGAAATAGGACCCGTAAATGATACAGTAGAGAAATATATATATATAGCATGTAAATCAAGAATGATAAGAATAAGAGAAAAGAATATTATTATTATTACTTTTTATGTATGTCTGTTAAGAAAAGAATTAGTTGCAAAAGACTTAATATGGGACTCAAATTGCAAAATGAACACGTTCATGTTGGTTCGATTTTGTCTACATAATTTTGGGTTTTTGGTCATGTTTAAATTCGGTAACAGTCATGATTTTCTTTACATGTGTTTCTGTTCAATCAAACCAAGTTATACGACTTTCACATGATCATTTAAAACATAGCATAATCCCTTATATTTGACTAAGAATTTGGAAACTAAACCCAAACGAATAAGAGGTGTGTGATTTTATGAAATACATTGGGCTAATATCAGGTGTGAATGAAACATGTAAGTATATGTGTGTGTTTCGTTATTTGATAAACATGCATACTGACATGAGATTTAAACTCACATAAAAAAAATAAGAGATAGTGTGTTATCAGTTTTGGGGTATGGTCAAGTATAGGGTGCTTTGACTTCATTATTTTATGATCTTGTCTCATTAGTTGGGCTATCAAAAGGAGTAACTGTGCGTGAGCATTTGGTGGGTCAAAGAAGGTCTAAAATATGTCACAATTGATTAACGCTTGGTCATGTTAAAGACATATTGAGAAAAGGGTGTGTGTCATTATGATGAGTGCCAAGAAAAGGAATTTGGGTCGATTATGGCGTGTGGTTTTAAATTGGTTTTGTGGTGTTAAAATGGAAAGGTAAAGGGAAAAAAAGGAGTCAAGTTGGGTTGGGGTTTTGGGTCGAGCCAAATAAGGGGAATAAAGAGGGTCGTTTGTGGTTTCATTTTGGGATCAAATGAGTTTAGCGTCGGATAAAATATACAAGGAAGTGGGTCGAAATAAGTTAAATAACAGTTGCAACCCTCAATTATTAAAAGTGGTCATTTGAACCCTAAACTATAAGGTTGATCGTATTAAGTCTTAAAGTTTACTCAATTATCAATTATAACCCAAAAGGTCATTAAATCGGGAAGCTTACTAAATATAGCAGGATACTAAAAATAGAAAGTTCCAAAAATGGAAAATTACTATAATTGGAAAGTTACTAAAAATAGAAAGTTACTAAATATGAAAAGTTTTTAAAACTGGAAAGCCGACTAAATAAGTAATCTGAATTAAATAAGCTTTTAATAAGTCAGTTATGAATTCGTGTAGATTCGCTGAAGATGGAGTTTGCTTCCGACCTTGATATTTTCTGTTGTGTTTTCATTTGCGGTATAAGGTACAGATATTCTGCCCTTTTTAATAAGGTGCCTTCAGTCTCTGGAACTCTGATTTGATGTGACCCTGACCTTTGCTATGAACCTTTGACATTTGAACCTTTGGCATATGAACCTTTTGATATGAACCCTGTGATTTGAACCTTGATATTTGGACTATGATTATATGAACCTTTGCTTTGATATGAACCTTTGACCTTTGACCGCAGTTTGATACCCGAGCCAAGTTCGTTTCCTAGCCATGAAGGTAACATGGCCGTGTCTGTGATGCACCACTGGCATGACTAGCGTGTAGCCCTAGTGATTTGGTTACACCGTCCCCATTTTGATATGATATGCTAGCACACTATGATATTTTTGTTATGGCCAATATGATTTGTTCGGGGGGGGGGGGGGGGGGCGAATGGATGCATCCTAGGTTCGAGTCCGTGTTCGTGGACAGTTCGTTTTGATATGATATGGTGACTGAGGATGGGTGCAATCCACTTCTTTCACAAAGTTCGGGAGCTGATCACTCCAACTGGTACATGAGGACACCCCTCATATTATCGGCTTATTTGAGAGGCATCCCCTCTACATGATTATGATATGATTATGATATGATATGTGATTTGTTTGGGCTCGTGGTGGATGACTGTCCTAAACCTTTACTCTTGTACCTTTACTTATATCTTATTCATTATGCTACTTCTGTTCATTTCCGTTTACTTTCGTTTCCGTTTATTATATATCTGTTCACTGGGCTTTTTAAGCTCAGCCGCGTTTCTTTTGCCGCGGCAGGTTTTAGTTGGAAGCTGGGTAAGAGTGAAGAGACTTTTGGACTTAGAAGACCTTGATAGTTATTCTGAAGTAGAAGTCATTAGAAGGATTGCATTTGCAGACTTAGTATTTAGTTTTTGTTTCCTTTGTATCCTTGTGTATTCAGTATTTCATTTGTAACCTTTGAGAATCTTTGTATTACTTGAATGTATGCTTTGTTTGATCTGATATGAAGCCATTAATGTGATATTTCTACCCTTGCTGGGTTGGGGTGTTACATTCACTATCTCTATAGATCACACTTGATCTTCACTCTCACTCACAAAAAGGAAATAAACTTGATGTATTTTAAGACACAACAAGGTTGTAACAAGTGTTACAAAAACCTATCAACTATAACTCTAGTATCTTCTTGATTACTTGAGTTCTTCTCTTGTTAATGAAGAGGGATGACAACACCTTGTATCAACTTGGATACTTGTGTTCTTCTCTTGCTAGTGAAGAGGTATGAAGAGGATCACTTGAAGGATGATTGGATCACTCTTGAAACAAAGAAAAACTAATCTAAATGAACCTAAGAAGTGAAAAGTGTGAGAGGATTTAGCTAAGGGATTTTTCTGTGTGTGAAGGGTGCCTAAAACTGTGAAAGGGGTTGGTATATATAGGCAAAGAAAATCTGAACGTTACAGAAAAATTAGTACGGACGGCTCCTTTAAATAACCTACGGCTCCGTTAAATTTAACGGTACCGTGGAGCCATGGTAGACTAGGACGCTCCAAATTTTGTCTTTTCTGGTGAAAACTTATTTGGGGAAGGTTGGAGCTAATTTTGGGGGGAAAAATAGCTGTTGTGATTTTCAAACTAATTTTTCCATTAAAACATTTCTTAATATTTCAAAAATAATTTGTCATGTGTATTTTTGAAGAAAAATGTTTTGTCCCATTTAAAATGTGAATTTTCAAAACATAAATTCACTTCTTTGATCACTAGTTCAAGTTGTAACTTTGTTCAAGAGTGATTTGCGTAGAAACGGGATCTTCCGATTAAAAACTTGTTAACGTTAATTTTAACGTAACGTGAGTTCACATTTTGTCATCCTCAAAACGTGAAGTAATCGAAAGATATAAATTACGTTTTTAGAACATTATTTGCATCAACAATCTCCCCCTTTTTGATGATGACAAAATATAAACTCATTTTAGGTTAAAATTAGTTTTAACAAGTTTTTAATGAGTTTACTCCCATTTCTCCCTCTTTTTGTCAAATCAAAAAGGTGGTTAAAGCTCCCCCTTGATGTGTACTCCCCCTCATTTGGAGAACACAAAGGAATCGAGCAATGGTTTGTTCTACAAAACAAGGTTAGACGGCAAATAAACAATATCTAACAAGTAGCACATAAGACAAATATCCAACCACAATAAAAGAATTATGGCTAAGTAGCCAAAATGAAAAGCCCATTTCATAAACATAAAATAAATGTCATACATAAGTATGACTACATTAGGAAAGCAAATAATTCTAACAAGAAGACATATAAACTTCAAGAGTAATATAAGGCTTCAAGATTTGCTTCCAACTTCAAAAGGTTCCTAATCATTTATTTAGGGAGACTAAACATAACCATGTTTAGTTTGGGCTATTGTGTGGTGGAGGTGGTGGAAGGATGATGGGTCCAATGGGTGGTGTGAGGAGGTGTTCAAGGTATGAAAACCTAAAGCTAAGCTCATCTCTAAGGTTCATGATGAGCTCAAAGTTGTGATGACAACAAGCACAACTCAAGGTGTATGAGTGAAGGGGATACATGATGGGATGACCTATTAAGGGTTGAGGTGATGGTGATAGTGAAGGTGATGATGCGTTGCTCCCAAATTCAAAGGGAGTGTTTGGTGAAAGGGTGAGGGTGAGAGTTAGAGGTTGTGGTGATGTTGAAAGTGATGAGGGTGTTGTGTTAGTTCCCAATTCAAGGGAAGTTGATGGTGATGAGTTGAGTGTTAAGGGTAAAGGGTGAATGGGACTAGGTTGAGATGAGTGTGTGTTGATTCTTGTTGTGGAGGATGAGGATGTAGGTTGGATAGAGGTTGCCTTGGATGGAGCTTGGGGTGTAGTGAAGGAAGATGATGATTTGGTAGAGGTTATAGGTGTATGGGTTTCATCTTCATCATCCAAGGTGAGATCAATGAGGGGAATGTCATTGGTGATAGGTTTAGTTGATGATTGGGGTGTGTTGACATTCTTGATCCATTGATCAACTAGAGTGGTTTGGTTGGTTAGTTTGATGTTGAATCTAGGTTTCTTGAATACCCTTGATCCCATGATGATGGTATGGTGAATGTGAAGGTGTAAGGATGGGTGTAAGGATGGCAATGCATAATTTTAGCTTAAATAGCCAAATCATAAGCATGCAAGTTTGAAATGTTGGATTTGGGGATTTGGGTGCATGGGAATCAAGTTATGGTTGCAGTTTTTCAGGGAAAAGAAGTCAAAAAGTGGAAGAGAATAGCATTTTTCGTCTTCTAGAGGCACGACACCATTAAAGGTGCTACGGCACCACTAAATTTAGTGGAGCTGTGGCCTATTTAATGGATCCGTGGGCTCTTTTGACCTTCTTTCCAGGTCTGCAGGTTTTAGGCAGCCTAAATGGGGTAATTTTCTGGGGAATCCATTGGCTGCAAATCTCAAAGCCTCAATATTACTAATCATATAGAATTCCTAAAGCTAGTTTCAACTAGCAACTAACATGATCATGTGATCATCTATGTATTTAGGTAACTATTAAGCATGCATGAATTCAAGCATTTTTAACATCTAGTGCATGTAATAAAATAAGCTAACATGCATGAGTTAGGCAAGATAAACCAACATGAGGATTAATTAACAAGAGAATTAACCATGTTGAAGTGTTAAAATGTTAAGAGGGCACATTCCAAGCAAGTTAATGCCCTGACTTTATATATAATAGCTTAATAATACTTAAGTTAATAGTACTACTTAAGCTAATCCTAACTAGTCTCGTTTCTTCCCCAACTTCTTCAGCTTGCTCCCGATCCCTTTTAGCGCCTTCCCAATAGACTTGAAACCCCCGATAGTTTGCTCATCCATAGAGACTTGTCGATTATACATTATTGTTTGTCTCCTCATTAGGTTGGGTAGGTTGACATCACCAAATTGAAGATCGGTGGTTGGTTCAAATGACGAGGTGTCAAGGTTACGAAAGTAGGTGTCGGGAGAAGGGATTTGAGAACTAGACGTTCCTTCTTCGTTCACCTCATCATCGTCCTCATCCATGGGTTCAGATGATGATTCGTGATAGAAGGAGGAGGATGAATGGGGAATACCAGAAGTGGATTTACGACCACGTTTGGACCCCTTGTCCTTACATTGCCTTGTGTGACGTTGTGGTCCACCAAGTGCGTGTATAACCCGATTGACTAGGACATAGTCGACACTTTGAAGATGTGGGAAATGTTCCATGACCCACCTGAATAAACGAGTAAGCAACATGCCGTATGGCATGAGCTCATCGGACCGACGATGAATGTTGGCCATCCGTTTGACCATGTAGTATGCGAGGTTGAATGGTTCCTCGATACTAAGACAGTAGAGCATAAGGGCAAGACTTGCTGATACGTGATCACAGTTGCCTCCAAGGCTTAACACATTTTCACGTAGAAGAAGCTCCCAACTACTAAGGTCGGGCCGGAGTTCCCTGAGGTAGATTTTGGATGGGTCGAGAAAGACAACGGATCCATCACGTTTTTGGTACGTGTTGGCGACTCGAGGAATTTGGATTATTTGTTTGATTACTTCAATGTCGGGAATTTGGGTACTATAGGCACCTTCCATCTCAACATTGTAGTAAAGAGACTCTAGAGAATGGTCGTTGGTGTATGCACATTGACCATATGAGGGAACACCAAGAATTTCACCAAACTGAGTAACAGACAGGGTGATATTTTGGTGTCGAATCCAAAAGTCAAGAAAGACATTTCCGTCAGAGTCAGTGTAGGTACGAACACGACTGTAAAAATCAAGAACGAAAAGAGGACATATTTGATCATTTATTGTGTATAAACAATCAAACCGAATCAAAGGAAAACAAGCATTGACTCTGTCTGAAATAACATAAAGTGGATCGACTACACGCCCTTCGTGTATGTATCGAGTTTGCACTTTGGCAAGATAAACCTTTTGTTCATCAGAAATGTTTGGGTTTTCAAGTGTTTCATTGATGTAATGTCGGGTTAGTTGATAATCATTTCGAGGCATTATTGTCTACAAAATTTTTTTTGTATAAGTTAGTTCGTTGCATTTTAATGATTACACTTCTAGTGTGTGTGCCTAAATGCAAACAATGTGGAGGTGCGGCAATCTCGACTCTAAAACTATCCTAAAGAGATTACCCAAACGCTCCTAACTTCACTTTTGCTCAATCAAATATGTCGAACAATACATATCAATTATGTACTTCGAGTCATATTTGAGAGTTCATGTATGCATGCAAAAACGTTTTTAATTTGCATCAACAATGCATGAAAAGAAAAAGTTTCATGATCCTAGACTTGTGAAGTTTTTCGAAAAATGATCGAATTGGGGTGTTTGGCAAATGCCTCAACATGGCGCCAACAAGCTTTAAGATTGAAAAGCTTTAATGCAGAACGTTCCTAATCCAATTTTAATCATCCTAAACATGATTCCACTACAAGCAATCAACCATAATCCAATTTTAGTTGTTAATTTCGGATTAGGTTTTGCAACACAAATGGGTTTTTGGAAATCCTAGGTTTAGGGAATCATGTGAATGCTACATTGTCTAATCCTAGTCTTAATTTCACAAGGGTTTAACTAATTTGAAAATTCCCAATTCGGATTTATACTCAAGAACAAACCCTAGACTCAATTTAAAAGAAATTAAGAGTGAATTACTTACAATTGATGATGTTGTGGTTAGGGTTTGTTAATTTCAATGCCTCAATCTTGATTTGCAAAAGATTAATTGAATTATGGTGTTATGGTTCGGTTTTGACAGCAAGTGGAAGTGGTTTTGTATGTTTGGAAAATTTTTGCAGAAGAAAAGAGTAACTGGGCGCGTTTATCAGATGCACGGCTCCACGGTTCCACTAAACATTAGTGGAGCCGTGGCTCTTTAGTGGAGCCGTATGTCTGATGGTCCAGTTTTTCTTCTGTTTTGACTTTTAGCTGATTGATCTTACTTATTTAGTAAGACTTTTTAACACGAGGAAAAAGTTTATACCTAATAAACTTTTTGACGAAAGATGATTAAATGGGATGACCGGAAATGACCGTAGTGTTTCCGAGGAAATTAACTAAGTTGTCATTGGATGAGGATTTACTTCTAGTATTTCCCGTGAAATAAATAGAAGTTATGAGTTGTGTTTAGGAGGATGACTATAATATTTCCCATGAAATATTTAATTAGTCGGAGTACGCAACACGAGGAATGACTTGATATTTCCCGTGAAATATTCATGAGTCATGTGATGAGTGAAAAATACGACTTAAAAAGTCATGGGCGATTTGTAGAGAATGACTTCAATGTTTCCCGCGAAACTTTTGAGAGGTCATAGAAGGGATGAAAGGTTATGAGGTATGACGTGACGGATGACTTTAATATTTTCGAAGGAATATTCAAATAGTCATGAGCGGGATGAGAGGAGTGACTTGAAAAGTCATATGACGAGATGCGAGGAATGACGTTAATATTTCTAGTGAAATATTACAAAGTCATGAGATGAGGCTTAGGGAATGACTTGACATTTCCAATGAAATATTCAAGGGTCATGAATCAAGAATAAGATGGATGTGTGAGATGACTTCAATATTTCTGGAGAAATATTCAAATAGTCATAAGAGGGGATGAAAGGTTATAAGGTATGACGCAAGGGATGACTTTAATATTTCCATAGAAATATTGAAATAGTCATGAGCGGGATATGAGGAGTGACTTGAAAAGTCATATGATGGGACGTGAGAGATGACATTAATATTTCCAATGGAGTATTAAGAGGTCATTTGACAAGAATGTAAAGGTTAAGGTGAGAAGAGATACTTTTCAAAGAAAAGATTTCTCTTTCGACGTTATCATGACGGAGGAGATGTCTTTCCGCGGGGAGATGACGTACTTCAACGAGCTTTGTTCATGAGCAAACTATAGGGTTCCCAGACAAGTCTAATGGCATCTTGACTGCTACTCTTCACAGGGAGTTGTCTCATCTATAGTGTTTGTTGTCATGCCTTTCCGACGCTTGCGTACTCGGCTTCGGTCGTGGAAATAGCAAGAGTAGTTTGTTTCTTGGGGAACCAAGAAGTTTGTTAACAAACCTATGAAGGTACAAACATTTCTCTTTATGTCTCAATCCACATCAACTCTCGCATTATCAGAGTTGGTATATAAACATTTTCTACAACCGTCTCCTTGAGATATCGTAGTCTCAAGTGTGTAGTATCTTCAATGTATTGTATGATACATTGAACACTTTGATGTAAGAAGTTTTGGGACACTTCTTACAAGTGGGCACAAAGCCAACACTATTCATGATAATGGACCTACTTGCCGTTAGGTAAACTACTTTACCTATTGTGCCCCTAACCTAGTTATATCCGTGTACTCACCTTCTTCGTCTCTTGTGAGATTCGTATTCACGGATATGGGCATTAGTATAGATTAGTATTTGTCTAATCTAAGTATCTTATACATATATAGTATACATAGATTTATGTGGATACTTTCTTTAGGTTGAGTTATCTATGGGCTAGGGAAGAAACTTAATTCACTCATCATTTTTGTTTCAAACTTGTCACGCATGATCTTGAAGCGATCATCGAATATTTTTGGACAATTTGAGTTTGACATGATGAGACGTGAATAGAGTTTCTGTGTTATAGTGCCTACCATGTTAGATTCTAACTACACTATTTCATGTCAAACATTACTACTAACAAAGGGTGTTTTAAGAAAGCGTACCTGTGCCTGAGGTGTTGCTCTTAAAACTAGAGGATTAGACTACCTTTGTTGAATGTTGAGCATATAAGACACGACTTGACTTGTGCGTCACCAGACTTGTTTGATAACACATCATACTCCTTTTGTTAGACTCCGAAATTTATTTACACTCATGTTTTCCTAGCAAAACAAAAGTTCAAACATCTGGTCCCCAATATCTCATGGGTCCAAAGTTGTTAGAGTTAAACATCCTACGCATTTGTTGTGTTAGTTTAGGATGTGAGAATGGAGGACACATTTCCCATGGTAAGTAACTTTGTGGTGGACGATCATTCCAAGTTACGGGAAAGTTACTTGGATGATTTTGTCTTCTAAAGTTACCTCTCGGTAGAGGAGTTCTAGACCGAGGTTTGGGAGAGTTTACCTTTCTAGGTGGAGGAGTAGTTGACCTAGTGTCACGCTTTACAAATCCATGTTCGGGAGATGACAATGGTTTGTTAAAGCCTTTGGTTTCCTCTCTACTTGGAGTAGACACTTTAGTTCTATTTACAACTACTTGACTTGGTTTAGGACTTAAGTTACTTTTCAGAATTGACCCAGTTTTGTCCTCAGCACCACACGGTACCACGGTACCACTAAATTTAGTGGTGCCGTCACCTTCAGACATGGACTTTTCAGGCATTACAAATTTTACTTGTTTAGTACCACTTGTAGAAGCCTGATTTGGGTCAAATCCTAAACCCGAACGGTCATGTTCACTATATCTAATATTTTCAAGTATATCATTAAGCTTTTTAGTTCCTTCATCAAACTTAATGATTCTTAAAGCATTTTCTTTAAGTTTTTCATTTTCTACTTGAAGACTAATACATGACCCGCATCCTAAGTCTACTTCCTTGTTTTTCTCAAGTCTCTTGACTTGATCTTTTAGTTCTAAGACTTGTAGTTCTAGTTCTTTTAATTTTAATTTTAGCTTTGTGTTTCTACCTAAGATCTTAGTACTAACTACGCATAGTTTGTTGTATTCGTCATGTAATTCACTGTCATCTATTGACGAATTATTATCACTATAATAAGAAGAGTTGGAATGTACCTCGTTAGAAGCTTGAGCCATTAGGCACGTTTCATCGTTAGGCTTCTTCTCTTCTTCTTCACCGCTATCACTCCAAGAACCTCCTACAAAGGCTCTTTGGTTGTTGGATTTTGGTGGCTTAGGACATTCTCCTATGAAGTGATTAGGATCTCCGCATCTATAGCATCTCCTATCACTTGTCCCTTTTCTTTCATCATGATTTCTTTGGGATGACTTCTTCTCATCGCGAGATTGTCTAGGAAATCTACCTTTCCTCTTAAAGAACTTTCTAAAGTTCCTAACGGCTAGTGCGTACTCTTCATCTTCACTACCGGAACTCGAACATTCCTTATCACTAGACTCCTTCTTGGCTTTTAATGCTAGAGATCTAACTCTCTCGCTTTTGCCTTTGACAATGTCAGAGTCTTTCTTGATGATCATCTCGTGAACTTTCAAGTTTCCTATAAGTTTATCGAGTGACAATGCCGCCAAGTCCTTTGACTCTTCTATGGCGGTGACCTTTGCTCTCCATTTAGGATGTAGAGCTCTAAGAAACTTCCTAACATAGTTCTTACTAGAATAACCTTCATCAAGAGCTTTAAGACTAGTGATAATAGTATTAATTCTAGCAAAAGCATTATCTATTGACTCATCCTCCGAAATAGAGAATTGTTCATATTGTTGAACAAGAAGATCTATCTTGTTCTCTTTGACTTGGTTATTACCTTGGTGAGTGACTAACAAGGTTTTCCAAATATCTTTTGCCGTATTACACATGAAAATTCTTTCAAACTCCTTTTTAGGCAAAGCATTATAAATCATCATTTTAGCCTCATTATTTTTGGCTAATTTCCTTTTTAGTTCATCACTTTGTTTATCATAAGAAACTATTTCATCCTTTTTAGTTTTCGGATTCTTTTGAATAGGTTGAAAGTCACCCTCAGTAATAACATGCCAAAGATCAATGTCTTTTGATTTCACATACGTTTCGAATCTTGTTTTCCAATAAATAAAACAATCGGTTTCGAAAAGTGGTGGTCTTTGCATAGATTGCCCTTCTAGATATTTGTCGGAATCCATTGATCGATTAAAGTTTTAAAATACAATATACTTTAAAATCTTGACTGACGTGGCTCTTGATACCAATTGTGGGAAACTGGAAGGGGGGGGGGTTGAATAGTTTACCGGTTTAAAAACTTCTTTTAAAAATCTTGTTTTAAAAGTATGCTATTGGAAACTTTGATTCGAACTCTATGTGTAATCAATCAACACCAATATGAACTATACACTAAGCTAAGTAATAATAACAAATAAAAGTAAAGAGTAGAGTTGGAAAGATCAAACCGAGATAGAGGATTTATAGTGGTTTGGCTACGAAGCTCTTCTTCGCCCTACTCCACTCCCCGAGTACCACACTCGAGAGTTTCAAACACTATATCAACAACCTCCCTTCAGGCGGAGAAAACCGTACACGTCGCTTATCCTATTATCGACACTAAGCTAGATGTCGAGTGCTAATCTTAGCTAGCACCAATCTACCAAGATTCACGTGACCAGACACTCAAGCCAAGTGGCTTCAAGAGATCACCAAGATCTCAACACGATCACAATGATCAACACTCACTTCACTCTACTCAACTAACACTAACCTAATGACCCTTGATCTTCTTGATCAATCACACAAGCCCAATGGCTTCAAGAGATGTTCACTATCTCTATAGATCACACTTGATCTTCACTCTTACTCACAAAAAAGAAATAAACTTGATGTATGCTAAGACACAACAAGGTTGTAACAAGTGTTACAAAAACCTATCAACTATAACTCTAGTATCATCTTGATTACTTGAGTTCTTCTCTTGCTAATGAAGAGGGATGACAACACCTTGTATCAACTTGGATACTTGTGTTCTTCTCTTGCTAGTGAAGAGGTATGAAGAGGATCACTTGAAGGATGATTGGATCACTCTTGAAACAAAGAAAAACTAATCTAAATGAACCTAAGAAGTGAAAAGTGTGAGTGGATTTAGCTATTGGATTTTTCTGTGTGTGAAGGGTGCCTAAAACTGTGAAAGGGGTTGGTATTTATAGGCAAAGAAAATCTGAACGCTACAGAAAAATTAGTACGGACGGCTTCTTTAAATAACCCACGGCTCCGTTAAATTTAACGGTACCGTGGAGCCGTGGTAGACTAGGACGCTCCAAATTTTGTCTTTTCTGGTGAAAACTTATTTGGGGAAGGTTGAAGTTGATTTTTTTTTGGGAGGGGGGGGGAATAGCTGTTGTGATTTTCAAACTAATTTTTCCATTAAAACATTTCTTAATATTTCAAAAATAATTTGTCATGTGTATTTAAAAAAAAAAAGTTTTGTCCCATTTAAAATGTGAATTTTCAAAACATAAATTCACTTCTTTGATCACTAGTTCAAGTTGTAACTTTGTTCAAGAGTGATTTGCGTAGAAACGGGATCTTACGATTAAAAACTTGTTAACGTTAATTTTAACGTAACGTGAGTTCACATTTTGTCATCCTCAAAACGTGAAGTAATCGAAAGATATAAATAATGTTTTTAGAACATTACTTGCATCAACATATGGTTTAAAACATGCACCAAGGGCGTGGTATGACGAACTATCATCTTTTTTGATCCAAAACAATTTCACCAAAGGAACAATTGATTCAACCTTGTTTACAAGAAAATTTAAAGTTGACATTTTGATTGTTCAGATTTACGTGGACGACATTATCTTTGGGTCCACTAATCCGAAACATTCAAAACATTTTAAAAATCTCATGAAAAGCAAATTTGAAATGTCCATGATGGGGGAAATAAAATTCTTTCTTGGTTTACAAATACACCAATCCCCTTGTGGTATTTTTATAAATCAAGCTAAATATACAATTGAGATTTTGGAAAACCATGGTATGGAAAATTGTGACTCTGTTGGTACTCCAATGGTCACTTCACCAAAAATAGGTGCTGATTTATTTGGGAAACCCATGGATCCGAAGAAATATCGGAGCATGATTGGTTCTCTCATGTATCTTACTGCTAGTTGACCCGATATTCATTTTGCTGTTTGTTTATTAGCACGGTTTCAGGGAAGGCCTACCGAACTTCACCTCCAAGAGGTCAAACGGATCTTTCGGTACCTACGAAGAACCATTAACATGAGACTTTGGTATCCGAAGGATTCTGAGTTTAAACTAATAGCATTTACAGATGCGGACCATGTAGGTTGCCAAGTTACAACAAAAAGCACATCCGATGGAGCACAATTTTTGGGTGAAAAGCTAGTAGGCTGGTCATCAAGGAAACAAGACTATACTGCATTATCAACCGCAGAAGCCGAGTATGTGTCTCTATCTGCGTGTTGTGCCCAAGTTCTATGGATGAGGACACAACTCACAGATTATGGCTTTACTTTCGACTGCATACCTTTGTATTGTGATTCGAAAAGTGCCATAGCCATCTCGTGCAATCCAGTACAACACTCGAAGACCAAGCATATTATAGTCCGCTATCACTTCATCAAGGAACACGTAGAAGAGGGTACTATTGAATTATTTTTCGTAAAGACTGAATACCAACTCGCCGATCTATTTACTAAAGCCCTTCCAAAAGAGAGGTTTGATAACTTAGTTCGACGAATTGGCATACGAAGCCTAACTCCTAAGGAGCTAGAAAGTCTTCTCGAATCTTCTTGAAATTTTTTCCAAAATAGCTTCGCTGTAAATATTTTTGAAAAACAAAATACAAAATTTGAAAAAACAACAAAAAGAAAATACAAAATTTGAAAAACCATCAAAATCAAAATATAAAATTAGAAAATTTTCAAAAATACAAAAACAATATAAAATCAAAAAGCCAAAAGTATTCTTCTCACGACATGTCTCTCGTATAATCGATATTCTGTACGTATCTAGAAATGTCATTCAACAATGATACGGACATGTACAAATGCTTTAGCGAGAGTTCATTTAAATGTTTTCTAAAACATGTCGTTTCTCAAAAAATTTCTTCACTACGGCTTTCGTATACTTCAGTACGAAACCCATGCTACAATGATGACTTCTGATTATATCAGATCAGGACTTGTATTGTTAATGGAAAAATAAAAAACCCTTGAGCACATGATCAAGATTTTTCAAAATTTTTTTTCATAATTTTTCTCAAAATTCTGTGCTCAAGACAACTCCCTCCAAAACCCTTAAAATTGATTTTAAACTCCAATGTTTAAAAATATGCTTTATTTAAGGGGAAGTATAAAATGAAAAACAAAATGTTCCAAATCATGCTAAAATGATCCGTCTTTCTCTCCAAAAAGCTTTATTTTAATCCGTTGATATCAACAATATCACGAAATGCTATTTTTTAGGGGGAGAAGATGTGATTAAAATGTGATAAAAAAGTTTAAAAGATCGTGGATTGAATCTCAAAAAGAGCTCTCCAAAAAGACTCAGATCTGAACCCTCGAATTGACGAAATCGAAAAGACTTGTCTGAGTAGAATGTACCAATTTGAGAGATTCTTCATTTGATATGACCGGGACGGGTAATAATTTCAAGCTAGTCCAACTAGTGATGTAAATGTGTCTCGCGATGGTCATATTAATTGAAAATCGATCAATTCAAATGTGCAAACTCTACCCAACATGTGCAAATTTATCTTAAAAATGCATGAGCACATGTGAAGGGGGAGTATTTCAAAAAATACAAAACTCTCGAAGTGTTATCTAAAATGTGTTTTACTCATAAACACTTTGAGAGATTTTCACAAAAAAAAAAGGTTTTATGGCAAGTGATCAATAAATCTAGGATAATCATGGAGTAATAAGGTGATTACGGTTAGGTTTATGTCCTATGATCCGCCAGAGCCGGAGGGATCTACCCAAGGACAATTCCAATAGATTAGAATTAGAAGTCCTTAGGAAAGATTGAAAAAAAGAGTAAATGAGAAAGGAGAAAGAAGGGGTTGAAGAATGAAAAAGAAAAGTTTAATGAAAGGGTGAAAAGAAATAGCCCTCCACGAAAACTTAGGGCAGAAACCGGGTCAATACATCTGCTATCGGTATTCAAAAAGTTGATATTGATATTGAAGACAAGACGTCATGGACCCAGTGACGCACTGCACAAACCCCTCATAGCCACTCAGATATCTCTTAAAAGATATTTGTTTCATTTCTCACAAAGAAAACTGCATAATCTATCGGCCTTTCATTCCGAGATGTGTTGATATTGAAAAGGTGGCACTCTGCTCCATGCCTCCGACTACTAAAACCAAAACGCACATTATCGAGTCTAGAGCCATGAGATTCATCAAAAATCTCTTAGGAACACTTCCAATATAATACACTTGTGTTCGCCAAAAAACACACAAGTTGTAAGAGTCTTAATGAGATCTAAGGATCTTGCCTTATATCAAGATGGTTACGTGCTTCAAACGGTCTACAGTCGTGAAGTGATACCCCAATATACTTATGCAGGTACTAACGAAAGTCCATCAACCATCATCATAGAGCTCAACATCAGCTCAACATCCACATCTCCTCATACTCATACTTATGAAGATCATCCTCAACAAAGCTCAAGTGAAAAAGTTCAAGACAAAAGGTCAAGTTAAATACAAAGTGATATGACTAAGTCAAGAAGCTAATTAAGATGTCAAGAACAAGTTCGAGTATCAAGTGAGGAAGACATAAGTATGAAGTTCAAGAAGTATGAGTATGATGGAAGAAACGTCGATGCAAATGTATAGAAAATGTTGATCAAAGGCAAGAAGAACCAAAAGGCGATTACTTTGAAGATCACATAGCAAGAAGGAACAAAGAACCAAGACTATTCTACAATGAACAAAAAGCTCAAGACAATGAAGACGAAAGACCTAATCACATGGAGCATCATTTGAATGACCATCCTTTAGGGGGAGATTGTTAGCTTTTATAAAAAAGTGATGGTCATTTGTTGTTAATATATTTTTGTGTTGTATCGTTGTATTTATTAATTAGAATAGTAATTGGGCTTTTAGTTAATCTAATAGGTTACATGTTAGTCCATAAAAAGCCCAAGCCCATCTTATTGTAAGAAAGTATAAATAGCACCATCCTCCCCATTTGTAAGGGTTGGTGCTTTATGATTGCTTAGAGTTAAGTGTGCGTGCTAATAATATTTCTCTCTCTAGTTTCTCTCACTAGAATTCCAAAGCCTCACTTCTCTCTTTGATTCTTATTGATTGTAGTTGTGTATGATAGGATTGATTTAGGGATAACAAATTCCTTATTCAGGGATTTGTTGATTAAGTTAATACATACATTTTCTTGGTAGACATAGTTGATCTGATGTAGTTGGTCCATGTAACTTTTCATTTCCAACACATGATCACTAACAAGTTTACCTTCACTGTGCTTGCAGCTGTGTAAAGCATCGATCAAATCATACAATTCGACAGCACCTGATTTCTCATAAGTTTGTTGGAGTTCCAAGAGCATATTGTATGGAAAGTAATGCTTAAATTGCTTCTGCAATTTGGGACTCATACTTCCAAGCATAAGGTACACAACTTGATTGCGCCTTTTACACTCAAGTCTCCTTGCTGCTTTGACATCCTCGGATTCAACAGCAGCAGGTTCAGCAGGGCAAGACTTAGTCAAGTATTCCAGTTTATCAGTCACTCTCAAGACAATTCTAAGTGACCCATAGCAGTCATTGAAATTTGGGCCAGTCAACTTTTCTCATTCAAAATAAGATTTGAACACAGAACTTAGCATAGTGTTGTCAGGTTGAGCCATTTCTACAGAAAAAGTTTAAATATTAGTATTTTCGATAATACAACTTTTCAAGAAAATAAAATACCCTAGGAAATATTCATATAACCATAGAATTTTCTTGAAGACTAGGATCCAAATTGACATAGTTCCATTACATCAGTTGATCTGCTAGTAATGAAAGTATTCAACAAGGTAATTTTTGAACAATAATTGGCAAACAATTTCCAATTCCTAGACCATTATGGGATTTACATTTGCCAAAAATCTATTTGCAAAGTAAGCATGTTTCATCCCATCTTATGCCTTGAGTTATAGGTCTCACTAACAACTCAATTAATTCGTCTAATTTAGAAACTGCAAATTCTCATGTACGGTCTCACGTAATCATAAAATTCACCTTGTCATTGCAATCTAGCTAAGGTCTCACCTAGGCTAAATTGTAACTTCAAGTGTTTTAAATTTTAGGGTACTAATTTGATGTGTTCAATCAAAAATATGTATGAAGAAGCATGCACACAACTTCATATCATAAGTTTTACAAAACCTTTTTATTAACCAATTACACTAAGATTAAATCAACAAAGTTTTAATTGAGGTATTGGGTTCACCAATCAAAGAATTACCTTTAATTATCGTCCATTATATACTTTTGCATAAGTCCAAAGACTTAGTATTTCGGATAATTACCACAAAGTGGCACATGGAATTAAATGTCAATTTACCCTTAAGATGATTTTGTACATAAAAAACAGTCATACTAGGTAGCTCTAATTTGACGCACAAAGGAGCGGAGAAACTAAGGTTAGCATAAAGCCAATTAAAAACCCATTTCTTTTGGGTCACAATTTAATGCGTACCCTCCTTATACACAGTTTGTCAAAATTGGGTGAGCCGTTCTTACTATTGCTACAAAAGTCATCACTCAACTAAAAGTTTATGACTTAACTCTTAAAAAAAAACATGTTTCATCATTATTTAGTCCGGTTTATTTTTCTATTCCAAAATTACCATTTTTGCTTACAACATGTCAAACAAAGTAAACAAAAACAAGTAATAATAAAAAACAAACACCTTAATAATGCGCACATAACTTAACAATTAATATGTAAACAATTAGCTATATGCAAACTAATTCGATAAAACCTATTAATAATCAATTCTAGGTTTAATTATGCATATATTCCACTATGGCTTTCACTTGTAAAGCGAGTGAACCATATGCATCGACGAATTGATTGCGTAAGCCATAGCAAAATATACCAAATTGCATATAATTGATTAATTAATTTAATTAAGGTCTTCCCCAATTCATGATTTATCAACTAAATACATGTGAAAAAACTTAACAATTAATCATATAGACAATAATCCATGACGAACATGCATGTTTCATCATGGATTCCACATAACAATTATAGAATAAGTCGCAAGATTGAATACATAACACATAAACATGTTAATTCTAGGGTTTCTAATCAAATTAATTTACCAAAACCAAAACCAAACCCCAAATTTTTGTTTTTACAATTTTAGGGCATTCGGCCCTTATTAAAAAACTAGGGTTTCAATTTTTTGAAACCCTAAAAATTGACCAAACATGCATAACACAATCCAAGATTCATTTTTTATGTGTTTCGTTAATTAATTACACATTATAACGGCTCGTGATGCCACTGTTGGAATTTAATAACATAAATACTCATAAATTAAACACATAAACATCAAAGCAAGTGCGGAAGCGTAAGATCAAATAACATGTAAATAATTAACCGAATAATAAAAATATATGTACCTTTTAGCAACTCCAAGCAAGCAATTAATTCGATCAATATATGAACCCTAATTAGGGTTTATGTGGATTAACGAATTGACCCTTACCTTGTTTTTCAATTCAATCCAAGATACTAACAATAGTGTGTTAGTACCACGTTCTTATACACACGTACTAATACCAAATTAATGTTATGCTAGTAAATAAAAAACACAAACGATTTGTTTATTTAAAACAAATCCGATCGACCCTACAAGAGGGGTTTGTTCGATCAGCCACAACCAAAAGAAAGAGAGGAAAAGAGTTTGGGTATTGTGTGTGCACAAGAGATATAAAACAATGACCCTAGGCCATCTATTTATAGTTTTAGAAACTTGGAAGACAAGTTGGTGTAGGATTAGGAAACCCTAACCCTCCACCGAACGGCCATAACCCCAAGAGGGGATCCGGAACCTTCTTTACCTTTAATTCCAACTATAAACTTTCCTTTTTCTACTTAATGGTCGTTAGTCAATTATCGTTCATTACATAACGTTCGTTAGTCGTTATTTTGTGTTTTTAATAATTGTATATAACGTTTTATTTATTAATTATTAGTATTTAATTTTTCATACGTAAAGTGTGCAATCCCGTGGTCTCGAGTTCGAATCTAGACATACACTATTAATATTTGTCCAAAAAACTAACACATTCAGGTGGGGACCGTAGGGGAAAGCCTTGGACTTGATAATACAGATGTTGCTCTTCATTTGATTGTTGTTCTTTAATGTTGTTGTGTGTTTAAATACAATTGTAAAGTTAAGTGAAAAATCAAATGAGGAATTGAAGAACCTAATTGAGGTTGAAGATGAAAGAAGGTAAATTCCCCATTTGATCTAACGGACTTAATTTACCACGGGTATCGAACAATCTACGAAAAGATGTTGAGAGTCCTTGAGAGCGCTTGATTACAAATATGACAACGAACAGAGTCAACATCAACGCCACGGGCATCAAGGTTTCGTTAAGTAGGAAGACGTACATTTTATGAAACTATTTCATACATTACACAATACCAATCGGCCCTTTTAGGGACGAAATTTTGTGTCTTTTGGCGAAGACATGTCCTTGCTAAAGGTCTGTGAGAAACCCAAATCAGAAAAGCTCAACTGCCAAAGGTTCCTCATTACAACTGTAAGTTATATGGTATTGACTGTTTTCTGTGAATATTATTGATACAATGAGAACATACATATAGAGGATACATATAGGCTATTTAGGGTAAATTAGTAATCATCCATAAATGCAAGCTTGTCTCTAGCTAATCACATTAACTAATATACAACTCATCACTTATCTCTAGCTAATCACATAGCTAGTATACAGCTAACACTCCCCCGCAGTCCGAGTAGCGAAATCACGAAAGCTCGGACTGGAGATTAAAAGCTAATAAACAATAAAGTAAAACTAATAAATAATTATTGAAGAAGACATTCGACAGCAAGCGGAAGCACATCTTCAGGCAGCAACAGACATAAATACGTAGCAAACTGGATAAACCAAAGTATCTGAACCAAATAGGATAAACCAAAGTATCTTGACCAAATGGGATAAACCAAAGTATCCCTTACCAAACAGGATAAACTAAAGTATCCTGACCAAATGGGATAAACGAAAGTATCCCTTACCAAGCAGGATAAACCAAAGTATCCTGACCAAACGGAATAACCCAAAGTATCCCCTACAACTAAAACAAAGGATATTACAACTAAGACTCATGCATTAACATCAAAAGAAAATATGAGAAAACGAAAGTTGGTTCTAAAATTTCAACCCCCAAAAGAACCTTCCAAACAAACGGGGCGTGTTTTTCCCTAGAAAAACATAAAGATCCACCATTTTTTTTTCATAGTTGATTGAGGTGGGTTTTCGTTATTACTTGATATTTGAAGATGAAATATGACAGAGGTTAAGGTTTAAAGGGAGCTCTTTGAACCTCCGGCGTGTAGCCGGCGGTGGAAGAGTTTAGGTTTAGGGTTAGAGATTTAGGATCGTATGGCTGATACCATGTAAGTCGTATGGTATTGAATGTTTTTTGTGAATATTATTGATACAATGAGAACATACATATAGAGGATACAAATAGGGTATTTAGGGTAAATTGGTAATCACCCATAAATGCAAGCTTATCTCTAGCTAATCACATTAACTAATATACAACTCATCGCTTATCTCTATCTAATCACATAGCTAATGTACGGCTAACAAAAACAACGTCGCTAATGTCTTTGGCGATGACGATTTTTGAGTTTTACTGATTACGGTGTGGGACCACTACTAGAAAAACAGCTATTCTTGACGCGCAATGCGCGTCATAAAGGGGTCAGATGACGCGCAAATGCCCGTCAAGGATGGACCAGTCATAAAGCTTCATGACTCCCATATGTGCGTCATCCCTCTATGACGCGCACTTATGACCCACGTTTTATGACTCTCCTTTTTGCATGTCATTACCCTTAAAATCATTTTTTTTTGTTTTTTTAAACCTGATTATATACATAATTACTGACAATAAACCTGATAATTGTACAAAATTAACGCATTTCATATATATCAAAACCATGCGTTACCAATTCATTACATAACAGTTCATGTCAAAATATAAACCGATAATTAGTTAAAGTTACTACAATGTACGATTTCTACCTAAAACTGAAATTCGACACATAAATTGCCCATTCTTCTCGAATATCGTCGAAATCCGCATCCGTGTACTCATTGCTATCACCACCAACAACTTCATCAATTAGTGCAGCCAAGTTAGGTGCTATGTCACTCATTTTATCAACAAGATAATCATAAAGCTTCTTCCTATACTCAACAAGGTCCATCACCTTCTGTGCAAACATCCTGACATTGATCAAGTCTAGCGGTGACAAACTCTGACCTATAAGATTAGAAGAGTCATGAATACATAATGATGATGATATGTCATTTCCTAGTGGTAATCTTTGGTTCATATACTCAGAGGGTATGCTGACTTGGGATATATGATATCTCAAATGGGCAAAAATTTAAAACTTAGTAATAGATGATAAAAATCGAATGGGCCAAAAGTGACCCCCAATGCATTTGAATGCTTATGATCTATTATATCGCTTTACTAAGAAATATTGAATTAATCTACTGAAAATATAACTTTTTTATATACAAATCACAATTAATGCATTAGTTATCAGAAAATTTATAAAAAAATAAATAAAATAATAAATAAATAAATAAATAACACAGAACAGAATAAGTTAACCATAAAAAGGATTTGACCAGTTCTGACCTAAGCCCGTTACCCAACCCGCATAATGTACCACCTCTAGACATTATATGGCAGTAACTATAAACATACCCATAGATGCTTTGGCAGCTTCAATTACTTCCTTCGCTTTATCTTCATCCCCAAGTATATCTATTAGCCCTTCCAACTTATCTTCAGACAACTCCGCCTTGTCCCCTATATATTGTGCAATTTTAGCATACAGATAGTTGTCATTGACGATCTTTACCAGCTCCGGAAAATGCCACGAGTACCATTCCCTGTCCATAAAAAGAAGATGAAAGTTACAATCAGATTAAACCACGAGTACCATTTGTTTACTTTTAAAACAACATTTTCAAACAAACACCCTCTTTGGGTTCTGTTTGCACCGAAACAACAAGAAGACCAACACCTCTTGGGTGTGGCTGTTTATATCAAATCGAAACAAACACCCTGGTGGGTGTTCTCTTTTAGACCGAATAGAATAAACACCACAAATAAGCTAACCAAACATATACCTCTCGGGTGTTGTCTCATGTGAGTCGAACACAACCAATCAACACCCTAATCAGGTGTTGTGGTGAACCGAGGCAAACAAATACCACCCTTTGTGCAGAAAATAAGCAAGCAAAACGTACCATTTAGGTGCTGTAATAAGCAGATCCTAGCACACCCGTTTGTGCAGAAAATTAGAAGAAAAACGTACCCTTTTTGGGGCGGTATAGCAGCAAATAAACGTCCCCTGTTGGGGCTGCGTTTCAGAAAACAAACGCCCCTCGTTGGGGCTGTGTTGCAGCATAAAAACACCCTTGAGGGCTGCAACACGACGAATCAAATACCCCCTGTCGGGGCTGGTGTTGGACAGAACTAAGCAAACAAAACAACCCAAACCCTTGCGGGTTTGGTGGTGGTTCAAACTGCACAAAACAAACACCCTCTGTGGGTGTGTTTTCCTAAACTTTTCTTCCTAAACATTATTAACAGACGTCAATATATAACAGACAAACGCTATAACAAATTTATCCCCATAACGCTGAGATGTTCTTTGCTAAACACGACACACTAGTACACTATCACTTCATTATGTCATACGGATTGACCGAGTATTTAAAATATATTGATATATAATCCGTGACCTAATTAAACATTATATACTTTGACTTTCAGTAAGTCAAAATTTAAACCCTAAATTCAGAATCACACATTAACCACAAACTAACTTAAATAAAAAAACCCTATAATTAATCCCTAACCCTAATTAACACAATCCAGTAATCAAATTCAATTAAACAATACCTGAGACTTGGAATCGCTCAACTCATCGCCTCCGTGACTGTTAGCTCCGGCCGGCGAACCACCAACGGCGGCGGCTAGGGTTTCAACGTCTTGACCGTTACCTTCGTAACGTTCTTCTTGGTAATCCATTGTGTTATTGATTGATTGATTGATAAATTGGTATTGAAAGTGTTGTTATTAGGGCTTGTAAATAAACAAGAGTTTTTATTGGGTTTGTACAAATACAAAACAAAAACGATTTTAACGAATACAAAATAAAAAGAAAATAAGCAAGCTTGGTGGGTTTTTGGCATACCCACAAGAAGAAGAAGGAGATGGTGGTGATAGCTGCTGTTGAATTGGAGATCGACTTCGACATATGGTTAACCCAATTAATTCTTTTATAACTTCGATCTATCCATCTTTCTTGACCTTGTAGCGGATGGAGATGGCTTGGCGAGGTGATGGTGAAGGCGTGGCTGCGTTGTGGTAGTGGTTTCAATTGCTGGTATAGGAGAAGGAAGAGGAGAGAGTTATCTCTTCTCTTTTCTTTTTGTGTTGGTTTGATACAAATAAGAAAACACAGATATATATGAAAAAACGAGCATCATCTAGCAGGCTAAATTTTAACTGATTATGACCCATATGTTATGACGCTTCTGAAAACGAGTCATCCCCAATAGAAAATTTACTCGAAATGACTCTTATTTTATGACTTTGCTCTTTGCGCGTCATCTTTTTAGCGTGGGTCATAAAGTGCGGGTCAAGGATAGCCCTTTTTCTAGTAGTGGACCCACAAAATTTATTAGTCAAAGTTTTCTTACCGGGCCTGTAAGACATTTGGCGATGACATGTCCTCGCCAAAGCCCATGACTAATTAATCATATTATTTAGTTAATTAATTATTTAATTAACTTAATATATTTCATTCTACTGCAATCACTAAATGTGATTTATAAGGTTCGATCATAGTTGTATCAAAGCTAGCTGGCATAATTCACTGGTCAACAGTTTGGTCAAAGGCTTTGGTGATGACATGTCCTCGCCAAAAGCCAAGCCACATCACCAACTTCACTTTGATAATCATTAAGAGTAAATTAAACACAATTTGCTGGTCAATATTTTCGTCAAAACCTTTGACGAGGACATGTCATCTCCAAATATTTGGCCTGAAAAAAAAGAAAGAAATGAATACATAAATGAAAAAGTGAGGAAAAATAAAAAAGTGGTAAACCTTTTAGCGAGAATATGTCATCAACAAAGGTTTTAGTCAATTTTTCTTCAATCTCTAGCATAACCAACGTTTGGTAGTCCACATTTTTTTTCATTTGGCGACCTTCGGCGAGAACATGGGTGTCCTGGTCCAAGGCCTCGTCGCCCGTCCTCCATTTTCTTGTGGTGTCATTGTTCCATACAATTCAATAAAAAATATTAGTTGTTGGAGTTACACTATCTTAAACCATAATCCTAAAGGGTGTCTTTAGTAAAATCATCATTTACATTTGTTTTCATTACTATATATATTAAATCACAATCCAAACGACGCCGTATTTGGGGGGGTTTTACTATTCATTACTGTTCATTACTATTTCACCCGTGTATACTTATGCGCTGTGTAGAAAGTTCTCTAATACTCTTCTCACTTTTCCCCATATACTTACTCATAAACTGTAGTTTATCTTCCAATTTTTTTTGAGGATCAAAACATAAAGTTTGATCAGAAAAATACAAAGAAATCAGTATTGTTGTGGGTTGGTTGATAATCAGCTTTGGTGTTTTGTTGGCGCCGACGGATTTCTGAGTGTTCAGCTCTTTACGTGCTTTTAATTAGGTATAGGATATTGAAAACCCTAATGTTATTCGCAGATCTGCATATTCCGATTAAGATTCTTTGCAGATCTGCATATTTGAAAACCCTAATTACTATTTACTATTTAGAAATATATAGATATTTGAAAACCCTAATGTTCTTCGCAGATTTGTATATTGCGAGTAATATTATATAAATGATGTTTGTTGACTTACGATTTTTTTGTGGGTTAGTCTTACTTATGATTTTTTGTCGGTTGGTTTTGTGTTTACAGATCCGTAGGCAGCCGGTTACATTGGTTTTTGTTTTGGTGTTGGGTGGTTCGTTGCGCTTAGAACATTTCTGGATATTTAGCTTTTTTTAGAGGAGGATTACACTGTGTATTTTTATTTTGTTATTGAGGCTAAAACTTTAGAGTAAGATACTATTCAGGTTAAAGTTTTAGAGTAAGATATTTGAAAACTTTCGTATTGTTTGCAGATCTCCATACAGACAGTAATATTAATGTATGCATATGAAAATGTTAATGGCCTGTGATGATTGTTATGACTTTAGAAACCCTGAATAGTTTGGTAGAATTGTTATTGTAACTTGGCATTGCAATGCTTGGATGGCATGCTCTTATTTATTAGTATGCAACCAAGATATTTTGCAGCCACGTTAACATACAAGCTAGGTTGAATAGTTCGATCGAATTGTTATTGTAACGTGGCATGGCAGCTCTTGGATGGCATACTATGATTTATGGGTATGCAACCGAGATATTTTGCAGTCTCAACGTTGATTAAAACTCAGAACGGCGTCATTTTTATTGTGATTTAATATACATATAACTAGAGAGGGAAATACTAATGTGCGCTTATGTAGTTGTTTCTGTTGTACAAATATCATCGGTTGCTTTCTGTCACGGCTTCCACCGATAAAGATCATGGGTCAAGCGACGCCGTTATCTGGGGGTTTTAATTGTTCATAATACTGTCTCTAATACTGCTTATATACTGTTTGCTTCTTGATTGCACTCTCTGCTTGGATGGCATGCTCTTATTTATCAGTATGCAACCAAGATTTGCACGCTCTTATTTGTTAGTATGCAACCAAGATATTTTGCAGCCACGTTAACAAATAAGCAAATTTGAGTAGTTCGCTCGAATTGTTATTGTAACGTGGCATCGCAATGCTTGGATGGCATACTATGATTTATTGGTATGCAACTGAGATATTTTGTAGCGCTAGGAGGGGAAGGAGTTAGTCTTCTGATTTTACTCCGGTCCAGTACTGTTGGCCCACCTGCATTGTTGGTCTTGATCGAAGAAACGGTTCTTTTTTGGTCGCTTTCGATCCAAGAAGGTCAGAAGCTATCACAGGATTTTTTTTTGTTGGTTCTTATGGACCCGTCCCGACTATCGCTTGCTATAAACAAAAAAAACGTTTACTGTACTGGATTGTCCAGGATTCGATCATCCGTTCCTTTAGAGTAGCGATTGAAGCTTCTATGCCATTTATGTGACTTCATTGCCAGTAAAAAGTCCTGCTTCAGTTGAAAAAAAATAATAATAAATAAAAAGGAAAAAAAATTACCCAGGAGGAACAAAGAGATCAGCGGGGTTTTTCTGAGGTTTGTATGCATAACATCCTGTTTAGTTAAACTCTCTTGGAAATGATAACTGCCAGTGATGAATATTCTCAATTTACCAAACTTTAATAGTCTGATGAAATTCTTATTATGAACTGGCATGGCAATCGCTGGATGGTATACTCAGATTACTTTGTATGCAACCAGGATACTTTGCAGCCACGTAGAAACATATACACTTTTTGTCAGACTTTGATTTCATTAACAGATCTGAGGCCGTTTTAAAAAAGTTAATGTCGTTTTTTTAATGCTGTATTCATGTAGGTATATATTACTATTTATATTAAATAAGATACCAAATAATGTTTTTTAAGTACACAAACAACTATTTTTTAAGTATAAAAACAACTATGAATAATACACATTATTTGTCAATATTACAAAATTAAGAATTTTTTTTTATTGTTTATTTGTGTATACTAAAAGTTGATGTTCTATGTTTATTATCGTGAATTTTTCTTCCCATACTCATAGTTGCAATTGTACAATACGTATTGGTCAATAGTAGCGTAGAATTTTGAAAGATAGATGCGAAACAAAAGAGAATGGTGTGTCAAGTGATTTGGTGCAGATCATTTCTTCGCAGCGTCCTCTTTTGTTACCCATCTATCTTTTATAATTCAACTATATTCTTAATCAGTACCATTTTTGCAATTACAGTCGTGAATATGCGAAAAAAAATTATTATTACAAACACAGATCACCAACTTTTAGAATTGGCAAATAAATAATACCATACAATATTCGTTTACTAATATTGCCGAGTGATGCAAACCATCAGTGGTTCCTGTTAAATAATATAGTTTATAAACAAAAGCACACTATTATTGTTGTTTTATGATACTTTATCATGTAATAAATAAATAAGCATTCATTAGTTTGAAATCATTCTGTATGATGTGTGAATTGCTGGTACTGTTCCAGATCCTCTGGAAATCTAAACTACGAATTAAAAATAGATAAAACATCACTGACACCTATCGTACACATATATAACTGAATGCTTAAATTCTTTCGTGATTGACATATTTGCTGTTCATTTCCATATTTACTGTATTCATAACATTTCCTTCATATCCTTCAGATTATCTACTACATCCATGTATTAACTTTTGCTCTTCGCCGTTTTCTATAGCAGGAACCTATAATAGATGATAGATGCACCTCAGATACACGCATTTGGATAAACAAGATTCAAACAACAAAAGGAATGGTCAAGAAACTTTCAAAGAGTAAGTATGCTGTGTTTTCAGTAGCATTATTTTCTACTTTTATATATAACGACTTTCTATACTAGCACTTAATCTAAAACTTAGTATACTTACCCTTCACTATTCTCTATTTCTTACGCTAGGGGGTTGGAATCAGTTGCAACTGTGCAGGCAGGCGGATTTCAGAGTTCAATCACACAGTTGATACCTGAAAGGTAATCTAAAACTTAGTATACTTAATCCTTCATTTTTTCTGCTTCATTACCCGAAACTACTGTGTCTCCAGATGACTTGGTAGATGGATCAGTAGCTAATATGCAATCAGCTATCATATGCAGCCTTGCAATTCACATCAGAATGAAAAAAAGGTGGCCAGGAAAGAAAGGACTAGCCCAATAGCACGCCTAGAAAATAGGTTTGCTGGTATACTTTTTTCGGATGGATTCTCCATTCGAATATTGGCTATCGACGATCAATAGTCAATATTGGAATGGAGAGTCCATCCGGAAAAAGTATATAACCAAATCTACTACAACAAACATATGTTATATCTAAGTGCGTTTGCTCCTATCTCATGCTTCAAACACTAAATTTTTCTAAATGCAAGTTATTGGCTTTTGTCGCTTTCTGAAATCCCTTTTTGTGAATGGTTGATAACGCTTAAATCGAACATGTTTTTAGGCACGTTATTACTAGTTTTGTGCATCATATTTGGTTATATTTATGTGTATTTGTTGCTAAATGATGAAAAAGTGTGTATGCAAGTAAATATAGCCAAGTACAGGAAAAGATGAGGAAAAGACGAAGAAATGAAGAGATTATGCACATTTGGAGAATTACGAGAAAGAAACCACGCGATACTTCAAGGATTTGATTAGTTCAAGATTTCCATGCTTATATATCAAGAAAAGATCAAGTTCTATGATAGGAAGTGGTGGTACAGCGAAGGATCAAGCACGTAACGAGAAAAGAGAAAGAAGAAATAAAGTTGGATGGGAGAAGGTTATTTTTACCGAGAGCTCCAACCGATCGGTTGGAGCCAAATACAGATCGGTTGGCTGACGCTGGAGTTACAAAGTTGCATTTAATGAAGAAGTTAAGCCCCATAATCATTGAGGCTTATCATTTCTCGGCTATTTACTGATATTGGACGTTTTTGCTTGGAGAATAAGGGTTTCCTCACTTATTTAAGAAACCCTTGGCTAATTTACAAAGAGAGAAGTTTTTGGGAGGTGACAACCCAAAGGCAAATCGAGTTAAGGCTTACACCAAGTCTAACTAACTTATTATTATTGCCCGAAAGCTTGTAGTTGCTGTGAAAACGTCCAGGAAGCCTTGAGTTCGAGTCTCAAGAGTTGTGTCCGTGTGTGGAGTTGTTTACGTGTAATCAAAGGCGATTGGAGGAGTGTGGATTGCTATAGTTCCACAATTCTAGTTTTTGTAATTCGTCGATTAGGTATTTCTTGTTGAGTTATTATGAACTAATTTTACTTTTACTATAAGTTGAATGAAAGTTTGGTTAATTACTTGTGTTTGATTATGATTGTTATGGAGTGATTTTGTTTGTACTTGTGTGTGTATGATGTGACAATTGTTGTAGTAATCTTATCATAGTGATGCACGAAAATATATCTTGTTTTACGAGTTTGTTGAGATACAATCTAATCTTGCTTAATTGGTTGGTAAAAACAATGTTAAAGACTAACAAAGGCCGAAAGGAGTTTTCTTTATGTTTTTATTCCAAAAAGTTAGTGCACGAATTAGTATGGATTATGGTGTGTGACAAACACCATCTTTACTCATTAAAATGGATTTGGAAACGATTTCATCGCGAAAAAGGCCGAAAGGATTCGTAGGAATTCTTAAGATAAGAAATGCTTTCAAACAACAAAAATCTTAAAAGAATTGTCGTAATAGTTAATCAAGGCCGAAAGGAATTAACTAGGAGATTGAATTCTAGATATGATTTCTCATGATAAAAACCATTGATTGTGAATCATTCATATTAAGTTGTGCATCACTACAAGTTACATCCAACTTGGTTGGTTACTCTAAACAATTGGTCATAGAATCACACACAAGTATATTTGTTTTTGATTGATTGAACCTTGCTTGCTTTTGAATTAACTTCAAATTGGATTGACACCCTTTTTGCTAAAAATTATTTTACTAAACCTAAACCCCAATTCCCTTGGGACGATCTCGACTTACCCACCTTTACTACAACGGACGAGTATACTTGCTCGTATGTGTGATTAGAGAATTGGATAAATCGTGTTTATAAATTTTAAAACTTGAACACAACGACACGCACATCAAGTTTTTGGCGCCGCTGCCGGGGAATTGTTAAGATTTTCTTGGTAGTTGGGTTTAGTAGCATAGTTTTTTTTTAGAGTTAAAAGTAAAGTAAAAAAAAAAAATTTGGTTCGGAACCAACCGAATCGGATGGATGCCCATCCGATCGGTTGGTGGTCTCGGTAAAGATTTTTTGTCTTAGTAATTTTGTTATCTTTCAGTTTTTATGCCTCATTAATGCTATGATTAATTAGTTTAAGTAGTAGATTAATGAGGATAATTAATTTAGGGTTATTAGAAGAGTTTTAATAAGTTAAATGCTTAGTTAATATAGTTAATTTTTGGTTTAATGTGTTGTAGTTTAATAGTTTTTATTAAATGTGCTGATAATTAGTTTTATGATTATTAAGTTAAGGTTAAAAGTTGATTAATTAGTTTAATGATTGTTAGTTAATTGTTAGTTTTTATTAATTAGTTAAATTTTAATTATTTAGTTTCTTCTTAAAAAAGTAAAATTATAAAAAAAAAGGTTATAAGTTTAGTTTTAATATAAAAATAATTTTTTTTTTAGTTTTTTTCATCTAACCGATCGGACGCTGCCCGCATCCGATTCGGTTGGGGCGATTTCAATTTTTGCATTTTATGCATCCGATCGGAAGGAATGTAATGTTGATCGGATGATTGCCTCGGTAAAAGATTTTGTGATTTTTAATTTTCAGTTGTTTTGATATTTTAATAGTTTGAAGTTGTTTGTTTGCTTGTTTTGGTTTTACATTTGGATATAATTCGATTATAACTAACCCTCACGCTAATAGTTTGGATTTTTGTTTTTGTGGTTATGTTATAGTTAGTGCTTAAGTAGAATGGAGAGTTTAAGCAATGTTTCGGAGTACTTGAGAAATTTGGAAGAGATGTTGAAAGATTCAGGTGATTCTTTGGAGAAATTGGAAAGTATTTTGGACAAAGCAAAGGTTGGTTTAGAAGGAAAAGAAGAAGTTGGCGAAAGCATTGTTTGTTTACCTAAGGTGTAAGATCTAACCTTTTGATTGTATGAATCTATTCGGGTGGTCTTGGATCTTGAAAGATCAAGAAACCCATGGTAGATGAGTTTAGAGAGATGAAGAACTAGAGAGAGGTAAGGGAAAACTTGGATAAGATTAGATTGTAGGTGAAAAATACACAAGAGTTCCCCCTTCCCATGTGAGGGAAGGGGTTTATATACTTACTAATATTTGTGCCCCTAGTGGGCTGTGGAGTGAGCTGACAGTGGGGAAAGCCCCGACCCACTCCACAAATATAGATACGACTAATCTAATAAAACTAATAATACTAATAATACTAATAATAATAATAAGCCTACGAGCTACATAAATGCTAAATAGATACTCGGGGTGACCGAACCTTCATATGAATATTTATATTCCTAACAATCTCCCCCTAAGGGAGGTCACCCCGGAAATAATATTTTGAATTTTAGCATTTGATCTTTTGATCTTGACTTCATAGCTCGTAGTCTTCGATTCTTCAACGTCTTGAAACTTTTTGCATTCAGCAGTAATCTTTTGATGACTGATCGGTTGTCTTGGATGATCTTTGAGAATTCTTTGAGTTCATCATCCAACGTTTGTCTTCAAGTCATCTTTCAGCAGTATGTCACCACGTGATGTGTTATTCATTGAGCCGACATGCTCACTCTAGTCAGAGTCATGACTTTCAGCATCAGAGTTTGCAGAAGCTGTGTTGAAGGTCTTTTAGGTTGTCATGACTTCTTTGAATATGATGATGGAGTAGAGTGAACATGTGGTAATGGATTGTGTATGTTGTGTCGACATGCTCACACTTTTCTGGATCATGATCTTTAGCTTCAGAGTTGCGGAAGCAGTGTTGAAGGTCTTTTTAGATTGATCATGACTTCTTTGTTTAAGATGATGATGTAGTGTGAACATGTGGTAGAGGATTGGCATCTTTTCTACAACCAGCTACAACAGCAACCAGCTACAGCATTCCACAGCTTAGCAACAAATCGACCGGTACTTATAGGTTCGGACTTCGAGATTGTTAACAGCATAGTGTGAAAACTCTCTCTAATCCTTACCAAGACCGTTCCTAATCGAAAACCCACAGAGGGCTTTTTAAGATCGAACCGTAGCACATCAACGATTAGGTGAGTCGCTGGAGATCACTCCACGACTGTAGACCGTTTGAAACCGCCGTGACCACTAAGCGTAATCCACAGGGAATTACCGAAGTGACCTGCTTTCAGGGCTGCTTGATGTTGACCCTGGCAGGAATTTCCATTCAATCATTGAGAATTACATTTGGAAATTCTCTCATAAATGTTCTGGCTGATTGCTAAGATCTGCGTAGGACTCATGAGTTTACAACTGGTGTCCTTAATGTTGAACAACCAGTGTAGAAATAATTCATGTCCCTATGAGATCTTATTATGCATCTCGTGGCTCTAGACTCGATAGTGCGTTTTGATTTAGTGAGCGGAGGCTGGAGAGAACTGCCACCTTTTCAATATCATCTAACTCGGAGTGAGAGAGACGATAGAAATGTATTGAACTCCGTGACAAATGAAACAAGAGTCCTTTGAGGAACCTTGAGTGGTTAGGAAGGGTTGTGCAGCGTATCAATGGGTCCATGATACTTTGTCTTCAATGCCAGCAATCATCTAAGTGATTCTGACAGCATATGAATTGACCCGGTTTCTGCCTAAGTTGTAAGGAGGGCTACTTTCTTTTCACCCTTTATCTTTACAATTCTTTTTCATTCTTCAACCCCTTCAGTGCTTACCGAGACTTCATTACTAGTACCTTGTTGGGTTTGTTCCAGTACTAGCTCCATCTCAGTCGGCACTTTTCCCTTATCCATTTTTCTCCCTTTTTAATCATACCTAAGGACTTCTACACTAACTAGTGGATTGTCCCTGGTAGATCCCTCCGGCTCTGGCGGGATCGTGGGAACTTGAGCCTAACCTAACCATCCTTATAACTCCATACATTCATTAAAATGGTCGGTCTTTGGTGTACTTCCACGATAGCCATAAACCAAATATTTGAAAAATCTCTCAAAGTGTTCATGATTCTAAAACACATTTTTGCAAACACTTGAGAGTTTTATATTTTTCAAATGCTCCCCCTCAACATGTGCTCGATTGATTGTTTTATAAATTTGCACATGTTAGGTAGAGCTCACACTTTTTGAATTGATTAACTTTCAGTGAACATGACCGATTCGAGACACGCTTACATCACTGGTTAGACCAGCTTGAAATTATTACCCGTCCTGGTCAAGTTCACAGAAAGTTTCTCGAAACGGTACACTCTACTCAGATACATCCTTTTCGAGACACGCTTACATCACTGGTTAGACCAGCTTGAAATTATTACCCGGCCAGGATATGTCCTTTGGATTGATGACAATTTGTGTTTCGTCAATTCATTGGTTACGTCTGAGTCACGATCTCATGCGGTGCCAAATCCTTTTTGCCCATTTGCTTCCCCTCAATATGTGCATCGATATACGAATGGGTTTAGCACATATGGGAGAGCCTAACGTTTAATTCCAAAACATCACATTTTCATCAGGTTTCATATTTAAATCACATTCTCTCCCCCGATCAAAAATTTCAAACCTTTTGAACATGGCAATTCACTCATATTTCAATATTCAATTCAGGATCTTAGGAACATGATTCAAACATGTTAGCTATATACCTAAGCGAATCCTGAGAACATATGCACAATATCAACAACAATTAAGCAGCAATTGACTTAACAAAAGTCAAACAACATTTGAAACTCATTCATTCAGATCGTACAAATGTCGTTGGAGTACTCAAAAACATCAAACACAACTGGTTTTCTAACTTCTTTTAGGTTTTGAGTCTTAAAGTACTTAGGGGATTAAACGAGGATTCCAAAGTAACACAAATGAGCCTTCTAGATACATAAAGCTAGGAAACTATAAGCAAGTTGCACATAATGTCCTAAACTTTCTAGCAACTAACACGTTTGGCCATTTGATATAAAGTTTTTGCAAGATCCTCTTCAACTAATACCCCATTACCTACAAAACCATTTCTAATAAGTATGAGTTAACCAAGAAATCCATTGGATGATATAAAATTTGAATTCACTCTCCCCCTCAATCAATGACTCGTATTCTAGTTAAAGATTTGTAGTCGTTGATTGAGTGACAAATTTTATGCATAATCCAAGTTTAAACAAATTTCATACAACACATATTCACCAAGTGTCTCACAAATAATTTTTCAGAAGAATCATAGAATGAAAACTATTTGTATGCAAAGAAGACTTCTCTTCTTTTTCAAGAAATGATGCACTGAAACGTACATCAGATCGATGAAACATGGATATAAAGTAATCCATGCCCAGGTGAACATCACCCAGTTAGAGGAACAGCCGTCTTTTTGGCGACGTGCTTTCCCCATTTTGACGCGCGGGTTGCTATCTAAAGTAATAGCAAGCCATTTAGACATGTTTTAACCATCCATTTTAACTTCTGCTCGAGCTTCATTTAAACACCCGTGCCATTATTGAATGACATTTCTAAGTCCGTTAATGTTATCGATAAATAGAAGACATGCCTAGGTGAAACAATTTTTGGTCTTTTCTAATTTTTTAATTTTTATGGTTTTTCTGATTTTACGTTTCTCTATTTACAATTAGAAAGATTTCTATATATCTATTTACAAAATGGTATAAGATATGAAAAAAGAATGTAAGAAGAAAAATATATACAAGGATACGAACCAAAAACTATTACTCCTCAGCATCCTGAATCTTTTCCGCTTCCATCATTTGACTTGCTGAAGAGTAACGTGAGCACATTTAATTAGGGATTAATTCAGGCTTTTCACTCTCCCCTAATTAGTTCTCTCCCCAAATCTGAAAACCTTTCTGATGAACACCCATAATAGAAGAAAGAATTTGGATGAACGCCCATAATATGAAGAAGTCTTTAGATAACCGAATGCATGCCGTCTTTAGTCTTCTAACACATAGCGGAGAATGTAGAGAAGACTGAAGACTAGACCTTCTTCAAGATTGCCCAATATAGAGGAACAGAATACCAACCATCTTCATCTCACCAAATGCCTTCCAGTAATCTTACATAAAACCCATCAACCCGCAGCGTACACATGAGACGATAACACACAGCAGAGAATGAAGAATAGACTGACGACTCGACCTTCTTCAGTCTTTAGTATAACACCAAAGTAAAAGTTGAACCACTGATCATCTATAGTATGTATCCTCTTGGATATTAAGCCCTGATCACGTGAACCTGTTGTGCGTCCTTGATGTACACATTCTCTCTCCCGTGATGGTTACGATTAATCAGCCCATGACATAAAAGCGAAACGATAATACCAAGGTAACAAGTTGAACCACTGATCATCTCTGCGGTTATCAACACCAGAATAACTTCAACTCGGAAGCATTATAAAGCCCGATCACGTGAACCTGTTGTGCGTCCTTGGTGTACACATTTCTCTCCCCCATGATGGTTACGATTAATCGGAATCATCATCATGATGTGTACATGTAGCCTAATGACGTATACATGAAGCATTGACTAGAAACCCTTTGTCACTGATTATATCAGCCCTTAAGAAGATGTCGATTAGCATTCCATGACCATGTTCTTCAACACCTTGGAAGACGGAGGAAGATGTAGTGTTGAAGAAGCATGGTTTGCACGACTCCTGAACTGACGTATTCAGGAGTCGTATGACCATTTCTCAATCATCAAACAACATGTAGATTATTCACCCTTTCCCCCCCTCAAAAATTGCATATGCCTGCCAACTGCAATTTTTGATGATTGAACGAGTGAATATGAATACCATCAACGGTAAGCAGCTCCACTTGACAGTTCTTGAAGACTGACATGTTGTTTATTCACCCTTTCCCCCCCTCAAAAATTGCATATGCATGTCAACTGCAATTTTTGGTTGAATAAGTGAATAAGAGTATACTCCAATGTGCGCCGATCCACTTGAAGACTTAATAAGAACGGAAAGAGTATGAAACTTGTTGATGAGAATGGCCATAAAATAAGAAGATTCCTCTTCTTTTGAAGATAAAGTGCACTCATGCGTTCACTTTTCTTTTCTTTGATGAACGAGGCCTGAACTGATTTGAACAGACGTCATAATGATGAAGAGCGAGGCCTGCACTGATGTGTACAGACGTTATTATGATGAAGAGCGAGGCCTGCACTGATGTGTACAGACGTCATTATCTCTCTCTTTACTACTTCTCTCATCTAACTCGTTACCAACCCCATTATCATTTTGTCGGCTTGACGTCGTGACCACTGATGGAGAAATACTCAATATGATGAACTTGAGACTGAAGTAACATAACCCGAACTTGTGACTTAAACTTGTACTAATGTGTGACTAAGAGCGGTGTAGAGACTTCGTGCAACATTGAATCCCTCGGTACTCTATACTCTTCAACCAACCAACCATCAAGTATGAGACGTACATCACCTCTTGGATATCTATAACTTCGTGTGACACTGAGCACTACAACGTGACTCGTTAAAGTGATAGTTATTTTGTAATAGGGAGAAAGAAAAAAATAACTAGATATCCAAGTCCTCGTCATTGTAAATATTGAAAGCTCGAACAAGGATCTCGAGGAATCTTCATCCAACCTCCCCGATATCTTCAGATACTAAGTATACGCACCCATGAAATTTCACTTCAGCCTCAAATAAATAATACTGAACTAACGCCGTAGTCACATCTTGTCGATTAAATGCCCCAATCCAGCCATTTGTGATGTTTTAGCTGAACTTTGATAATGGTTTTAACCCGATCTTGGTCAAGAGCGCATGACCCATCATCACGGGATTTTACAAATCTATGATTTAAACCGAGAAATTAGTTCTTTCGCGGGATTTTACAAAACTAAGAAGAAACTGTGAGACAGTAACAGATTGAGTGTGGCATGACTGATTCGATTTTGGTGAGCATCAGTTTGGGTTAAGAACATCTCATGAGAATTACAGATCGCATCACAACTTTTAAAGCCTTTGTCCAACTATCCAACCTCGTACACAAACAACTATTTGTGACCACTTGATGAAGGAAATCCGAAATACCAATATTGCGAATGGCGTAGAATTACTCAAATTTGTTACCTAAGCTTGCACTGTTGTTGGAAGAACGGTGTAAAATCTCTAAGTACTCTATAACCAACCAAAGTATGAGACATTAACACCTCTTGCAATTATCGACAACGTCATTGACGTGTGACACTGAGTACTCCAATGAATCTTAAGTGATAGTTACCCCGATTGCTGGTAACTAGATAACCCAAGTCTTCAACTTAAAATTTTAAGCACGAGCAAGTTATCATTGAAGATCATGCATCCAAGCAACCCCGACTTCAAGATAAATTAAGTAGACGCCTTCGTGAAATTTAACTTCAATCTCAAACAAGGAATACCAAATTAACTTCGTGATCATTTTGTGCGGTTGAATAGTCAAAGGGAGAAGAAACATGCACTAATACTTAGCAGTACCCATGACTCATAGTCAGTCCAATCAAACATAGCTGTCTGACCCAGCTGCTTGGATGTTATCAGGTGCAGTGCATGGAATAGTTGTCATACTGTGTACATGATTTTACAATTCTTGAGATTTAACCGATAAATAAATTCAAGAACAAACTGCACAACAGTAAGTATCAAACCGTTGGAATCTTAGGAAAGTCGCTAAGAGCCAACCCGCTGAAAGCTAAACCACTGAAATTCACATCGCTGGAGACGGAACCACTAGGAAACGCGCACTAATTCTCCCCCTCAAAAAGGGCATGAAATGACCCTTTTTGCCAAAGCTGAGAGTCCATGATGTTTGTGAATTTGTCAGGCATAATTCATGGAAAGAGACAGATAAAACTACTGCAAAGAAGATAGTGATTAAGACTCTCTAGTAGTAACCCCTTGCTTGTCTCCTCATCAACGGTTTAGTAGATTAACAAAATCACTGAAGCTCGTAAGATGCCAAAACCGCTTGATGAAATGTGTTTAACTTAAGAGTGAGTAAAAGGTTAAAACACGTCTCTAAACAAATCACCTTCAGTCTTTAAGTCTGACCACCTTTTGAGAAGATCTTGTACTACAATCCCATTAGAAGCTTGAGAAACAACAATCACTTGTTGAAGCTTGATAAAGAACAAGTCCACGACTTATACTTGCACTAAATTGTGATTTAGAACCTATATTGAGCACAACAACGTAACTCCTTTAAATATAGGTAGTGATATATACCCAACCTTCCGTCCTTTATTGTATATATCCACTTCTTAAACATCCAAGTCTAATCACCATAATCACTTTAAATTGCAGATTGTGATTTAGAACCTATATTAAGCACAACAACGTAACTCCTTTAAATATAGGTAGTGATATATACCCAACCTTCCATCCTTTCTTGTATATATCCGCTTCTTGAACATCCAGGTCTAATCACCTTAAATACGCTCGAGCAAGGGTCATCAAACATCGTGCATCCATCCACCCCGAGATGTTTGTGACACTAAGTATACCAACCCGTGAATTAACAAACCAACCGAGTCACCATAATTTCCCAATTCCTGCCGATCTTGAAGCACAAACTTATCTCGAAAAATTGGTCAAACCCCGTAAGTTTTATTATGTCTAAATTCAAGTCCCGCCTACATGTCCAAAATTAATCTCACGGGATTTTACAGCTCTTGAGATTTAAACCGAGAAATCGAATCTTTCGCGGGATTTTATAAAATCTACAAGAGAAACCGTGAAATCACCCAGAATACCCAAGAGTGAAGTGCTATGCTAACCTTTGAAATTCAAGTCACAGAAATCAATTCACAACTTGATCAAATCGCAACAAGTCAAGTCACAGTTTGTCAAGGTGCCACAAGACAAATCGTAATCAACCATCTCGCAATAAGTCGAATCGCAAGTGTTAACTCGCAACGTCAAATCGCAATTGGTAGCATCGCAATCAGTCGAGTTGCATCAAGCCAAATAACAACTTGTCAATTTGCAATTAATCAAATTGTAATTAGTCAACTGTAACTCAAATTGCAAATATCAAATCGCAGGCTCACTCAAATCGTACGCATCACTAGGACTATGCTTCTAAATCCACAAATCTGTAATCCCATTGAAATTCATACACCCAAATACTATCCGTGATGTATGTATCCCCGTGAAGATTTATAATACCAAGATACCAATAATAATACCAAACATTAATATAAATTACCACCAGTTAGCTAAACCCATTATAGTTCAAATTTTTGTTTGGCAGCTTTACCACTAATCTGGTATTAAATCCATTTAGCTCATCCAGCCTAAAATCAATATACCAACTAACTCGGCCCAATCCGGATAGAAGCAACCAAATCACCCAATCCGGATACGGCCCATGTCATGAAATAATAATACCCGATCCAAATCACTCATTTACCCTAATAGTTCGGGTATTTATAAGCCACTTAACTTAATCCAACCCTAATCTTTATCTCAAACAATCCGCCCCCCTCCTCAATATTTCACACAGCCACACCACACAACCCTAATCCCACTTACAATCCGCCTCCATCTAACTCACACCTCTCCATTTGCATCTTGGTTGCTTATGCTTCTCGATAACTAAACACCAAACGAAGTTGTTAATTGTACATGGCATCAAGATCCTAGGATGGGTCACAGGTAGGGTCATCCTCTCTTGTACTTGTCTGTGTTTGAATCGAATGAAATAAACGGATATAACAAAAAATTGTTATATTTCGTTCTTGAATCATTCGTATATTTAGAAGGTGTTATGACATTCACAGATCTATGATGAGTTGTGCGTATAGATCTTTTAAGGTCAAGTATTCTCTTATGAGATGCGAAATACAACAAACACAACACTAAGGTCTTGTTCTATTGTTTACGTTTATGTTTTGAGTCTTGTCCTTGTGTAGAGATGGGAATCGATTAGGTATGGTAGTGGTTTTGAGGACGGTGAGACTAGTATTGGTTATGGATTTGATTTAGGCAGTGTGTTCGAAAGAGATTTGTCTTAGGCTGGTGTCGAGAGATATGTTGTTGACTGAAGTCATCATGATTATATGCTGTTGGTTCGAAGTTGCTTCCCTTTCCATTATCATTTTCTTTTAACTGTAACTAGACCAAGGAAGATTGGTAAGATCTGAGGTCAAATGAGTTTGGTTTGATTAATGGTTTGTGGTCAACGTGGTCTTTATCTTCATCATCTCATTCTTTAATGGACAAATCGCTAGTCCATTTGAAATTTTGGCAGCATTTGGTTTAGGTAAGGCCAAACAAATCGCTACATCTTAGACAAATCGCCATGTAGACAAATCGCCATGTAGACAAATCGCCACATAGACAAATCGCCACATAGACAAATCGCTAGTACCACAAAATGCCAGTCTGTCACTATCATGATAGTACAACTGTCCCTTTCCCAGATTTGGCACTATGCCCGGTTTTGGCTAAAAAACCAAACTGCAAACTCAGTTTAGACAAAATGCCACCTTTACACACCCTAACAACCTCAAATCGCTACTTAGAACATCACCTTTTGACACAAACTTTTTATCAAATCTCTACCAAGAACATCCAGATTTGACTCAAAGAGTACCAGCGAATCATCAAGGTACAACATAGTATGCCTTCATGAGAAACAGTTCGAACCACAACCACAACAAGAACAACAAAAAAAACGTATAACCATTACAGCAAATGTAACAACGAATCATTTGACTCAAAAAGAACATCCACCTTAAACTGTTAAGGCCCAACATACAAGAGTATGTAAACCAAAGTTTAACCAGTTTGAACCAAAACCAGATAACCACTACAGCACACACGACATCAAGCTTTTTGAGATAAACATTTGAACTAACAGAACTTTAAAAATAAGATATGCCTTCATGAGATACAGTTCGTACAGCCCAAAACCATTAAACATACATAAAGCCCAAACCAACAAAAAAACAAGAAGAAGAAGAACACAGTTCAAATCCAAAAGACACGTCACATAAATGATATTCGAGCAAGAGAAAATAAGAAACAAGAAGATAGACACCACAAATCCAAGTTCACACAATCAATCGAACCTAACCATGGCTCTTGATACCAATTGTAAGATCTAACCTTTTGATTGTGTGAATCTATTCGGGTGGTCTTGGATCTTGAAAGATCAAGAAACCCATGGTAGATGAGTTTAGAGAGATGAAGAACTAGAGAGAGGTAAGGGAAAACTTGGATAAGATTAGATTGTAGGTGAAAAATACACAAGAGTTCCCCCTTCCCATGTGAGGGAAGGGGTTTATATACTTACTAATATTTGTGCCCCTAGTGGGCTGTGGAGTGAGCTGACAGTGGGGAAAGCCCCGACCCACTCCACAAATATAGATACGACTAATCTAATAAAACTAATAATACTAATAATACTAATAATAAAAATAAGCCTACGAGCTACATAAATGCTAAATAGATACTCGGGGTGACTGAACCTTCATATGAATATTTATATTCCTAACATAAGGAGAAAAGAGTAGTTGTGTTTACACAAGCACCACCTAGAGAGTTTGATGTACCATTTATGAGGTATGCTACACCATGTGGTGTAGAAGGCATTAAAGCTTGGGATGCTCAACTTAATATGGAGTATGGTGTAAATTATATTACGGAGGATATGCTTGGTAAGCTTGGCTTTGTTAGGCTTGATTATGAAGATTATGGGAGAAAAATAGTGCGAGATGTGAATGTGAATATTCATGGTCATGTTTTCAAGATTGACTTTGTTGTGTTGGAATATGAAAATGTGGGTGAACCGGAAGTGATGTTTGGTAGAAATTTTATGGTTAAGACTAAATGTAGGGTTGATTTTGCTTTGGGAGAGATGAGGATTGATGTAGATGATGATATGGTAGAGAAGAAGGAAGGTAGAGGAGAGATTGTTAAAATGGGAAAGGAAAATCGAAAGAAAGAACCACTTAACAAACTTACCCAACCCTCCACCCCTAAGAATGAGAGTTCTTCATCAAGTTCACCACCCAAATCACCCCAAGAAGTTAAACCATTGACTCAAGAGCAGAAGGAAGCAGTTTTGGAAAACTTAGAAATGAAGTTTAAGGAGCTTATGGAAGAGAAGCCGGTTATAGAAGTGTTGAACAATTACATGACTTATCGTAAGAAATTAGATGCGGTTATGATGGAAACAGCTAGGCTAGAGGATAAGAATTTTGATGAGTTTGCAAGGGAAAGGATAGTTGAGAATGGGTTGCCTAAGAAAGAGAGCGATCCGGGAAATTTCGTGTTACCAATTAAGGTAAATGGAACCGATGCGATGTATTCATTGGCCGATACATGAGCAAGTGTGAATGTGATGCCGTATCCATTATACAAAAGATTAGGACTTGGTAATCCTCAACCAAATCAATATAATCTTACTATGGCTGATAATTCAAGAGCAAAAGCAATGGGAGAAGTGAAGAATGTTAGAGTTCAAGTAGGATATCAAGCTTTCTTAGCCGATTTTCTTGTGCTTAATATTCCGGTGGATAAGGAGTTACCATTGTTGTTAGGAAGAACGTTTTTGAGAACTTGCGGAGCTATTATAGATATGGGTAGAGGTACTATGACTATTAGTGATGGAATCTTGAAGCATACTTACTATCCTAGACCTAGAGGCAAGATTGTGAAGGAAGTGCATGAAGATGAGGAAGAAGAAGATCATTTAGGTTGTTTCAAAGTTGGTAGAGATGAAGAGGGAAGACCTAAATACGGGCCGATTGTCCCTAGTTACTTTGGTGTTGAAGATGTGTTGGAAAGAGCTTTAGCTATGGAGGTTTTCTATAACCCATTCAAAAATATTTTCGTGTTCAATAAATTGACAGATTTTCTTGGATCTTTACCGGTTCAATTGAAGAATTTGGAATGGAGACCCGAAGGAGCTAGTGTTTACAAGAAGGAAGAAGGTGATGGAGAATGGCATGTGAAGTTTGATATAGTTTGTCCGGATGGAAGAAATTTTGCAAGGAAGTTCAAAACGCAAATGACTAATCGGGAGTTGTCCGGCAAATTTCAAAATGAAGACATCTTGAAGCATGAATATTTTGAAGGATGAAGACAAAAGTGGAAGAATAAAAGCACAAGGCTTGTGCTAGTGTTTGTTTGTTTTATTTATTTTAATGCATTTTTAGTAGTTTAATATTTGCATTTAAGTTTGAGTTAAGTTAAGATCTTTTGGTTATCTTGGTTTTATTAAGTTTTAATTTATGGAGTTAAGTTTTGTTTTAGAAGTTGTAGAGATAGATTGAATAACAAGTTGGTAGAATAAGTGTGTTGGGTATTTTTCATACTTAAAAGAGGTATTTTGGAATAGTGAAAACATTTCTCATTTTGTTCTCACAAGAGTCAAGGTGTTGAAAGAAAGAATAAAAAGTGAGTTTTGCAAAAATTCAATCCGAATCGGTTGGATGAAATACTGATCGGATGGAGTGAAGTATATATACCCAAGATTTCAAAAATCATAAAAACACACACACATTCATTCCACCACACTTGGGGTTCATTAATTCGACCATTAGAAGGCTATTAAGAGTTGTAGGAGAGTAGAAAGATCATCAATGGCACCTAAGCAAATAAGTAACATCATCAAATTGTATCAATTAGGTTTTAATTCGAGTTGATTGAATTAGGTCAAAGTTTGGGCCTTTTTGATGTAGTTCGAATTAAGATGTAATTTTTCTGGAATAGATGGGTAAATGATTGAGGAATTCATTGCAAAAAGAATGAGATAGATTGATTAAGTTTTGAAAAAGAATGAATTGATTGGATTTTTAGATCAAATGGGTTGAAACTTTGAATCAATTCTGGGTTGAAATTGATGATTTCCAGATGTTGTTTAGATGTTAATTAATGTTTTTAGGATGATGCATTGTGGATTAGAACATTGATAAGGTTTTGATTCTTAAAGTGTTCATATGTTCATATGTTCTAAGATTGATCATGCGAGTATGTTATGGATATGATTTGGAGATAAGTGGGATATGTAGAGACCATAGTGATTGATCAAATGCAGGATAGGAAAAGTAGGATTTGTTAGAATTGATTGGAAGTCGAACAAAGAAAAAAATTTTGTAACAGAATGCCTAACCGATTCGGTTGCGGGGCATTACCGATCGGTTGGGGGCTAGTATTCAATCTATCCGATTCGGTTGGGTGTATTACCGATCGGATGGAACTTTCTGTGATGAAAATTAATTTTTCAAAAGTTAAGTTTTTAGACTTCTAGATCATGCATGCTTAGTTTCTATGCTCTTATCCTATCATATGTTTGTGTTTTTCTACAGAGTTATCTTGCAGGAGGATCAAGTTCGTCACGTGGAGATGGTAATCCGATTGTAGCAAAGTACATAAAAAGGAATGCGAGAGAAAAGGTCAAGTACACTCTTAATCAGGAGCGTAATGAAAATTTGAAGTTTAGCAACCTGGGGAGAGAGGAAAAGCACGCTTTTCGTGAGCGTCTTTCTAAGTTACAAGGGAGAAGACTTGCTAAACCAAGGTTAGTCGATTGGAGTTTATTTCATGAATATGAATGTGAAATGGAGTTAAGGAATTTGATGAGAATATCGTATGTGTATGAGGGAGATGGTGATAGTTTTGAAGATTTTTCGTGGGAGAGAGCGTTTAGTGTTCACGAGGATGTTAATCGAGAATGGTGTTTGAAGTTTTTCTCCACATTTTATTTTGAAAGGAAGGTTGTGGATTTAGTGAATGATAAATGTGTTTGGTTTAGGCTTTGTGGTAGAGAGCATGTGTTTACCTTGCCGGAGTTCGCTGTCGCTCTTGGCCTATACACCCAAGATGAAATTATGCACCGTTTGTTGGCATACCACTTTGTAAGATTAGTTCGAAAACATAATGATTATGCAGGTTTAGCTGAATATTGGAATAGTGTTGGTAATCCGAGTTTACTAGAAGGAATTCGTCCAAGTTAAGAAACCCATTGTTGAGGATTTTACAGAAACTGATTATTTGGGGTGTTTTACATAGGACGGGGAGTCGAGATAAGTGTAATCAACCGGATTTGTGGGTAATGAAGTTGTTGGAAGCGAAAAATGGGAATGCGGCTTGGATAATAGCCGAGTATCTTTCAAGGAGAGCACCAGGGATAAAAGATAATAGTGCGATTTGTGGAGGTCACTATGTGACCAAGTTGGTGAGAAACTTGGGTTATTATGTTCAAACTGAGTTAGCGAAATGTTCGGAAATGATGGACAGTGAGACGTGGGATGATAAAAGTTTTAATAAAGCATTGAATAGGAAGACAAGAGAGTTGGGAGCTTGGATAGAGCCGCACATGGCCGCACCTCAAGGAGTACCACAACAACCTTATCAACAACAACCGTATCAACCACCACCACATGTTGGGAATGTTCATGCTCCGGGTAGTTTTGACTCAAGATGGGGAGATTGGAATCGTGAATTGAATGAGATTGAGCACAGGGATGTGTGGAGAGATTCTATGATGTTGAGGCAAAACTATAACTATAATTACTCAATGCCGATGCTTCAACATGTGGCTCATCAAGCTAATTATGAGGTACCTCCCTACAACCCACCAAATGCTCCACCCTACCCATTGGAATATGACCCGTATCCTGGCCAATGGCCAATACCCTTACCCATATCCTGGGTACGCACCATTTCCTGACCCAGTGTCGGTTTATGGAAGAGTTCCTAATGTTGGAGGGACAAACTTTGATGTGGGCGGTTCTTCAACGGGGGTTGGAAGAAAAAGACAAGCTTTTTCAGTTTTTAGTGATGATGAGAATGAGGATGATGAAGAAGAGGTTGAAGAAAGTGAAGATGAGAGGATTAATCCGGACAACATGGATTCCAATGACTGATGGTTAATGATGTTATGGTTATGTTTTAAAAACAATGATGGTTGAACAATTTCTATTTCTATTTCTTTAACTTAACTTTCGTAGGATTTATGGTTATGATTTTGGTTTGTTTTGGTTTATTTTATTATGTTTTATATTTGGTTTGGTATTTTGTTTTGTTGTTTCGAGTATAGTGTTTGCAGTGTTTGCAGGGGAAGAATTGACGGAAGCTTAGTGTTGATCAAATATTTGGAGTTAGAAGAACTCATGTGCTTACTTATGATCAAATAAGCCTATGCGAATTTTTTTCCGGGTAGTATTTATTTATTTTTCTCTATTTTTTCCTATTTCCTTTACTTTGAAGTTCGTTTTATTACATTAAGGACAATGCAAAACTTAAGTGTGGGGGAGGGAAGAAATAGGAAAAATTGTTTTAATTTTTAAATTTTAATTTTTGATTTAGTAGATTTTGGAATTCAAGTAACTAGAATGTGTTCGCCCTGGATTTTTCTAGTTGTTAGATGAATTGATTCAATGGTAAAAATAAGGCTATTTGAAAATTTTTGGAATATAATCAAGTTATGAGAGATATTGATAACTATTGCTAGTACATTTTATCACCACCTTAAATTGTGAGGATTTAAGCCTTTTTTTTGTATAAAGCACTTCTTATGCTTTATATTTCGTTATGAGTGTGCCAGTGATTATGTTGATTCTAGAAATTGTACTTGTTATGCATTACGGTTAAAATTACTTTCAAGTAATAAAATATATTCAAATGATAAGAGGCAAATTAAGATTTTTCACCAAATGGCCTTCCGTTTACAATTTATTTTTGCTAACCGCATTGGTTAGTTGTCTTAAGTAATTGGAACCCATTTGTTAGCGTTATCTTATACGCTAGATACCCTTAGTTACACCCTTTTGAGCCTATCTTTTCTTTTGATTAAATCCAGAAAAGTACAAAAAGATTTTACACCATACACCTTAGATTTTCCCGAATCAAGTTCAAATGAAGTTCAAAACTATTTATTTTTGAGGATTGCATGTTGACCACACCTTGTATGTGTATATGTTGTTTCAATGAAGAAGGAGGTCGCTACTCTTATTTGTATTTTTTGTAGCGTGTGCTCATCCAAAGTGTGGTGGGGACGTAGTGATAAAAAAAAAGAAAAAAGAAAAAAAGAGAGGATAGCCAATGAGCTATGAAAGTATGGAATGATGAAAATAAAATAGTCAATGAGCTATTAAGGAAGGGAAGAGTTAGTATGAAATTTAGAATAATAATCAAAGAAGTTTGGTGGAGTAATCATTTGTGATATAAAGAGTTTGGGACAGAATTTGGACTTGATTCTTGTTTGATTTTTATTTTTAGAGCCAAATCAAAATTCCCATGCCTTATCCTTACCCTTATCAATTACTTTATTCGTTGTTAGCTTTCGAGCATCCGGATTTAGTGATGGCATTGTTTAGATATGTAGTACATGGATGTTCTAGTGACCATCCGAGTTTTTGAATAGTTGAAAAACATTGTTAGTAATCAAGTGAGTAAATTGGTGACCATCCGTTATGCATGTAACGTCGTTAGCGAACCAAGGTACAATCTAGTGACCATCCGTTGCTTAACTAAACAAGGATTCGTTGTTAGCGAGCTATGATGTTCTTGTATGAAGTATTTACACATTAGCTAGGTAATCAAAACCCTTGAGCCTAAAACAAAATAAAAGACCTCTTTGATGTTTTATTTTGTTGTTTTGATACGAGTACAAGCTTATGGTAAGAAACATGAATCATGACCGAGCGATTGAGTGATTTACAATCAAATATACCCTAGAGTGTTGTGTGAATTTAAAATTTCCTTTGTGAGGTGCTTAGTGATGTTATCAAGCTCGATTTAACTTGCGTATATTTCAAGGATTTTTCATAATTAAAGTAAAATAACAATTGTCCTAGTGGGATGGTTGTTAGCTTTTTATAATCATAATGAAGATGCCATTGAGTTCAGTTTTTCTAAAAATTAGACTTGCTCGAGGGCGAGCAGAACTCAAGTGTGGGGGATTTGATAACGCTTAAATCTAACATGTTTTTAGGCGCGTTATTGCTAGTTTTGTGCATCATATTTGGTTTTATTTATGTGTATTTGTTGCTAAATGATGAAAAAGTGTGTATGCAAGTAAATATAGCCAAGTACAGGAAAAGATGAGGAAAAGACGAAGAAATGAAGAGATTATGCACATTTGGAGAATTACGAGAAAGAAACCACGCGATACTTCAAGGATTTGAATAGTTCAAGATTTCCATGCTTATATATCAAGAAAAGATCAAGTTCTATGATAGGAAGTAGTGGTACAGCGAAGGATCAAGCACGTAACGAGAAAAGAGAAAGAAGAAATAAAGTCACATGGCAGAGTGATCCATCCGATCGGATGGCGCCCGCATCCGAATCGGATGGGAGAAGGTTATTTTACCGGAGCTCCAATACCGATCGGTTGGCTGACACTGGAGTTACAAAGTTGCATTTAATGAAGAAGTTAAGCCCCATAATCATTGAGGCTTATCATTTCTTGGCTATTTACTGATATTGGACGTTTTTGCTTGGAGAATAAGGGTTTCCTCACTTATTTAAGAAACCCTTGGCTAGTTTAAAAAGAGAGAAGTTTTTGGGAGGTGACAACCCAAAGGCAAATCGAGTTAAGGCTTACACCAAGTCTAACTAACTTATTATTATTGCCCGAAATCTTGTAGTTGCTGTGAAAACGTCTAGGAAGCCTTAAGTTCGAGTCTCAAGAGTTGTGTCCGTGTGTGGAGTTGTTTACGTGTAATCAAAGGCGATTGGAGGAGTGTGGATTGCTATAGTTCCACAATTCTAGTTCTTGTAATTCCTCGATTAGGTATTTCTTGTTGAGTTATTATGAACTAATTTTACTTTTACTATAAGATGAATGAAAGTTTGGTTAATTACTTGTGTTTGATTATGATTGTTATGGAGTGATTTTGGTTGTACTTGCGTGTGTATGATGTGACAATTGTTGTAGTAATCTTATCATAGTGATGCATGAAAATATATCTTGTTTTATGAGTTTGTTGAGATACAATCTAATCTTGCTTAATTGGTTGGTAAAAACAATGTTAAAGACTAACAAAGGCCGAAAGGAGTTTTCTTTATGTTTTTATTCCAAAAAGTTAGTGCACGAATTAGTATGGATTATGGTGTGTGACAAACACCATCTTTACTCATTAAAATGGATTTGGAAACGATTTCATAACGTAAAAGGCCGAAAGGATTCGTAGGAATTCTTAAGATAAGAAATGCTTTCAAACAACAAAAAGCTTAAAAGAATTGTCGTAATAGTTAATCAAGGCCGAAAGGAATTAACTAGGAGATTGAATTCTAGATATGATTTCTCATGATAAAAACCATTGATTGTGAATCATTCATATTAAGTTGTGCATCACTAAAAGTTACATCCAACTTGGTTGGTTACTCTAAACAATTGGTCATAGAATCACACAAAAGTATATTTGTTTTTTATTGATTGAACCTTTCTTGCTTTTGAATTTACTTCAAATTGGATTGACACCCTTTTTTCTAAAACTTATTTTACTAAACCTAAACCCCAATTCCCTTGGGACGATCTCGACTTACCCACCTTTACTACCACGGACGAGTATACTTGCTCGTATGTGTGATTAGAGAATTGGATAAATCGTGTTTATAAATTTGAAAACTTGAACACAACGACACGCACATCAATGGTTTGCAGCCACGTTGTTTAGGCGATGATGATAACTTTGTACATTTCCATTTTTTCAGCTGCGCGTTCGTTGGTGGGGCAACCACACTTTGGGTTGCAGCCACGACGTGCATTTAATGCTGATTACATACGTACATATCTGAGCCTTACTGACATCAGAAGGTTTCTACTTTTATATATAACGACTTTCTATACTAGGTTTGAACAATCATGTTCCTTTTTATCTCTCTATGCAAGCTGTTAATCTAAAACTTAGTATACTTACCCTTCACTATTCCCTATTTCTTACGCTAGGGGGTTGGAATCAGTTGCAACTGCGCAGGCATGCGGATTTCAGAGTTCAATCACACAGTTGATAGCTGAAAGGTAATCTAAAACTTAGTATACTTAATCCTTCATTGTTTCTGCTTCATTACCTGAAACTACAGTGTCTCCAGATGACTTGGTAGATGGATCAGTACCTAATACGCAATCAGCTATCACATGCAGCCTTGCAATTGACATCAGAATGAAAAAAAGGTGGCAACGCAAGAAAGGACTAGCCCAATACCAGGCCTGGAAAATAGGTTTGCTTGAATACTTTTTTTGGATGGATTCTCCTATCTCCAGCTTCAAACAATAACTTTTTCTGAATGCAAGTTATTGTTTTTTGCGACTTTCTGAAATCCCTTTTTCTGAATGGTTTGCAGCCACGTTGTTTAGGCGATGATGATAACTTTGTACATTTCCATTTTTTCAGCTGCGCGTTCGTTGGCGGGGCAACCACACTTTGGGTTGCAGCCACGACGTGCATTTAATGCTGATTACATACGTACATATCTGCGCCTTACTGACATCAGAAGGTGTCGCCCCTCGCTCGACTGCAGCTGCTGATCCGAGGTATGTTGGATTTTATAGGATTTTGGGATACAATGTGTGTTTAGTAATTATATGATTATGAAAAATATATTGTCAAAATATGAAAGGCATGCATCCTGTATTTTCACCTTTCCAACATGGAAGAGGAGACAACAGAAAGGTTGAACCGCTGGAAAAAAAATCGCGATCTTGCTGAGCTGTTAAATGCTATTTTATGAGACATAAATCTAATGAAGCATGCGATCTATGTGTCACAAAATAGCATTTAATAGCCCAGGAAGATTGTTATTTCTTTTTTATGCATATACTCTTGGAGGATGTAAAAGAGGAGCGCAGACTTATTTTCCGCGACAGATTACCTTTCAAGACACTTTTAAAACAAATTCAGGACACCTATAAGGTAAATGTTGTATAATGCATTATCAAATACACTAACAGAATGCATAAAAGCTACCAAATAACTGTTACAAATTTATGCATAACTGATCATTTGCACAAACATTTGCAGGGGTTAAAGTTCATCACCGAATCAACAATAACAAGCAACAATAATTGTTACCAAGAATCAAGATGAAGTCATAAGAGAATATGTGTAAGGACGATTGTTTTTTACAAATCTAACTAATGCCCCCCCCCCCCCCCCCCCCCCGCGCAATGTTCGTTACTTCTTTGGATTCAAAGGTACACACCTTAATCTTAATTTTAATGAATTAAAGTTTGAAAATAATACCTCTTATGTGCCATTGTCTCCTTTGTTATCACTTATATATACCTATTTTTTTACATGAGATAAAGAACATCACTGATTTCACGATGCTAGCTTATGTTACTATTATTACATGCATCCTCCGTTCCACAAAATCGCACATCAATATTAAGAACTGAAAATTATGTACTTTCTTTTAGTTATCGATACTAACATTTGATGCTCTATGCCTGTCGCATTAATTTTTTTTCCGCATGTATGTACGCGCAGTTCTGCACAAGCTCTTGCTCAGCAAGATGGTACAATTCTAAAAGATAAATACGAAACAACAGGGAATGCTGTGACAAGTAATTTGGTGCAAGTTGCTTCTCACACCATCCTCTTTTGTTTCCCATATATCTTTTGGAATTTAGTCGTGTTGTTGACCAGGACCTTTTGTGGAACTGCGCATACAAACATGCGTGAACAAACTTAACATGACAGACACAGGGCACTGCCTTTTAGTATCAGCGATTAAAGAAAATCAGATACTCTTCCTTTCCTAATATAGACAGCTGATATACATCACTCGCATTTTCTAACAATGTAGATACGAACAGTTCTTTGAACTAATGATAGCCAATATCCAAGATCAAAGATGTGCAGATCCACTCGAAGAAAGATACAGAAATCATGTGACATTGGCAGATTTGCCAAAAAAAACCCCCCAGAATCAACAGATAATTATATGGAAGTACTGCGAGCACATAGAGATGTGGGTAGAGAGAGACCAGCCCTAATTGCTCTTAAGGTTGGTTAATTGCTTTCCTACCGTAGTAAAATAACAGCACCTGGCGAAACAGCCCAACCGCAGGCAAGCTTGGCCGCCCAACCGTTGCCCTTCCAGTATTCATCAATAAAAAACAACCCTTTTTTTAATGCATACTGCTTGCATCAGGTATTTTCCTACATACTTACCCCAATCACCAAATTCAACATATACACATACGAAACTAATTTGCTTATTACTTCTGCCTCAGGATACATAATCAAAGTATGCAAAAGACATTTACACAACAAATAGTTGTACCTAATTCTGATTCAAGAAGCAGAGGAAGATGGGTCATTTAACGGAAATTGGAAGCAGCTGCAGTATTCAAGGACATTAAACTAGAGTTAGATCTAATGACTTTGTATTTATATTTTTATCAATATGTATATTTTTATAAGAATAGTATGGGGAAAAAAAATGTAAGTTTTTAAGTTATAAAAACTCATTATTTTTCTATCCAATTTTCCCACCTTTTGATAAATTAATTACTTCCTTTTCATTACTTTTTATTACTGTTGACTGGCTACCCGCCAAAACTTTGGGCCTACCACTAATCCATCACAAAAAAATCAAAAACTGCACAAACAAAATCTCCTAACAAAGCATAACATACCCTTTATCGCCATAGCCGTAACTATAGGCAACAAATCTTTAGAGAAGAAGGTATAATAATCGAGCCGTAGGTGAGAAAGCTCTAACGCTCTCATGAAGTTTATTATAACTAAAACGGATTTTTTTACCAAAAAACAGGCTCGCCCGCAACGCGGCGATCGTCGCCATACTTGTGATTTCATAAAACCAAGATTGACCAAATGCCCAAAACAGGTTAAAACCAACCAGTCATGGATCTAAAATACCGAGCGACAACCGGACTAGTTGTTGGATTTAGTGTACAAGTTCATAACTAATTGGTAAGACTGTCATTTAAAGTAGAGTCAAGTTTGAGTTGACCTCAATGAACAGTTAAGAGAAATAAGAAAGGAGAGATAATATAATAAGAATTAATATTATATATATAATTAATTAATTGGTTTATTAATTTATTGTAGTTTGTAAATTAATTAGAAGCTGAATTTTGAGAAAATCGGATTTCTCACACACAGACCACCCTGGTCGAACTTGGAGGCAAGTACTCAAACAAGAGTACCTCTAATGGCTCACACCCACGAACCAAAGAGAAAAAGGATTCGAACTCCCGAGGTCCCGACACAAGTCGAGCAAGCCCTTACAAGGAGTAAGAATGAGAAGAGGAGAATTAATTAATGAAGCCTTGTTATTCCCCTCTATTTATATAGAGAGGGAGGGACTTAGAAAAGCTCCTTGGGGCGATGTGTGACTCCCCCAAAATCGTCTCAAGCTTCCCATAAAGCCACATGGTGCGCGCCATTGTGCCAACACCAAACTACTAGTCTCACCTTTATTATTTCTCTTAGCTGTTCATTGAGGCCAACCTAAAAAGAACTCTATTTTAAATGAGAGTCTTACCAATTAGTTATGAACTTGGACACTAAATCCAAAAGTTGCATGTGAAACATTTTGCATGTTAGCTATTACTCTGAATCGAAAACATTACTAACATGTGCACAAGTTGAAGATGATCCATTCGATAAACCAACAAAACAAATATGAAATTCGACCAACCACAGTGACGTTTTTACAACACAAGTTTGTTTTGCACCTTTGAATCTTTGCAGCATCCTTGTGGCCATTACAAGTTTAATTTACAACAAAAATGTTGATACATCTCGATAAGGTATCAAGATTCTCTTGTATCACCATACACATTTGTGCGCTATTCGTGCTCCATATTTTTTTTGTTTATTTGCTATTATCAACAGACGTTGACTACATTATGATTTATATTCCTATAGCAGCTTTTTTTTTTTTTTTTTTTTTTATTTTTTTTATTTTAATAAGACTTTGGTATCTTTCTAACACGGGCTTCAATTAAATATATTTCTTTTCGTATAATCTTTACAAATTAATCTTGGTCCAGATAATATTTTGAATAGAATAATGTATGTTGTGAAACAGATGGAACATCTAACAAAAGATAGCTGGCTTTGGAGATGCTAAAATTATATATCTTTGATAGACAAACTTAGAAAATATAGGAGTTGTTGCATGGTTAATTAAACAAGCACAACACTTGATCTACACTCATTGAGACGTCAATTGTGTGAAGATGGTTTAGAAACGGCGCAACACTTATTCCACGATTGTAAAATCGGCAACTGTATGCCTATTGGTATTGATCATTTCTTCAACTAATCATGGCCGGTGGAATTGGCATTGGTAGTTTAAGAGTGAGCAAATCTAGGAATGCTTACAATATGGTGGGTGGAGATTGTAATTTTAACATGAGAAAACTCTCGTTAGTTAAAGATATTCGATAAATCCATGGCATTCAAGGTGGTCTTAACTCTTGACAATGCATCCTCAATTAAGAGCAAATCAGGTCCTTGGTACCATACAACCAAATCAAAAGAAGATTATCAAACGTGCAGGAATTATTTAATATCTCTTTTCAGAAAGAAGATAGGCAATGGAGAAAACACACGTTTCTTAATTGATAAATGGTTGGGAGGTCCCTCAATTATGCGATCGATCACGAACCCTTGCTTACCAACAATGCCACTCCCTCAATAGTCCAGGTCCTGTCAAGTATGCAATGGATCACCCTTGCTTACCAACCGGGTCCGGAGAAGATTACCTAGAGGAGTAATAGAGAAAAATGTGTTCAAATTATAACAACTTCTGGCAAACTTATGAAACTTCAGGGTTGATTGTGTAAATATTTTATAACTATTATCTCTAACTTTATGTTTCAGCTGTGTTTGCATAGTATTTGTATTTGCAGGGTTCTAAGTGGAACATTGGTCTATATAATGCCTTATCCGAGCTAGGGTTTGCTTAATGGTCATTGCAGTCTTTCACACACAAAAAGTCTCTCATTGTGGATCATCTTCATCAGTGTTTCTGGCTTTTAGTTTTGGTTTAGTTTACACCAAGATCATCTTGATCTTGATAGTTAGTATTGTTTCAGTTTTTTGTATTCAGTATTGGTTTAGTGTGTGAGTTCTTGTAGGTAGCACCTTATAGAGGGACTACCATATTTCTGGTTGTATTGTTGGCTTGAATCCGTGTTGGGGACAAGTCGACTGTGTATATTGTTTTAATAATAAGTAAAGATCATCAAGGGGTGGCTGGTTGGGTGATTAAATCTTGAGTTAGTTTGTTTTGATACCATTTTAACATGGTATCAGAGGCTTAGGTTCTGATTTGATTACTTCTTGGTGGATCTTGGTTCGGGTTTTGGTTGATTCGTGTTGTTCTTGGGTTTAATCGAAGCTTGTTATATTCAATTGGATATTTAGGGTTTTTTCTTGAAACCCTAATTTTTGGGGGTTTTTTTGTTTCTGATCGATTGGAAGGTTCTAGTACTGGTTTCTTGAAGAATTAACAATTAATTGTTAGTTCTTGGACCGATTCTTGTAAACCCTAATTTGACATTTGGGGGTTTGGGGATCTGTGGTTTCTGGGCTAATTCTTGGGTCAGTTACTCTAGACTAAGTGAATCTAGAGTGATTGATTGTGGTTTTCTCCGCTGCATCTGGTTATAGCACTGTAAGTACCTTTCTCTTCCTTTAGGGTTAACTGGTGTTGAGTTTAGCGGGGGCAAACGGTTTGGCTAACATCTTGATCTGCCACCTTAAGTGGTATGAATACCTGCTCTGGCCATTCACAGTCTGCTGGCTTGAGCCAAGTTGACTCTGGGTGTATGTTTTAGGTTTTTTGTTCTAGTTTCTTTTTGGTTTTGAGTCTAGGTCGCAGGAGGATAGGATTAGTTTAGTCTTGGAAGTTGAATTGAGGTAGTTGGTTTCTTGTTTCTTGGGTTTATCTGGTTTGGTGATTGTTTGGTTGTTGGTTAGTATTTGGTCTCTGTGTTTGGTAGTTGTTTGTTGATTAGTTGATTATTTGTTTTATTTGGTTATTTGTTTCTTTTCTTTCATCATGGCTATTATGATTAGTAGTTTAGATCAGAGTAATCCTCTGCATTTGCATCCTAATGATTCTAATTGTGCATCTATTGTGACTATTAAATTGTCTGGTGTTGAGAACTATAGGGTTTGGTCTAGTGCTGTGAAATTGGCTATGCAAATTAAAAATAAGATGGGATTTCATGATGGTACTTGTATTAAGTCTAATTATGCTGCTAGTCCTTTACTTGAGTCCTAATGGGGTAGGTGTAATGCAGTTGTTTTAAGTTGGATTTTAAGTTCTTTGTCACAAGATGTGTATCTTGGTCATATGTTTTCTGATAATGCTTCTGTGGTATGGAGAGACTTAAAAGATACTTATGATAGAATTGATGGGTCAGTTGTGTTTAACCTGCTTCAGAAAATTAATTGTTTTAAACAAGGTGGTTTGCCTGTTTCTGAATATTATCATAAGTTGAATTCTCTATGGAGAGAATTTGACACTCTTACCAAACTGCCTGATTGTACTTGTGAAGCTAGGACTGAGTTGATTGATCATGCTAAATTGTTGAAGTTAATGCAATTTCTTATGGGTCTTGATGACATTTATCAGCCCATAAGGAGCAATATCTTAACTAGGGAAATCCTTCCTGAAGTTAAGGATGCTTTTGTAATTGTTTCTCGAGAAGAATCTCATAGAGGGGTTCCTTCTACTAGTACTGTTGTGAAAAATGATAAGTCTCAATTATCTGCATTTGTCTCTAAAACATTTGATAATAATAGGAAAAGAAACAATGGAAATTGGAATAATTCTGGGTCTAATAATAGAGGAAATTATGACAGTTTACTTTGTACTAATTGTGGTTTAAAAGGTCATACAGTTGATAGATGTTTTGAGATTATTAGTTATCCTCCTGGATTCAAAAAGAATCCTAATCTTAAACCTGTTAATGGCTTTAACAAAATCAATGATTCTAAGACTACCTCTGTGGTTAATAGTGGTTTTAAAAATGCTGCTGGAAATTTGTCTCTTAGTAATGAACAGGTTATGAAGTTGATGAGTCTTATAAACGAGAAACCTGGTACTTCTGCTCATGCTAACAAGGCCGGTAGTTCTTCTCGTTTAATTTTTAACTGCAGTGTGTTTTTTAATCAGCATTTCTATCAGTTCTTTTGTGCTAATGTTAAACTTAATGGAGTCAATTATCACTTGGGGTGGATAATTGACTCAGGGGCTAATCAACTTCTTACTAATAGCACTTTAAACATGTTTAATCTTGTTGATATTTCTGATTTAAGGCTTACTGTTGGTCATCCCAATGGTACTCTAGCCAAAATTACTCATGTTAGTAATTTGAGACTTAATAAGAATGTTGTTCTGTTTGATGTTTTAGTCATTCCTGAGTATTGTGTTAGTTTAATGTCTGTGAACAAGTTGATTAAAGATAGCAAGTTGAGAGTTGGTTTTGATGAGACTAAATGTTATGTTCAGGATTTGAGTCAGCAGAATGTGCTGGGGACTGGTAGTGAATATGGGGGCTAGTATCTGTTTGATAAGTCTGATAATATGTCTGCTTGTGTAATTCAAAGTGAGTTTCTTAGTTGTTTTGTGTCTAAGGAAATCTGGCATAATAGACTGGGGCATCCTGCTAATCAAGTTTTGAAATTGTTAAAAGGATCTTTAAATTTGACTAATGTTGATCATAATGGTCCTTATGATATTTGCCATAAGGCTAAACAGACCAGGGATGCTTTTCCTATTAGTGAACACAAATCAACTGTTTTTGGTGATCTCATTCATTTGGATGTTTGGGGTCCTTACAAGGTGGTTAGCAGAGATGGCTTCAGATATTTCTTGACTGTTGTTGATGATTTTAGTAGATCTGTGTGGGTGTATTTGCTTAAGAGGAAAGATGAAGTTTTTGACATGTTTGTCAGTTTTTTAACATGGTTTTAACTCATTTTGATAAGAAAATTTAGGTTATTAGATCTGATAATGGAACTGAGTTTGTGAATAATAGAATGAATGATTTTTAAATAATTTGGGAATTATTCATTAAACCACTGTAGCATATACACCTCAACAAAATGGGATTGCTGAGAGGAAACACAGACATCTGCTAAATGTAGCTAGAAGTCTTATGTTTCAGGGGGGGGGATTCCTCTTGTGTTTTGGTCTGAGTGTATCTTAACTGCTACATAGTTGATTAACAGGTTACCTTCCTCTGTTATGAATGGGAAATCTCCTTTTTATATGGTATATGGTAGGGAACCTAGTCTTGTTCATCTTAGGAGTTTTGGTTGTTTGTGTTTTGCCACTGTTTTAAAAGAAACTGTAAGCTTTGTAGGCTTGGATTTGATTGTTAGAAGTTAAATGATAAGATGAGTTTAGAGAGAGAAAGAGATGGAGAGAGTTGGGAACTAGGTGAAAGAAAGCAGGAAAAATTAGATTGAAAATAATGAGAGTTCCACCCTTCCCTTGTGTGGGAAGGGTTATATATATATAGTACCTAATATTGTGCCCCTAGTGGGCTGTGGAGTGAGCTGACAGTGGGGAAAGCCCCGACCCACTCCATAAATATATTTAACTACACTAATAATACTAATAATACTAATAGTACTAAACTAATATAAATAAGCCTACGAGCTATGTGAATGCTAAATAGATGCTCGGGGTGACCGAGCCTTCATCTGAATATTTATATTCCTAACAATCTCCCCTAAGGGAGGTCACCCCGGAAATAATAATTTGACTTCTAGCATTCCGTCTTCAGAACTTGTCTTCATAGCTCGTAGTCATTGATTCTTCAACGTATTTCATCATTGTGCTTTCAGCAGTGAACTTTTGATGACTTTTCCTGTGTCTTGGATGACTCTGAGTATTCTTCGAAAATATCATCCAACATGTATCTTCAAGCCATCTTTCAGTAGTATGTTTCCATGCGATGTGTAAATCTTTGAGCCGACATGCTCACACTATTTGGAGTCATGATCTTTAGCATCAGAGTTTGCAGAAGCTGTGTTGAAGGTCCTTTTGGTTGATCATGACTTTGTAGAGTTACAATGATGATGTAGTGTGAACATGTGGTAGAGGATTGTGTTTGTTGTGTCGACATGCTCACACTTTTCTGAATCATGATCTTCAGCTTCAGAGTTGCGAAAGCAGTGTTGAAGGTCTTTTAGATTATCATGATTCCCTTGATTATGTTGATGACAAAGTGTGAACATGTGATGATGGATTGGCATCTTTTCTGCGACCAGCTACAACAGCAACCAGCTACAGCATTCCACAGCTACAATCGCCAGAAGTTCCTGCATATGACAGTTAGCAATAAAACATCCGGTACTTACAGGTTCGGACTTTGAGATTGTTAACAACATAGTGTGAAAACTTTCTCTAATCATTACCCAGACCGTTCCTAATCGAAAACCCACAGAGGGTTTTTTAAGATCGTACCGTAGTATATCAACAATTAGGTGAGTCGGTGGAGATCACTCCACGACTGTAGACCGTTTGAAACCGCCGCGATCACTAAGCGTAATCCACAGGGAATTACCGAAGTGACCTGCTTTCAGGGCTGTTTGATTTTGACCCTTGCAGGAATTTCCATTCAATCACTGAGAATTACATTTGTAAATTCTCTCATAAATGTTCTGGCAGATTGCTAAGATCTGCGTAGGACTCTTAAGTTTACAACTGGTGTCCTTAATGTTGACCAACCAGTGTAGAAGAAGCATGTGTTCCTATGAGATCTTATTATGCATCTCGTAGCTCTAGACTCGATAAGTGCATTTTTGGTAGTCGGAGACTGGAGCGGTGTCTCCTGTTTCAATATCAACATAACTCGTAATGAGCGGTTGATAGATTATGTATGGTTCCCCGTGAGAATGAAACAAGTCCTTTTAAGAGAACTTGAGTGGTTTAGAAGGTTTAGTGCAGTGCGTCACTGGGTCCATGACGTCTTGTTCTTCAATACCGGTGTTACCTTGGTAACAACCAGTAGCATATGAATTGAACCCGATTTCTGCCCTAAGGTTGAATAATCGGAGGGCTATTTCTTTTCACCCTTTCTCATTTCATTTCTTTTTAATTCTTCAACCCCTTCTTTCTCCTTACTCACATTACTCCTTTTTTCATAATCATACCTAAGGACTTTCTAATACTAACTATTCGGTATTGTCCTTGGGTAGATCCCTCCGGCTCTGGCGGATCATAGGACGGTTTTCCTAACCTTAGCCACCTTATAACTTCATGACTATCCTATGTTGCCATTTACCAAATCTTTGAAAAATCTCTCAAAGTGTTCATGATTATGAAACACATTTTTCAAACACTTTGAGAGTTTTATATTTTTCAAATGCTCCCCCTCAACATGTGCTCGAGTAATTGTTTTATAAATTTGCACATGTCAGGTGAAGCTCGCACTTTTGAATTGATTGATTTTCCAAGAACATGATCATCGCGAGACACGCTTACATCACTAATGAACTAGCTTGAAATTATTACCCGTCCAGATCACATTCAAGGAAAATCGCTCGAAATCGGTACATTCTACTCAGACACGTCCTTTGCGAGACACGCTTACATCACCAGATAATACTGGCTTGAAATTATTACCCGTCCAGGACATGTCCTTTCGACTACTGACTTTAGCTATCGTCAATTCATTGGTGAAGTCTGAGCCTTGCTCACATAAGATGCATGCCAAATCCTTTTTATCAATTCGCTCCCCCTCAATATGTGCATCGTTATACGAAAGAGTTTAGCACATATGGGAGAGCTTACATTTACGTCCAAACATCACATTTTATCAGATTTAATATTTAAATCACATTCTCTCCCCCGATCAAAAATTTCAAACCACTTGAGATTTGTGATCCCAATTGATTTAAATAAGTTAGAAAATGTGGGAGAAAATGTGTCCGATTTAATATTTTCTGATAATGGAACATACTATGCTCCCCCTTAAACTAAGAGGGAGATTCACTGCTTATTATGCACAATTCGATAATTATGACACAAATGATATTGACCTTTTTTGCGCAGATGATGTAATCACCCGCTTTTCTGAGTTAGTAGTCAACATCAATTATCCATCCACCAACAAATCTTTCGCAAATGTCGTTGATCCCCACTTGGCGAGACCAAAATAGATGAATGGTGGTGGCGGTGGTGAAAGTGTTGTTGTTGTTGTTGCTGCCGACATTGTTGTTGTGGTGAATTCCGAGCCAATCAATAGAGTTTGAACGTCTGATCAAATGGTTAGAATGGAAACTGGCACATTCATTTTGGCTATGGAATCTGCATAAGAATATCAACACAGATATACATACATACAGATACACTATTCCTTAATAGCTACCCTTCAGCAGCTTGCCACATTATAATACCAAATTCATTTAATCAAACCACAGTCAAGAAATACGTCAAACTACTATCTAGCATGAAGAGCAAACAGCAATCATGAACATGGCAATTCACACAGATTTCAATATTCAATTCAGGATCTTAGGAACATGATTCTAACATAATAGCAATATACCTAAGCGAATCCTGAGAACATATGCACAATATCAATCAACAATTAAGCAGCAGAGACAAACAACATTTGAAACTCATTCACTTAGATCATACAAATGCCAGTGGAGTATTCAAGAACATCAAACACAACTGGTTTTCTAACTTCTTTTAGGTTTTGAGTCTTAATGTATCTAGGGGATTAAACGAGGATTCCAAAGTGATACAAATGAACTTTCTAGTTATATGAAGCTAGGAAACTATAAGCAAGTTGCACATAATGTCCTTAACTTTCTAGCAACTAACACGTTTAGCCATTTGATATAAAGTTTTTGCAAGATCCTCTTCAACTAATACCCCATTACCTACAAAACCATTTCTAACAAGTATGAGTGAACCAAGAAACCCGTTTGATGATATAAAATTTGAATTCACTCTCCCCCTCAATCAATGACCCGTATTAAAGATTTGTAGTCGTTGATTGAGTGACACATTTTATGCATAATCCAAGTTTAAACAAATTTCATACAACACATATTCACCAAGTGTCTAACAAATAATTTTCAGAAGAATCATAGAATGAAAACTATTTGCATACAAAGAAGATTTCTCTTCCTTTTCAAGAAATGATGCACTGAAACGTACATCAGATCGAAGAAACATGGATATAAAGTAATCCATGCCCAGGTGAACATCACCCAGTTGGAGGAACAACTGTCTTTTTGGCGACGTGCTTTCCCCAGTATGAAGCGCGGGTTGCTATCTAAAGTAATAGCAAGCTATTTAGACATGTTTTAACAATCCATTTTAACTTCTGCTCGAGCTTCATTTAAAGACCCGTGCCATTATTGAATGACATTTCTAAGTCCGTAAATGTTATCGATAAACAGAAGACATGCCTAGGTGAAACTATATTTGGTATTTTCTATTTTTCAATTTTTATGGTTTTTCTGGTTTTACGTTTCTCTATTTACAATTAGCATGATTTTTTATATTTTTCTGTTTACAGTTCGGAATAAGATATGTACAAAATATGTTACTCAGTTTAAGACGATGATGACATGAATACCGAAATGAGGATACGTTCAGCATGTGGTAGAAATCTGAAGTCAACATCTCTTAAACTTTCACCACCAAAGCTTTCAAGGCTCCAAAATAATCGTCTGAGCTCGAGCCTTCTCAATGTGAAGCTTTGATAGCTTCCCCCCAGACCAACAATCTTCCTTTTGAGCAGTTTCAAAGCTCTCTTTCAAGCTTACGAAAAGTAAGTGTACAGCGAAAACCGTAGCAAACCCCATTAAATATTGCTGCTCCTTTTAAGAATAGCCGTCGAGATTCTTCGATCAGGGGATCCTCAAATAAATCAGTCACGAATCAACTCATACTTCTCACATTTCTTCCCACTGAATTCTGAAGCAACGCATACCAACAGTATCCAGAGACCACTTCCCCCAAGTGATTGAAGAGATGCAGACAGTCTCGATATATGAAGCCCAAAAACCCGAAGTACACACTCAATCCCATTAATGAAGTCGACAAAGCATCATCAAGATCAATTAAGACCCGAATATCCCCTTATCTCCTTTCAGGAAATTGCAGATGAGAATTGTTACACCAAATTCAGCTAAGTCCTGAGTGTAAGCAATTTATCCCATATGTAGTCGACATGATAACACCAAGACAGTACCATAACAGCTACTGAGTACCGGATGTACACATTTCCTTCAGTAGGATACCGACTAACCATAGGAACCATCATACAATTGTGTACGTCTTTTATCATCAGAAACTGACAATCTCTTCCCACATGTAGTTGGAATGATACACCAGAAGGAACGACTTAGAACACTGATTTTCTCTGCGGTTATGACATTTGTCTTCCCGGAATAATCTTCAATTGAGAAGAAGTATAAAGCTCATCATGTGTACTCATTGTGCATTCAGATGTATGTCTCCTTCCCCCTTGCTGGTTTTGATACCTCAGAATCAGCAACACATTTTACGAACATATTCTTGAAATCTTGTGAGAAGAACAACTTAGGCTTAAGTAGATCAAGTGAGAATTAACCATTGCCGAAACCGTCTCTGACTATCTTTATCAACCGTTAAGTAGGCTATTCGAAGTGATAACTGATGGAGCAAACCCGATATACCAAACTTGAACCTGAAGATAGAATTCCCCATTCTTGTGACTTACGCTTGCACTAATGTTGGAAGAACGGTGTGGAGAATTAGTGCTCCAAGCAAATCTCTAAGTACTCAATACCCAACCAAGGTATGAGACATTAACACCTCTTACGATTATCCACAACGTCATCGGCGTGTGACACTGAGTACTACAACGTAACTCCTTTAAGTGATAATTACCCCGACTACTAGTAAATAGATAACCTAAGTCTTCAACTTAAATCTTAAGCACGAGCAAGTTATCATTGAAGGTCATGCATCCAACCAACCCCGACTTCAAGATAGGATAAGATCACGCCTTTGAGGAAGTCAACTTCAATCTCTAATAAGTGATACCTGATCAACTCCATGGTCACAATTAGATGCCCAACAAAAGTGAGTCACAATTAGATGCCCAACACAAGTGAGTGAACCAACAACCAAATGTGCATCGAATCACTTGTTCACACTTCTCCCCCTCAAAGATTGCATAGGCGGATGCCATCTTTGATTGAACAAGTGCATATGAGGTTGATCCACTGTTCACACTTCTCCCCCTCAAAGATTGCATACGAGGATGCAATTTTTGATCGAATGAATAAACGTCCAATCTATGATGGAAGTAGATCCACTGGATGTCTGAACGAGCATGGAGAAAGTATGAAGCCTTTTAATGAGAATAGTCAGAAACAAGAAGAGTCGTATGACCATTTCGCAAATCTCAATCACCATGTAGTTTATTCACCCTTCTCCCCCTCCAAAATTGCATATGACGACCAACTGCCATTTTTGATAGAGCAGGTGAATAAGAATATACTCCAATGTACGTTTATCCCCTTTGGTGACTGAATGAGCATTTGAAGAACATGAAGCTTGATGAGAATGGTCATAAATAAGAAGATTCCTCTTCTTTCGAAGATAAAGCGCACTCAAGCGTACGCCTTTCTTTTCTTTGATGAACGGGGCCTGAAGAGATTTCAGCAGACGCCATTAGGATGAAGAGCGAGGCCTGCACTGATGTGTACAGACATCATAATGATGAAGACTGAGGCCTGCACTGATGTGTACAGACGTCATAGACAATGAAGAACGAGGCCTGAACTGATGTGAACAGACGTCATTGTCGTTGATGTTTATCTAGCTTGAATTGTTTGAACCCCTTCATCATGAGATATCACTCTTTTCGGCACCCAAACTCTGAGTCATTCCTTAATACGAGGCCTGAACGATGTACCTGCACTTAAGTAACGACTTCCTGCATTGACATTAAGAGTTTGCTTGCATTTATATGGGTTAGTGATATGGGTTAGTGATATCAACATCTTGACCATTTGGGGTTTCACTGTTAACCTTATCTTTCCAATCAGTGAACTGCTTACTAGTAGGTATCCATCTAAGACCAACAATCTTAAAAATTCTACTCGTCGGAATCCACCTAAGGCAAGATCTAGGAGTGTTTGGTTTCTCATGACCAGTGAAAGACTTGTTTAGAGAAGACCTTTGTCCTACAGTGGTCTGCCTACCAGGTTTCTGAGTATTCCTCTTAGTTTCTACGGGCTTGTTGTAGTTTCTAGTCTTAGAGGTCTGAACCTTAGTGATGAGGCGAAAAGTGTACCGCTTTTAAGGGGTCATTTAAGCCCGAAATCGTATTTATTTGATCAAATATTGCCCTAAATCGTTCCTTTTGTCATTTTAGGTACTTTTGAGGAGAAATCTGGAAAAGGAGGCATTTTGGACGTTTTTGGAGCATTAAAGTGAAGAAAACGGCAAAGTCTCAAAATCGGCTGAAATTTACCTTTGACGGCGTCAGAATCATCTCTTGACGGCGTCATGCCTTGGCAAGAAAAGTGGGATGTGAAATTTACTCATGACGGGCCAGTGAGTTAGCATGAGAATTCTGACGGCGTCACGCTTTAACTAAATCAAGGGCGTCACGGCTTAAATCATAAGGGGACGGCGTCACGTTCAATGTTCGACGGCGTCAAGCCTTGATAGGCCAGAATGGATTTTTGAAGAGCTAAAGAGGGACGGCGTCAAGAAGGTCACCCGGGAACCCTAAAAGCGGCGAGGTGACGGCGTCACAATGCATAAGGTGACGCCGTCAGATCCAAAAATCTATATATAGTTTTCTAATCTTTTGTCATTAAGGAGAGCTTAGTGTGTGGAATTTTGGGATAAAACCCTAAGACGATTTTAGCTACTTTTTCAGGGCTTTTTGCCTTGAGATCTTCCATGTTTCATTGAAAAATAAGTTATCAATTAATCATTCAATATGTCTATGTGTTGTTTGATTCTATCTTATGCTTGTCTTTTGTTTAACATGTTAGGCTAATTTTATCTTGTGTTTGCTTAGATCTAATGAAACCTAGCTATTGATTATTGGTTGTTAGTGTGTTGTTAGTTGTATTGGATGATTGTTTATCTATGTTAGGCTTAAGAAAACTGGCTAACTTCCTATTCGGTAACTTGCTTGAACGTCTTAAGAAACATGAACCAAACGCGTACTAAAGGTTTTTATGGTTGTATTTAATGCACAAGCGAATTCTAGTGATCCCATGTTAGGAGCTTCCTAGCCGGCTCGACATAGGAGTGAAGTAGGAGCTTGTAGAGTTGGGGAAGTAAGTACGCCACCCCACGAATGGTATTAAGGAATACACCCGTCATCCACGCGACTAATACACACTAATTAACCGGTAAAAGATAGTTAGGGAGTAAGGAAATCTAAGTAAACACATTTCTCTACACATAAGTTTCTCACCACATTTCATTTTTGTTATTTTATTTTATTTGCATTCGTAGTAAATTTTGGGTTAGTTGACTAGCAACTAATTCCGCCCACTCCTTCAAACCCGAGATTTTACTTGCTTTCATAAAATTATAAAAACAAAAAAAAGAATCTTCCTCAACCCTTAGACCTAATTAGAGTAGCCTTTCATACCTAACGAACACTATTCCCTGTGGAGAACGATCAATCCCCCGTACTTACCACTACACTATACTACATCGGTCAGGTACACTGCCTGGTGGGGTTGTAAGCCTCTTGAGATCCCTCGAGAGGTAAAACCTGTTGTAAGGTTACAAAACCACGCAATCAAGTTTTTGGCGCCGCTGCCGGGGAATAGTTATTGTTTAGGTTGAATTTTTATTTCTATTAGGTCTACTCACTAGATTCCTTTCTAGTGAGATTTTTATTTTATTTTTCTAGGTTTTCTTTAGTCTATCTATTTTCTTCTTGTCTTTGTTCGTAACCATACCATCCGACATCATGGAAGATGGTAATATCCTTAACCCACACAACCCACCACCACAACAACCACAACCACCTCCTAGAGCCCGTACTTTAGGAGAGTATTCCCGTCCTAGCCACCATGGCTATCGAAACACCATTGAGCTCACTCAAGGAGCCAATATCACACCCTTGCGATCCGACACCATCCGGTTGGTGCAAAGTGGATGCGCATTCCATGGACTTCGTTCTGAAGATCCTAATCAACATCTCAAGGACTTTCTTAAAATCGTTGATTCTATAGACCTTGATGTTGCCACTCGAGAGACGACCCGATTGCGTCTCTTCCAATTCTCTCTGCGGGACCAAGCTAGTCAGTGGCTAGAACGTCAACCCGCAGGATCCATCACCTCTTGGGATGATCTCACCACTCGTTTCCTTGCTCAGTTTTTCCCACCAGGGAGAACTACCAAGCTAAGGAAGGATATCTTGATGTTTGAACAACGTCGAGGCGAAACCCTCTACGGGGCATGGATTCGATTCAAGGACTTACTTCAAAAAGTCCCTCACCATGGCATAAATCTATGGCTTCAAATCCAAATCTTCTATGACCATGTTGATTACCACACCAAACGTGCCATCGATCGAGCCGCCGGGGGCAGATTGCGCGACAAAAGCGCCGAGGAATCATGGGAGATCATTGATGAGCTTGCATCCGACGATGATGAATTGTGGCAAGTCTCCCACGACGTGCGCTCGGCAGTCAAGACGTATTCATCACCCGATACAGCCAATCAAATCACTGAGGAAAGCGTTAGTGAACTTGAGAAAAGGGTTGCATATCTTATGGAAAAGCAAAAGAGACCCTTAAGTCCACAAAAAGCAACAATTAACTCAGTCTCAAGCGTTAGGCAAATACCATTGTCCGAATCACCCCGTAGGGAAATTACTAAACCCTTCCATAAGCACGCTCCACCCAACTCACCACCTCAGGAACTTAGTCCAACATTCGAAGCTCGAATGAGAGAGTACATGTCAAAACACTCCGAACGGTTGGCAAAATTCGAGGAAGCCGTCTACAAACAAAAGGAGGAAATGGAAGAGAAGATGGCGGAGATGATGAATCTTTTGAAAGAATACACAAATACAAAAGCCCCTGAAAAGGTGTTGGTGAGGAATGACGTTGATGTTCCTAACACTAAATTTGTCAAGGCCACCTCCGTCGTCCAAGAGGGCGGAAATGAGGGAAGAGGGAAATCCATAACTATGGAAGTTAACAAAATTGACCTCATCCCATTTAATAATGGAGACACCAATGCCTACAAATGCGACTCCGACAAGGGAGAGGAGGCGCCCTCTGAGGAGCGCCAATTGGTTGAACCGCCGGTGTCACAACAAGTGAAGCATTACTTGAAGCACGAAATAAACAAGGAGACCATAAACGATTGGGTGAGAAACTATCGACGTACTCATCTACCCAACAAGAAGTCCAAGAAGGTGGAACCGGATGATAAATCTGACACATTACCCGGTGGGCAATTGTATGAATGCCTCATAGGACAAAAGTTAGTGGAAAAGCAGAAATTCTACGGGGTCTTCGAAATACCATGCAACATTGGAAAACACAAGTATCTGGATGCGATAGCTGACCAAGGTTCCGACGTAAATTTGATGCCTTTATCCGTTTATGTTCAGTTAACCGATGAGTTGCCATCCATCACCCATACTAAACTTTCCTTTGCAAAGCATTCTTATGAGTATCCGTTAGGAATTGCAGAAGATGTGTTGGTCAACATTGCCGGATTCCTGTATCCGGTCGACTTCATGATCATTGAGAGAAATGATATGAATATGCCAATAATCCTTGGGGCACCCTTTCTCGCTACCACTAGAGCACAAATCAATTACGAAAATAGCACCATCCAAATGAAGAAGGGGAAGAAAACAGTAAACTTCCCAACGATCCCACGACATATACGAGATGTTGCTCTGCAGAAGAAGATGGAGGCTAACACTAATATAGCCCGCGGTAATGTTCGAGAGAAAATTCTTGCATGGGAGGCAAGGATTAAGAGTTATATGGAAAATGAGATTAGAGAATGTAAGGATGGATATAACGATTATGTTGAGGCTGATGAGCAACCCAATAACCCCGTTGAATTTACAAAAGGAGACTCAGTGCTCCTAAGGCATTCAGAAACAGAAGCACCTACCAATGAACTAAGTCCCTGGTGGTACGGACCATTCACAATTAAAAGTTTACACCAAGATGGGATAGTAAGCTTGACCAGCAAAGGAGGAGGTGAAATAACTGCGAATGTCGAGCGATTGAGACACCACCACCCTGATAACAAGGATCATATCTATCAGGGATACGTCATTATGAATGATGGAATCACGTAATGTACGTGACTTTGAGTCTAGCTACAAGACTCGTTAATAAAGAAAAGCGCTTCTTGGGAGGCAACCCAAGCTTTATTTGTTTTATTTGCTTTGTGTGTTTATTTATTTGTTTGTTTGATTTTATTTTCCGTGTGTGTGTTTAATTTTTATCATTATTGATTCATGTTCAAAAGTAATTTGTGAAAATGCTTTATTTTGTTTTTAACTTCGTCTTAACTACATATAAAGGTATTTTGCAAAAGATAAGTGTAAGGGAAATCTAAATCGGTTTATTAGAACACATATGAACATGAATCGTAATAATAATAAATTAGCATACATATTCGTAGTTGTTTGAGTCAAATGCTTGTATCGAGTCATAATGATGTTTTGCAGGATTTCCAGGAAGTAAGGTAAAGGTTTTTCCAGAAATTTTCCGGAAACTTGAAATGAAAATTTTTGTCAGGTCATTTCTGACGGCGTCAGGGGTTATAACCTGACGGCGTCAGATTTAATTTCCAGAAATTTTTGAAAGTTTTGTTTTCATAAAAAGTTTTTATTAAATCTCCAACTTATAATCTCCAGGAATCTGCAAAATTATCATTCCACAAGCATTATATCCTTATATATAGATTTTATCCCGCCGATGTTATGCAGGTTTTCGTGTTTGTTTTCTCAGGTTTAACAGGTTATTTTGGACAAGGAAATGTTTTTGGATCAAGCTTATGGCGATGCATTAGTCATGGAGCTTCAACATTCTCTTTGGAGGAAGATTTAACCGTGTGATTTCACTATCCAACGAGCGAATCAGGGGAGTATTTGATTTCATTCTTTTACTTTTTGCTTTTACATCTTGTTATTTGAACATTGGGGACAATGTTCATCTTAAGTGTAAGGGGAGGGTAAAAGTACGATTTTAGAGAATACAATTGCGCTTGACTTTTGTTTGTTTAATAATAGATGTGTAATAAAACTGAGAGAAATACTTGATTAGGGTAATTTTAGTGCCAAATTTAAATTTTTTTACAACATATAGGAGTGAAACTTTGATCTTAATGAGCGTCTCACGGATAGGAGTTATATGACTAGCACAAAAAACCGTACCACTAAAAAATTTTTCCACCCCAAATATGTGAGGTTCGCCCCTAGAATTGGTAGGAAAAGCATTTATGCTATGATGTGTGTACCGGTAGCACTTAGATTCTAGAACTTGCGTTAGGACCATTCCGAGGCCACAAGTGAGACTACATTCGTGTAGTTAGATTTACTACATGATAAGAGGCATTAGGATTAACCCATTGTTTTACACCTGTGTTTTTGTTATAATTACTTTGGCTACATTGGTCAAGTAATTCTCCCACACCCTTTGCGTTGTACTCATTTTTAGTACACGATACCCCTAGTACACCCCTCAGAGCCTATCTTTTCGTTTCGACCTTTAAGCATTTTACTTAAAGGAAGAATTTGTTACACCCCACTAAAATGTACACCCAAATCGCCTTAGCCTACCTTGTATGCACTCATCTTTAGTGCATTATTGTTACAACATTTGTTTAAACCCAAGTTAATTATCTAGTTGATTACATGGTTGCTAAGTCGAGTCATATCCTTGTACATATTGTTTTGGGACGATTGGGACTCATGGGTAAAGTACTAGTATAATGGAGTAATGGGGAAGAACATCATTTATTACCCCATATGTGCTAAATGTTTTAAAAGTACTCCAAGTTTTTCAATTATCTTAATTCGAGTCATTAGATTAGTATTTGTAAAGTTATGTAAAAATTCAAGTGTAAGGGGAATGCAATGCCCCTATGATGTATTATTTTGGATGGTAGGGTAAAAGTGTATGCAAAAAAAAAAAAAAAAAAAAAAAAAAAAAAAAAAAAAAAAAAAAAAAAATCAAGAAAAACACAAAAAAATGAGAAAAAGAAAAGTAGAAAAAACATACGGACTACCATCCCGTTTCATTTTATGTTTGCTTTATATTTTTGTTATTTTGTTATTTCGTTTTTAGCTTAAGATCGAGTCGAGTCTTGGCTTAGCAACATTGTATAGTACATGTAATTGATCAAGATCTTTAACTCGCCACCAGTAAAATATCCCGTATCCAACAAAACCGTGTTTTCCTTTTCCCTACACCTAACGTTATAACCCATTTAAAAGCCCTCTTTGATAGTTTATCTTAGGTGCTTACGCCTAGTGGAGGAGGTTTTCGATCCTTTCCCAAGCCTATGGTAATCTATTTGCTATGACAGGTAGTGAGAGATATTTTCCGTTTTCATTTATGAGATTTATTTTGATGACACTTGAGAGATGTGAGTATCTAAACACTACTTGTGAGGTGCTAGTATGTAATCTCCGTGCTTATTATGATTGAAGTGGAACGATTATTTGTTGTAATTACTTTTATGTTTGCATTAAATGACCCCTAACCTGTATTTTGATTAGAATAAAAGCGCATTTGCTTGAGGACAAGCAAATCTCAAGTGTAAGGGTATTTGATGAGGCGAAAAGTGTACCGCTTTTAAGGGGTCATTTAAGCCCGAAATCGTATTTATTTGATCAAATATTGCCCTAAATCGTTCCTTTTGTCATTTTAGGTACTTTTGAGGAGAAATCTGGAAAAGGAGGCATTTTGGACGTTTTTGGAGCATTAAAGTGAAGAAAACGGCAAAGTCTCAAAATCGGCTGAAATTTACCTTTGACGGCGTCAGAATCATCTCTTGACGGCGTCATGCCTTGGCAAGAAAAGTGGGATGTGAAATTTACTCATGACGGGCCAGTGAGTTAGCATGAGAATTCTGACGGCGTCACGCTTTAACTAAATCAAGGGCGTCACGGCTTAAATCATAAGGGGACGGCGTCACGTTCAATGTTCGACGGCGTCAAGCCTTGATAGGCCAGAATGGATTTTTGAAGAGCTAAAGAGGGACGGCGTCAAGAAGGTCACCGGGAACCCTAAAAGCGGCGAGGTGACGGCGTCACAATGCATAAGGT
>CP139507.1:354103144-354293436 GCA_021014915.2 Artemisia tridentata subsp. tridentata | reverse complement strand
AAAGTATATCTTTAAGAAGCTAGATGCCAAACTGCGTCTCATACGCTGGATTTTGCTCTTGCAAGAGACCGATATAGAGATTAAGGACAAGAAAGGTGCTGAAAATGTTGCAGTCAATCATCTATCAAGAATTGAAAACAAGAAGATAGTGATCAAGAATTCAAAATAAATGATAATTTCACAGAAGAAATAATAATTCAAATAAACTCAGAAACTGAACCATGGTTTGCAGACTTTGCAAATTATATGGTTGGTAAAATCTTCCGAAAAGGAATGACATATCAACAAAAGAACAAATTCTTCTCTGATCTAAAAAACTTCTTTTGGGAAGAGCCACATCTTTTCAAAGTATGTCCTGATTGAATTATAAGAAGATGTGTGGCAGGACCCGAAACTATAACCATTCTAGATGAATGTCATCACGGACCTACTGGAGGACAATATGGACCATCAACTATGGCCAGGAAAGTGTTAGAATCTGGTTTCTATTGGCCAACGATATTTAAAGAAGCTCACACTCTAGTTCGCTTATGCGAAGCTTGTCAAAAAATTGGAAATATATCAAAACATGTTGGGATTAAAAGCCTTCTTGATACTGTTTGATCAACTGCTATACATATTGGTGTTACTGCTGCTCAGATGAAGTTAGTGATGCTGAGGAACTTCAATGAATATATGCTAAGTGAAGTTACAACTGCCTGTACAAAGTTAAGACTTCTATTGCAAAGTTAAGACTGCAAGTACAAACTTAGTGTTGTTCAAGGTTACAACTGCCAGTGCAAAGTTAAGGCTGTTAGTATAAGTTAGTACTGTTAGGCATTTTGTTAGTACTTGTTGGGAATTATAATTGAGTTGATAAGACAAAACATATGAAACATGAAGGGCTTATGAAGACAAAGGATGAAACTACACAAATACAGAATATCTTTTATTATATTAGTATATATCCTTTGTCAACCCTAATCCTCTAGTATATAAAGAGGATATAGGGCGTGTATTTTATAAGGTGTGTCAAGATGTAAACACCAGAAAATAGTGTGTGTGTTAAACTAGGCGTCAAGTCCTCTAATGGACACCTAGGTTAGTGTTTTGTGATAAGCCTCAAGGATCTTTGATCCCTGTTAGAGTAGGTAACCGTACTACACTTGATCACGTAGTATTAGGGTTGTTTGTTTTGTAAGTAGTTGTTAGAGATGATGACGAAGAAACTTGTTCAATAATAATAATAATGTTTTGTTTATTCCGCTGCGCATCATGTTTATTCATTGTTATTATTGTTAATCCCTAGTTGAGATCTAACCAATCTCGAGCTATAAACGATCTTTACAGTACTGCTTATGAAATATGTATTAGATATTTATAGAAAAGATTTGATATACTTAGGAAAATATTGTACGCCGAGAAGCACTCCTTGGTGTATAAAAGGAGTACCTAGGGCATAGAGTTAGAGGTATCAAAAACATATAATTCGTAGCTTCATGGTCTTTGTAACCCTAATACTTTGAGAGTATTCGTATTATTATCATTAATAATATTGGAGCTTATTTGTTGAATTGTGTGTTCACTGTTTTACTATTTCATTAACAATTATTCTTAATATTAAAGATTAGATTCCGCATAATCTTTAATACATTCAAACACAGTTTCTACTATAGTTATGTTAGATTTATCTAATATAACTAAACCTTTTACAAGCTAAGGAATTCGATCTAGTTCAACTGGGATAAACAAGTGGTATCAGAGCTTGTTGAGAAGATGTGATCTAGAAGAATATGTCTTTATACACAAAATCTTGCTAAAAGATATGGATCAAGATTCTGCACACATGGTGGCTGCATTCAAAGTTCCCATGCTCAAACCTGGTGAGTTTGAGATATGGAGTACGAGGATTGAACAATACATCCAGATGATAGACTATTCACTATAGGAAGTCATAGAGAATGGTGCAACCTTGCCAAAAACAAAAATTGTGGAAGGTGTTGAGACAGTGTTGCCTATTGCAACTACTAAAGAAAAGGCTTAGAGAAGACTAGAGGTGAAAGGTAGAAGTACTTTAATGATGGGCATTCCCATTGAACATCAGTTAAAGTTTAACTCTATAAAAGATGCTAAGTTGTTGCTGGAAGCTGTAGAAAAGAGATTTGGTGGGAATGATGCTACAAGAAAGACCAAAAAGAATCTCTTAAAGCAGCAATATGAAAACTTCACTGCTCCAAGCTCAGAGATGCTTGATCAAACTTTTGATACGATTCAAAATCTTGTGAGTCAGTTGGAGCTTTTGGTTGAAAAGCTTTCACAAGAAGATGTTAATCAAAAGTTATTAAGAAGTTTGTCACCTAAATGGAACACACATGCTGTTGTGTGGAGGAATAAAGCTGATTTGGATACTATGAGCATGGATGATCTCTATAACAACCTTAAGGTGTATGAACCAGAAGTTAAAGGGATGTCTAGCTCAAGTTCAAGCACACAAAACATGGCTTTTGTGTCCTCTTCTAATAACAACACTTGCAGCACTAATGGAGAAGTTATTACTGCTAAAGCAGTTAATACTGCTCATGGAGTTTCTACTGCTAGGAATCAAGTTAATACTGCTTACTCTACAAATATTGATAACTTGAGTGATGCTGTTATTTGTGCATTCTTTGCTAGTCAACCTAATAATCCTCAACTTGTACATGAGGACTTGCAACAAATCCATCTAGATGACATTGAAGAGATGGATTTGACATGGCAAATGGCCATGTTGACTATGAGGGCTAGAAGGTTTTTGAAGAATACAGGAAGGAAGCTTACTATCAATGGCAATGAGAACATTGGTTTTGATAAGTCTAAAGTGGAGTGTTACAACTGCCACAAGAGGGGACACTTTGCTAGGGAGTGCAGAGCTCCAAGAAATCAAGACTACAATAACAAGGAAAGCTCAAGAAGGAGTGTGCCTGTGTAAACATCTACTTCCACAACTTTAGTTTCATGTGATGGTCTTGGTGGTTATGATTGGAGTGATCAGGCAGAGGAAGGACCTAATTATGCACTCATGGCTTTCTCATCTTCAAGTTCTAACTCAGAGGTATCCAATGATTCTATTTGTTCAAAATCTTGCTTGAAAACTATTGAATCAATTAAATCTCAAAATGATTAACTATTAAAACATTTTAAGAAATCTGAGTTAATGGTTCTAGCTTATAAGACAGGTTTAGAGTCAGTGGAAGAAAAACTTTAATTTTATAAAACAAATGAGTCTATTTATGAAGAAAAGATTAAGGGCTTAAAATTTGAAATTCATGTAGGAGAAATAACTATTAGAGAGCTTAGGAAGAAGCTTGAAATAATTCAAAAAGAAAAAGATGGCATTCAACTTAATGTAGACAAATTTGAAAATGCATCTAAAAATTTAAACAAGCTCATAGATTGTCAGATTGTTGACAATTGCAAGAAAGGTTTAGGCTATGAAAGTTACAATGCAGTTCCACCTCCCTACGCAGGAAAATTCATGCCTCCTACACCTGACTTGTCTTTTATTGGTTTAAATGAGTTTGTTAATGAGCATGTAGTTGAGAAAAGTAAAGCTAAGTCTAGTGAAGAAGAGCATGAGGTAGCTAGGAAGTATGATGATGCCCCAACTATTGAAGAATGGGTGTCAGATGATGAGGAAAAGGATGTGTCTCAGCCTAAATTTAAAAAGAAAACAATTAGGCCTAGTATTGTTAAGAGAGAGTTTGTCAAATCTAAACAAAAAGAAAAAACTGCTTGGAAAACCGTTGATGCAAATAATGTCCTAAAAACGTTATTTATATCTTTCGATAACTCCACGTTTTGATGATAACAAAATGTGAAAACACTTTACTGCAAAATTAACGTAAACAAGTTTTTAGTCGAAATGTCCCGTTTCTACGTAAATTACTCTAGGTAAGAACAAACAAATTTACAACTTGACAAATGATCAAAGAAGTGAATTTGTGTCTCAAACTTCACATTTTTAATGTGACAAAACATTTTTTTCAAAAATACATTTTAGAAATTATTTTTGAATTATAAAGAAATGTTTTAATTGGAAAAATAAGTTTAAAATTTATAACAGCTATTTTCCCACAAAATCAGTTCCAAACTTCCCCAAATAAACTTTCACCACTAAAAACAAAAACTGGAGCATCCTTTGTCTGGCACAGTACCAAGGTACCCCTAAATTTAGTGGTACCGTATGGTATTTAATGGTACCGTCCCACTGTAATGGGAAAATTTTCTCTGCCTAAAAATACCAGTCAACTTCACAGTTTTTGGGTATCCTTTTTCACACAAAACTTTCTGTGTTTAATCATCCATTCTCAATTACATTTCATTGATCATTAGTTAGTTTTCTTTTGTTTAAAGATTGATCCTTTCATCCAACCAAAGATAACCTTCATTCCTCTATTACTCAAGAGAAGAACACAAAGTATCAAGAAGATACAAGCTGTTAGAGTCTTTGTGTAGTGCACTTGCGTTACTTGTTGTTTGCTTGATTGTATCTTAATATACATCAAGTGTCATAGTCGTGTTTAGTCATCTTGTGTAGATCATTGTGATCTTGTTGAGATCTTGGAGATCTCTTGTAACTTGTGTGTTAGTGTGTTGATCAAGTGGATCAAGAGTAGAGTGTGAGGATCGTGTTGATCGTATGATAAGTAAGAATCGTGTAGATCGTGTGAGAAGTTAGGATCATGTGGATCGTGAGTGAGATTTGTACTAGCTAGATTAGTACTCGACATTTATCTTAGTGTCGGAAATTGTGATAAGCGATGTTGTACGGTTTTCTCCACCTGAAGGGAGCTTTGTTGACATATTGCTTAGAACCCTCGAGTTGGGTACTCGGGGAGTGGAGTAGGGCAAAGAAGAGCTTTGTGACCGAACCACTATATATCTCGTTGTCTTGGTTTGATCTTTCCATCTCATCTCTTTATACATATTATTTATATTAGATGGTTTAGCTTAGTGTTCATATTGGTGTTAATTGATTTCACAAAAGAATTGAATCAAAACAAAATAAATCGGTAAAACTATTAAACCCCCCCCCTTCTAGTTTTCCACAATTGGTACCAGAGCCACGTCAGGCAAGATTTTAAAGTAAATTGTATTTTAAAACTTGAATCGATCAATGGATTTCGACAAATATCAAGAAGGGCAATCTATGCAAAGACCACCACTTTTTGAAACCGATTGTTTTATATATTGAAAAACAAGATTCGAAACGTAAGTGAAATCAAAAGACATTCATCTTTGGCGTGTTATTACCGACGGTGACTTTCAACCGATTGAAAAGAATCCGGAAAGAAAAAGGGATGAAATAGTTCCCTATAATAAACGAAGTGATTACCTTAAAAGAAAACTAGCCAAAAATGATGAGGCTAAAATGATGATTTACAATGCTTTGCCGAAAAAGGAATTTGAATGAATTTTTATGCGTAACACGGCAAAAGAAATTTGGAAAACTTTGTCAGTCACTCATCAAGTCAAAGAGAACAAGATAGATCTTCTTGTGCGACAATATGAACAATTTTTCATTCCGAAAGATGAATCTATTGATAATGCCTTTGCTATTTTTAATACTATTATTACTAGTCTTAAAGCTCCTGATGAAGGTTATTCTAGCAAGAACTATGTTAGGAAGTTTCTTAGGGCTATATATCCTAAATGGAGAGCAAAGGTCACCGCCATTGTAGAGTCAAAGAACTTGGTGACATTATTACTTGATGAACTTATAGGAAACTTGAAGGTTCATGAAATGATAATCAAGAAAGATTCCGACATAATTAAAGGCAAAAGTGAGAAAGTTAGATCTCTAGCATTGAAAGCCAAAAAGGAGTCGAGTGATGAGGAAAGTTCGGATTATGATAGCGAAGATGAAGAGTATGCATTAGCGGTTAGAGATTTTAAGAGGTTCTTTAGAAGAATAGGTAGATTTGTAAGACAACCTCGTGACGAAAAGAAGACGTTCTCAAAGAACCGAGATGATAAGAAAGGAAAAAGTGATAGAAATTGTTTTAGATGCGGAGATCCTAATCACCTCATCGGAGAATGTCCTAAACTACCGAGAACCAACAACCAAAGAGCTTTTGTAGGAGGCTCTTGGAGTGATAGCAGTGAAGAAAATGAAGAGAAGCCCAACGATGAAACATGTCTTATAGCTCAAGCTTCAAATGAGGTACATTCCGACTCTTCGTACTATAGTGATGATAACTCTTCAATAGATGACAACTTACTATATGATGAATATAATAAACTATGTGAAGTATGTTTTAAAATCATAACTAGAAACAAAACACTAAAAGCAACTTTGCATAAACTCGAAACGGAAATCCTAGAACTAAAAGACCAAGTCAAAAGACTTGAGAAAAGGAAAGTATGTGATGTTGGGTACGAGTCATGTCATAATCTTAGGTTAGAAAGCGTAGAACTTAGGAAAAATGCATTAAAGATCATTAAGTTTGAAAAAGGAACAAAAGCACTTGATGACATGTTAGATAACATAAGACATAGCGAGCATGTCGGTGCGGGTCTAGGTTTTAATCCTAATGAAGCTTCGACCAACAAGACAAAACAAGTAAAATTTGTTAAACCTACAAGTTCTGTCGAAACAGGGGACGGTATCATTAAAGGTACAGACGGCACCACTAAAATTGGTGGTACCATGGTACCGTTTGGTGCAAAAGACAGAACTGAGTCGAGTCAAAAAAATAATTTTAGTCCTAAACCAAGTCACATAGTAGTCAACAATGTTGAAATACCAGTTGCTAGTAAAAAGGAAGTTAAAAGTTTCTATAAACCCTTGTCAACCCCCGGGCTTGGCTTTGTAAAACCCGACACTAGATCAAAGACTCCTCCACGTAGAAAAACTAATGTTCTTAAACCTCGGTCAAGAACTCTTCAACCGAGAGGTAACTTTAGAAGATAAAGTTATCTAAGTAACTATCCCATAACTTGGAACAACTTTCAACAACGAAGTTACTTGCCTTAGGAAATTTGTCTTCTGTTCCAACATCCTAACCAAATGCAACAAATGCATGGGATGTTTAACACTAACACATTTGGACACATGAGATATTGAGGACCAAATGTTTGAATCTGTCTTATTCAATAGATATGCATGGGAATCACCTTGGAGCCAGATGAATGGGTCAAGGATAGTGGATGCACTAATCATATGACGGGTAACCGAAGTCTATTCTCATCATACAAGGCTTACAACGGAATTAATGTCAATTTCGGTAGCAAACTTAAGGGCAACATCATAGGCAAAGGTACGATTACTCAAGGCTCCCTCACTATTAAAAATGTTGAGCATGTAGATAACTTAGGATTTAACTTGTTTAGTATTAGTCAAATGGTTGACAACAAGTGTAGAGTAATATTTTCCGAAGAGGGTAGTGAGATTACTAAGGATGGAAAGACCATAGGCAAAGGAGTTAGGAAAAATGGTTTATTTGTTATGAAAATAGGAAATAAACCTCAGGATAAGATTTGTCTAGCAACCATTAGGAGACTAGGTCACGTAAATATGCGCTTAATACAATCTTTAGCGTCTAAGGAATTAGTTAGAAAGCTACCTAAGCTTAAGTTTGATAAACACTTTTGTGACGCTTGTAAAGTTGGAAAACAAGCTTATTTTAGTCACAAAGCTAAGAACATGGTCTCAACCTCCAGATGCTTAGAACTCCTTTATATGGATCTATTCGGTCCATCCACCGTATGGAGTTATGGAGGAAACTACTACACTTTAGTGATAGTTGGTGACTATTCAAGGTACACTTGGACTAGATTTCTTAAGAATAAAACACAAGCTTTCGAGGAATTCAAAATCTTTAGTAAGAAAGTCCAAAATCAACTAAGTTGTACAATAGTATCCATTAGAACGGATCACGGTCGGGAATTTGATAATGAAGTGCAATTTGGAGCATATTGTGATGCTAATGGTATTACACACAATTTCTCGGCTCCACGCACTCCACAATCAAATGGGGTAGTTGAGCGGAAAAATCGTACTCTACAAGAGATGAGTAGAACGATGTTAAATGAATAATCTATTCCGCAAAAGTTTTGGTGTAATGCTGTAGACACCTCAACTTATATACATAATAGGATTTTGATTAGACCAATCCTAGGAAAAACACCATACTAAATCTTGAAAGGTAGAAAACCCACTCAAGATTACTTTAGAGTGTTTGGAAGCAAGTGCTACACACTTAACACAAAAGATTACCTCACCAAGTTTGACCCAAAGTCTTACGAAGGTGTTTTCCTAGGTTACTCCCAAAATAGTAAAGCCTACATTGTCTTAAATAAGGAAACAATGAAAGTCAAAGAATCACTCAATATGACATTCGATGAGAGTCCTCCCCCAACTAAGACATTACCCTTGGTGGATGATGACTTAGATAAGGAAGAAGCCATTATGGTCAATCGCAAGAAAACATTAGAAAATGACATTGAGGATGAAATAGTCGTAGTTGACGAAGTTGTCAACATTAAGGAATCCAAGAACCATCCAACAGAAAATGTCATAGGAAACCTAAACCAAAGAACCCTTAGGTCACAAGCACAAAACAAAAGTAATCTCTTATGTTTTATATCTACTGTAGAACCTAAAAATGTTAGTGAAGCGATAAAAGATGAAAGCTGGGTAGTTTCCATGCAAGAAGAGTTAAATCAATTCACCGCAAACCAAGTTTGGGATCTAGTACAACCTCCTAGGAGTCAAACCATCATAGGAACTAAGTGTGTGTTTAGAAACAAACTCGATGAAAATGGCGTCATAACTAGGAATAAAGCCAGGTTGGTAGCACAAGGCTACAACCAGCAAGAAGGAATAGATTATGATGAAACTTATGCACCCGTAGCTAGATTAGAGTCTATTAGGATACTCCTTTCCTATGCTTGCGCTTTAGACTATAAACTATACCAAATGGACGTGAAAAGTGCATTCCTAAATGGTTATATCAATGAGGAGGTATACGTTGCCCAACCTCCGAGATTCGTTGATTTCAAAAAACCGAATCATGTTTATAAAATCAAGAAAGCACACTATAGTCTCAAACAAGCTCCCAAAGGTTGGTACGATAGACTAAAAGCATTCTTTCTTGAACATGAATATACCATGGGAATGGTTGATAACACACTTTTCACAAAGAAATGAAATTCACATCTCATCATTGTTCAAATATATGTCGACGACATTATATTCGGCTCAACTTGTCCAGAACTGTGCGGTGATTTTTCAAAGATCGTGCATGACGAGTTTAAGATGAGCATGATGAGTGAATTAAATTTCTTCCTTGGTCTACAAATAAAATAAATGGAAGATGGTATCTTCTTTAATCAATCTAAGTATATTAAAGAGATGCTTAAGAAATTTAGTTTAGAAGAGTCTAAGCCCATGAAAACTCCCATGTCCACGGAAACGAAACTCACGAAAGATGAAGAAGGTGAGTCTGTGGATAGCACTAAGTATAGGGGTATGATAGGTAGTTTATTATACCTAATGGAAAGTAGGCCCGATATCATGTTTAGTGTCTGCCTTTGCGCCCGCTTCCAAGAGGATCCCAAAACATCTCATCTTGAAGCGGTTAAGAGTATCTTCCGATACATTAAAGGCACTATACACTTGGGATTGTATTATCCCAAAGGGACCGGTATAGAAACTATTGTCTATGCCGACTCTGATCATGCAGGAGATTATGTGGATCAAAAAAGTACGAGTGGCATTTGTACCTTCATGGGTTGTTTTCAAACTTCTTGGTTCTCCAAGAGACAAACAGCTCTTGCTATCTCCACGACCGAAGCTGAATACGTAAGCGTCGGAAAGTGATGCGTGGGTTTTGCAACCTTACAACAGGTTTTACCTCTCGAGGGATCTCAAGAGGCTTACAACCCCACCAGGCAGTGTACCTGACCGATGTAGTATAGTGTAGTGGTAAGTACGGGGGATTGATCATTCTCCACAGGGAATAGTGTTCGTTAGGTATGAAAGGCTACTCTAATTAGGTCTAAGGGTTGAGGAAGATTCTTTTTATGTTTTTATAATTTTTATGAAAGCAAGTAAAATCTCGGGTTTGAAGGAGTGGGCGGAATTAGTTGCTAGTCAACTAACCCAAATTACTACGAATGCAAATAAAATAAAATAACAAAAATGAAAAGTTTGGTGGAAACTTATATGTAGAGAAATGTGTTTACTTAGATTTCCTTACTCCCTAGCTATCTTTTACCGGTTGATTAGTGTGTATTAGTCGCGTGGATGACGGGTGTATTCCTTAATACCATTCGTGGGGTGGCGTACTTACTTCCCCAACTCTACAAGCTCCTACTTCACTCCTATGTCGAGCCGGCTAGGAAGCTCCTAACATGGGATCACTAGAATTCGCTTGTGCATTAAATACAACCATAAAAACCTTTAGTACGCATTTGGTTCATGTTTCTTAAGACGTTCAAGCAAGTTACCGAATAGGAAGTTAGCCAGTTTTCTTAAGCCTAACATAGATAAACAATCATCCAATACAACTAATAACACACTAATAACCAATAATCAATAGCTAGGTTTCATTAGATCTAAGCAAACACAAGATAAATCTAGCCTAACATGTTAAACAAAAGACAAGAATAAGATAGAATCAAACAACACATAGACATATTGAATGATTAATTGATAACTTATCTTTCAATGTAACATGGAAGATCTCAAGGCAAAAAGCCTTGAGAAAGAAGCTAAAATCGTCTTAGGGTTTTCTCCCAAAATTCCACACACTAAGTTCCACACTAATGACAAAAAACTAGAAAACTATATATAGATTTTTACATCTGACGGCGTCACCTTATGGAGTGTGACGCCGTCACCTCGCCGCTTCTAGGGTTCCCGGATGACCTTCTTGACGCCGTCCCTCTTTAGCTCTTCCAAAATCCATTCTGGCTTATCAAGGCTTGACGCCGTCGAACCTTGAACGTGACGCCGTCCCTCTTTGATTTAAGCCGTGACGCCCTTGATCAAGTTAAAGCGTGACGCCGTCAGAATTCACATGCTATTTTCACTGGCTTATCATGAGTAAATTTCACGTCCACCTTTTCTTGCCAAGGCATGACGCCGTCCAGAGTAAATTGTGACGCCGTCAAAGGTAACTTTTGGCCGATTTTTGAGACTTTGCCGTTTTCTTCACTTTTATGCTCCAAAAACGTCCAAAATGCCTCCTTTTCCAGATTTCTCCTCAAAAGTACCTAAAATGACAAAAGGAACGATTTAGGGCGATATTTGATCAAATAAATACGATTTAGGGCTTAAATAACCCCTTAAAAGCGGTACACTTTTCGCTTCATCAGAAAGGTATGTCAGCAAGCACTATGGATGAAACAAGCTTTAATCGACTACGACATCCATCTCGACGACATCCCGATTATGTGCGACAACAAAGGTGCTATTGACTTGAGCAAAAACCTCGTTCAACATTCTGTTGAATCTAACACGCCTGCTAGATCTTTGAGCCTATGTGGATCGGTAGGATGCCTATGTAATCACAAGCACACTACAAGAGAATCTCTGAATACGAATGGATCGTATAATGAACTAAAAGATGATTTTTATTGAAGATTGTTAAGTTGTAAGGATGTCTCAAACTCATAGACGGGGTGTTTCTTTTATAATGATAAGAAACCCTAACCCTAATCCGTCCTACAAGAATACGTGTAAAAAGATAAACATGATCTCTCCTAAAAATAAACATACTAAACATACGGATAACTAACAATAATATCCGCAGCAACAAACACTATCAGCAGAAACAAAATATAACTATCAGCAGCAATGAGCTTCGGCAGGAACCAACACTATCGGCAGGAACCAACTTTCACTATCGGCAGCAACAAGAAATATCTTATTTCCAGAATTCCCAACAATCCTCCCCTAATCTTGAGGAAATAGCTTATTTCCGAAAAGATTCCCTAAGCGTTCACTCTACTATGAAGGTACTTTGAAGTTCATAAGGAGAGGATTAGATCAGTAGCAGCATTAGTAAGTAACCAGAAGCAACACTTAAAACTTCCTGCAGCAACTTCGATAGTTCAGCAGCAACAGGAAATTATCCTCAAAAGAAGATCTAAGCTGGTAACCATGTCATTCTGGATCTTTACTGCTACTATGACAATATGTACATCAAATCACTTTAAGTTTCATACTATTCTCATCACATCCAGGTGTGTTAACTCCTGTGAGAGGTGAATCATTGAAAATTAATGGATTTGATGTCTCTTTACCAATAGCCATCACTACTAGAGTAGCCAATATTTAGGTGTGTAAGACCATGGTACATTGATAACCATCTAATTTTGAGTAAACCAGCAACTGTAAACGGATTTGACTTGTCTTTACCTGTAGCCATTTGCTCAGGACTAGCCAATTCTTTGGTTTCAACTGAACCTTGGTGAATTGAATACTAAATATGGATACCAAATGTCTTTACCACAAACCATACTTTTGTGGACTAGCCAATTCATTGGATCCCATAAAGGGTTACATCCATGGTGAATTGAGAACCATTTCAACTCTCAGGAATGAACCATGGGTGAGTTGAAGTACCCAATACCTTTGAGCAAGCTATTACAGCTATCAACGGATTTGATTATCACACCAGAGCCGTACCCTCATGGTGAGTCAACTCTTTCTTGTCTACAAGACATGGTGAGTTGAATACCATTTGCTGTGTAGGTGTAAACACCCACACTGTACCTGCAAGGTGTTGCTCAAAACCAACTTATTAGCACACAAAATATACAAAAGATTTTTTTTTGAACTAAAAGAAATCAAGAAACAAACAAAAAGAAAAAGAAAGAAAATAAGAAAGATAAGAAAAATATACAACAACAACAAGAAGCAGCCTGATCAAGTAGATGAACCTTTAGCTGCAAGTTGATCTTTGATGAATTTGACCAACTGTTCACCTGTGGTTAAATCATTTCCAATAGTATGTTTGGGAACTCTGACCTTCTGTGTGAGCATTCTCTTCATAAGTCCCTCAGATAAAGGATAAGTGACATCCACAAACATAGACAGGATCTTGCCAGAGATGAGCTCCACTACATGAACATTGGAAGAAGGATATAGCCTCCAAGATAATACTCTCCAGGATGATTGATTACCCCACACCAATTTAGCCTTTTCACCTTCCAATGAATTCAATAAAACTTGTAAATCTCCCCAAAGCATTAGGCCTATCCCAGTAGGAGTATGAGTTTGATAGTGATTATCCACTATCTTATAAAGATTCTCCAAATCTTTCCTCTCTACCTTATTCAAGAGCTCCCTCAGAAAGGTAAAGAATTTGACTGTCCCATTAAGGGAAAACCAAACATTGACTTCACCTTCAGGAGTAGACCTAATCTCCCAGTGAGCAATATGACCCCAAGAATGAATGAAATCACCTTATGAATCACTATCTGAGTCAACCCTAACCAATCTTGATCATCCACTTCAGAAATATCCCTAGAAGAAGGGTGGTGAGAGTGACTCTTCTGCCTTGTCCTTAGACCATATTGCAGGATAGGAACTGAGGAAGATGGTTCAGCAGAAACAGAGACATGAGCAGCAGGAATACCATCAGAAATAAGACCTTCTTGTGGTGCCTCAAATGCATCTACATAAGGAGTTGGTGAAATGAATGTTGTGAAAACGTAGAGGGGGGGGGGGGTGAATACGTTTTCCGTTTTAAAACATAAAACTTGTTGTATCAAATTTCCAATTCGGCTAGTTCTAATATGAACACTGTCTGTTGTTGTAACACCCCAACCCGATAAGGTAAAGATGTCGCAAAAATGGTTTCATATCATATCAAACAAAGCATACATCAACAGTAATACAAGGTACAAATGAAATATTGAATATACGAGGTTACAAATGAAAATTCCAATAACTACTAATTCTAAATACAATAACTTCTAGTCATCTCTACTCCAGAATAACTATCAAGGTCTTCTAAGTCCAAGGTCCTCTCCACTCATACCCAGCTTCCAACTAAAACCTGCCGCGGGAAAAGAAACGCGGCTGAGCTTAAAAAGCCCAGTGAACAGATATGCAAACAAAGTAATGATAACGAAACAGAAATAATGTAAGGTGAAATATCATAAGGTATAAATAGATAGAAAGGATAAAGAGTAAAGGTGTAGGACAGTAATCCACCACGAGCCCAAAATCATATCATATCATATCATATCTTCATAATCATATAGAGGGGAGACCTCTCAGATAATCTGAGGGGTGTCCTCATTCTTCAAATGGAGTAGCTAGCTCCCATATTTTGTGAAAGACGTGGATTGCACCCATCATCAGTCACCATATCAAATCATATCATATCATATCATATACAAAACAAATCTAGGATGCATCCATACGCCCCCCAAACAAATCATATTGGCCATAACAAATCATAAAGCGCGCATATCATATCATAATGGGGACGGTGTGGCTAATCACTCGAACCACACACGAGTCATGCCAGTGGTGCATCAGAGACACGGCCATGTTACCTTCATGGCTAGGGAACATATTTTGGCTCGGGTATGAAACTGGGAGTCAAATATCATATCATAATCAGAGTGTCATATCAAAAGGTTCATATCATAAGGTGCATATCAAAGGTTCAAAATCAGAGGTTCATATCAGGGTTTCATAAAAAAAGGGATCATAGCAAAGGTATCATATCAGAATTATCAGGTCAAGGTGTATAAGAAGTCATGAGGAACCTTAAAAGAAAGGTCAGAATATCTATACCTCAAACCGCAATGAACCATATCACAGAGATCGGGAGTTACTCCTTCTTCGGCTAATCTATACAAATTATTGATCACACATTACTTATAAGCTCATTTTACAAGTTATTTAGACTCCTTCTATTCTTAGTACATTTCTGTTTATAGTTTCTTTCTATACAAAGTTATTTAGACTTCCCGTTTATAGTTTCTTTCTATTTTTAGATTCCTTCTATTCTTAGTACATTTCTGTAATTAATAAATTTTCTGATTTAATAACTTTTGGGTTTAAAATGCCAATTAAATAACTTTTAGGCTTAATATGATCAATATTTTAGTTTAGAGTAAATATGACAACTTTTAATGGTTTAGGGTTTACACTTGTCATTTTATTAAAGTTTATGGTCAAAAAGGTAAATTATATAATTATGTCCCTTTCTTGATTTGATTATTATACACCTATATTTGGTTTTAGTAAAACATGCGCATCACACACACCCAATTTCTTATGCACGAATCAAATTAAATAAGGGCACATGCATCACTAACCATGTACATGATATGTATTATTTTATTTCTCTAGTTCATGTCTAGATTTTAAAGTTGATCATATTATGGTCTCAGTGAAAACCTAATACGCACGCAAATATTCGACCTCGTCTTTTAGAAACAAAATCCACATCGAAACCACCCAAGACCCCTTTTTCATGCTCGACCCTTGTTTGAAACCTTGACTCGCCACACGCAATGACAAACCCAACATATCCTAGTTTTAACCCACTCGACACTCATTTTTACCAGCCCATGAGACACACGCAACACGTCATAATTATCGCATAAAATCACAACTCACCCCTAGTTATCCTATGCATTCGACTTTCAATATCTACACCACCGCCATGCATGCAAATTCGTATATATATTCCAGATTAAACGCCACTCATGACACACAAAATACATCCTGTTAACTCGACGTATCCTCATCATATTACACGTTCCACTTACCAGGTTATAGGCCTATATACACACACTGAGTTGGAGGACATGAACAGACCCAGAACGATTTGTCATTTTTATGTGTTTTAAACACTCTTCATTCTTATCGCTTATGTGTCGTTCGAATGCTGGGTTTAGATGTTCTTTTACTCGTACAATAGAGATCCAAACGCTGCTTATATATATATATATATCAGATTTTATCAGCATGTATGACCTTATATTGACAAACAACATTTATTATTTTATGCTACTTATAACTTATCATTTTATGTAATTAATTCATTATCACATGCCATACTCAACCCGGTTCCACTCGTACCATTTGTGATCAACAAGCATTCTATTTCAGATTTTTAACAACCATGCAACTCTTATATCGACACAACCATCTCAACATTCTACGCGATCCACACTCAGATTATACCTCTTATATATACCGAATTGTATAGCAAATTTAAGATCTTACATATCAATATATATTCCATATTTCATGCGACTGTAATGTATCATTTTATGTATTATTAACCTTTCATGAGTCTAAGCTTTGTTATGTCACGTGCCATAAATCTTCCACTCCCATTCTTTTTATTCAATTCTCACACTAGTTCATATTATAATTTATATAAGCTATAATTTATGAATATTCTGAGAAGATGTTAATACCTTTGAGTCGACTGGAAACCAGGACGAAAAGAACATGGACAAAAGGAACTAAGATCGAAACCCACAAGAACACCCTATTCGAACCACGAAACTTTCCTTCTTACAGCCTCTTGTCGTGTCTAAGAACCAGTGATTAGTTGGTTAACTTTTGTTGTTGTGAGTGTGTTCTTATTCGAAAGGAAAAAATGAGAGAGGGTGGTGTGTACTGGTTTGTTGGAAATAAAGAGTACCAACAGGGACCAGGATAGGAACACACGAACACATCCAAAGCTGCAACTCTTTGTCATTTTTGGATTTCATGGGGAAGAACATAGAGGCTGCCAATCTGATAACATTCTTAGGGTTTTGTGTTTGTGAGATTGAAGTGATATACGGTTGTGATAAGGAGAGTAAAATGAAAATATATTGAGGAGATTATACCGAGTCTTAGGGAGTTTAGAATATTCTTTCTTCTCATAATTTTAATTGATTTATTCATATCTTCAAGATTTTTTTGTTGTGTACCTAATTTTAAAAAAAGATTTGACCCTAAATATCATTGTTGAACGTGTGACACAATGAGAATTTAAATGGAGCCCATAGCAGTCACTTGTGTTTCTTATTTGTGTTGTACGAATGAAAAGGAGGAAAAAAAAAAGAACCTGATTTTAATAATAGAAAAAGAGTAGCGTACACTAAGTTTGGAAGGGATTGAATTTGCAATCAAATGTGATAATTGTGCAAATCATGGGACTGACTTTTATCCCTAACAAAATTATACATTTCGTGTGTATTACTAGGACCATAGGGGCGTACATTGTATACTTATTTATATCATATGGTTTATTATAAGGTAAAGTTTTTTAAATAATATGTAGTTAACTTTTACACTTAGGTTAACACGTATAAAGTTCTTGTATTGTTATTTGCTCGTTCTTATAAATTCAAAATTTTAAAGGGGTAAAATGGGAATGTCAGATGAATGAAAGTTTAGGGTTTTACAACTCTTCCCCTCTTAAAAAGGAATTTTCGTCCTCGAAAATTGAAGTCGCAAAGTCATACGAAGTCGTTGCAAATCGCAAAAGGTCATCAAAACTTTCTCAAGTCCGAGGAGGTTCTTTCAAAAAGATCTACAGACCAAATAGTTTCTCATGACTCGACTTAAAACGAAGTGGGTTCAAATTTCCTCAGAAAGAGACAAATTAGGTTGTTTCCGATCAAAAGATCATGCAACAAAATGGAGGATAGGTGAATCTTCAGGATCTCCTATGGGATACGAACAAGATTTCAAATCAAATTGACTGTGTCAATAGCGAAGAGCTCTACAAAGAGTTTTCAAGATATATGACTGAGGTCAACAGCATGCAAAACGAGAGTCCAAACTCATCCAGATAACTAATGAACGAAAGCAGAGCATACGCATAGATAGAATGAACTTAAAGCCTCACTAATCACTGATAATCCAACGGAGATTCAAATTCTAAACTTCTTAGGTACTCCCCCAAGATATCTTATGCCCACAACAAGTGCACGTTATATGATGTAAGTATTATCATGTTGGCCAGACGTCATAATACTGGCATCATATAAATATGCCCTCATGATGGTCATACTTTATCTCAAGTCGTAATCAGAACCACCTATCTTAATCCACCTAGTACTTCTACAGTCTCAGAGGTCAACTAAAATCGAATGCCTTAATCAAAAGGAAAAACAAAACTATTCGCAAGAGTGTCAAAATCCCATATTGCTTAGCAGAAGTGAGATACACCGTCACAAGCATCATATCTTCCACAATTCGCCAAAATCTCTCAAAACACGCCATCACCGAACATACGAAAAATGAACACGAAACTGAAATGCTACTAGGGAACTTAAATCATCAGAGGATCTTATTACTTTATAACGAAATTTAAGAGGGTCAACGGAAATGAAAGTTAGTCGCCAAAATCTTCGGCCTTCATAGAATCAATTCTTTTCCAAACATACAGGGTCTGTTTCAAAATCCGTTAATTCAACACATCCAATCTCTTCAAGTCTGGTTAATCTGTCTTCGTTTGTCCATAAATCTGGAAGTGAAATAAAATCGTGTACTTTTGTCTGGTTCATCAAGCCTCCTGCAGTTCTTCTTGGAATGTAATGAAGTGACGTAGATTTCTGGCACGATCTTAAAATCTCTTCATCATCCAGTCTACTTTCGCTCTCAATTCATCTTAGTACAACAAAGATGAATAGGGATGTGAGACTGCATGTCTTCATCAGCACTAGGTTCGCCATCTCGACTAGAATTTCTTCTTCTGCATCTCCAACACTTCTGCCTTGTAAGGAATGTCTTCACTCTTCAGGGTAGCCGCCTTTGTTGTCAACTCCAGGTCAGGCAGTGAAATAATTCTTTTGATATGTTTCTAGTTATCTTGATGCATACAAAAACTTTCTGTGCAGCAAGGGAGTATCACCGAGTCTCTTTCTGAATATCCCAAAATTGTTCCGCCCGAGGGTATGGAAGTTAATTTCCATTTTAACTTTTCCAAAACTCCATTCTAAATCAAACTAAGCTGTTTCTCTCTGTTCACGAAATTTCTCAATGGTATTATAAGTTGCAAACACCTTCCAGAATTCTTCTGCAAAGTTTAAAAGGTTTCAGTTCTCCATTCTGTTATCGGTCTTGACCACCCGGTGATAGTTTTCAAAACTTGCGGGGTTTAAAGAGATATCCTCAATTAAGAACATCGTTGTCTCAACAATTATCAATCTCCCAGAACACACAAACGATCGACGATTTCTAACAAAGTGCAAAAATGATTTTCATGCTCTTCCTCGTCTCCGAACGTACTATTAAACCATACAATGGCCATTTGCCCCAGTACTCACGAGAAAACATCATTTATCAAATTCGCAAAATAGTCCGAGCTTTAGCTAATACTATTAGCGTCACTAACCGTCATAGCAGTCGTTTACGAATACGGAAGGCGATTTCAAGAATAAAATCAATTCATCAAAAGGAAACTTCGCGCTCTGAAATTAAATAAACACATAATCGTTTCAGGGTGGAGGAATATTGGCTCCTAACAGTGTTACGGTTCAGCTTCCTGTAATCAATACTTGTCTCCAGTCACCATCCTTCTTTATTGCGAACGAGGCTAAAACACGTCCAGAAAATACACTTAAGTAAACTCACTTCCTGGTCTTCGGTTGCGGCTCTTCCCGGTTGCTCAAATCAGTTTATATGATCCCGGACACATCTGAAAGACACCTTCGCTTAGTGACTAGAAAATCTCTCGGTATCAAGTCAAATCCTTCTTCACGCTCCGATGGAAAATTTTTGGTGGTTCGACCAGGGATCATATTCTAAGACTCAGGTTGCCAAATAACGTTCAAGATAAGGTTCATGTTCAGAAGACTCAAGGTGCCAAAGAGCTCTCAAGATAAGGTTCATTCATTGGTGTACGAAATGGGTTCTAGGAAAACTTCATAACCACAAAATTAACACACGAGTCTACAGAGTAATAATGATAGCGGAGGGTCTAACAATCGGTAATCATGGTAGGGGGTTCAAAATTGTTGCAAACGTTAAAGGTGAGACATAGAAGGGAAATTGTCAATATTTGAATGCTCAATCAACCAATTCCTTGTCAGAATAAAATCGAAGTTAACTATCCAAAGAAAGACCGATCAACAAAGCAAATCTTATCGTTCAACAATGAGAGGGAACGTTTTTACACTCGTGGTAACCACCATAAGACTCCTCATAGGGACAGAGATGGGTGAAATAAAAATCAAATAGTGTCGGAAGATTCATAGATACTTATCAAAAGCAAGAGACATTAACAAAATACATCAAGTATATCATCGCCATGGAGATTCTCAGAATGACCGAAGAGGCATCAAAATGATTGGCGTAAGGATTAGAGGTCAGAGTCAAAATCTGAAGATAAGGATCAAATAGTGTCAGGCAATTTTTTGTGCAATTCTCAATGCCTTCAAGATTTAATCAGGTTCAAATCTTAGGTGGTGCAAAGCATAAGTTTTGACTTTCCAAAAGTGATATCAACAGGATTTAACCAAAAGCAAGGCACGAATCAGAGTGATGCGGAAGCAATGATACTTAAACAAATACCTTATAGTCTACCCATTCCTCACTGGTTAAAACTTACGTTCCTATAAGGAAATCTTAAAGCAAATTTTCAAAGGTTGTCTTACGAGCGCCTACAGGAAAAACTTAGTGGTCCTAACTTACACAGGCCAAGGGTAATGTATTACGAATCGCAGCCTGTCGCTCTGATACCATAATTGTACCACCCCAACCCGATAAGGTAAAGATGTCGCAAAAATGGTTTCATATCAGATCAAACAAAGCATACATCAACAGTAATACAAGGTACAAATGAAATATTGAATATACGAGGTTACAAATAAAAATTCCAATAACTACTAATTCTAAATACAATAACTTCTAGTCATCTCTACTCCAGAATAACTATCAAGGTCTTCTAAGTCCAAGGTCCTCTCCACTCATACCCAACTTCCAACTAAAACCTGTCGCGGGAAAAGAAACGCGGCTGAGCTTAAAAAGCCCAGTGAACAGATATGCAAACAAAGTAATGATAACGAAACAGAAATAATGTAAGGTGAAATATCATAAGGTATAAATAGATAGAAAGGATAAAGAGTAAAGGTGTAGGACAGTAATCCACCACGAGCCCAAAATCATATCATATCATATCATATCTTCATAATCATATAGAGGGGAGACCTCTCAGATAATCAGATAATATGAGGGGTGTCCTCATTCTTCAAATGGAGTAGCTAGCTCCCATATTTTGTGAAAGACGTGGATTGCACCCATCATCAGTCACCATATCAAATCATATCATATCATATCATATACAAAACAAATCTAGGATGCATCCATACGCCCCCCAAACAAATCATATTGGCCATAACAAATCATAAAGCGACGCATATCATATCATAATGGGGACGGTGTGGCTAATCACTCGAACCACACACGAGTCATGCCAGTGGTGCATCACAGACACGGCCATGTTACCTTCATGGCTAGGGAACATATTTTGGCTCGGGTATCAAACTGGGAGTCAAATATCATATCATAATCAGAGTGTCATATCAAAAGGTTCATATCATAAGGTGCATATCAAAGGTTCAAAATCAGAGGTTCATATCAGGGTTTCATAAAAAAAGGGATCATAGCAAAGGTATCATATCAGAACTATCAGGTCAAGGTGTATAAGAAGTCATGAGGAACCTTAAAAGAAAGGTCAGAATATCTGTACCTCAAACCGCAATGAACTATATCACAGAGATCGGGAGTTACTCCTTCTTCGGCTAATCTATACAAATTATTGATCACGCATTACTTATAAGCTCATTTTACAAGTTATTTAGACTCCTTCTATTCTTAGTACATTTCTGTTTATAGTTTCTTTCTATACAAAGTTATTTAGACTTCCCGTTTATAGTTTCTTTCTATTTTTAGATTCCTTCTATTCTTAGTACATTTCTGTAATTAGTAAATTTTCTGATTTAATAACTTTTGGGTTTAAAATGCCAATTAAATAACTTTTAGGCTTAATATGATCAATATTTTAGTTTAGAGTAAATATGACAACTTTTAATGGTTTAGGGTTTACACTTGTCATTTTATTAAAGTTTATGGTCAAAAAGGTAAATTATATAATTATGTCCCTTTCTTGATTTGATTATTATACACCTATATTTGGTTTTAGTAAAACATGCGCATCACACACACCCAATTTCTTATGCACGAATCAAATTAAATAAGGGCACATGCATCACTAACCATGTACATGATATGTATTATTTTATTTCTCTAGTTCATGTCTAGATTTTAAAGTTGATCATATTATGGTCTCAGTGAAAACCCAATACGCACGCAAATATTCGACCTCGTCTTTTAGAAACAAAATCCACATCGAAACCACCCAAGACCCCTTTTTCATGCTCGACCCTTGTTTGAAACCTTGACTCGCCACACGCAATGACAAACCCAACATATCCTAGTTTTAACCCACTCGACACTCATTTTTACCAGCCCATGAGACACACGCAACACGTCATAATGATCGCATAAAATCACAACTCACCCCTAGTTATCCTATGCATTCGACTTTCAATATCTACACCACCGCCATGCATGCAAATTCGTATATATATTCCAGATTAAACGCCACTCATGACACACAAAATACATCCTGTTAACTCAACGTATCCTCATCATATTACACGTTCCACTTACCAGGTTATAGGCCTATCTACACACACTGAGTTGGAGGACATGAACAGACCCAGAATGATTTGTCATTTTTATGTGTTTTAAACACTCTTCATTCTTATCGCTTATGTGTCGTTCGAATGCTGGGTTTAGATGTTCTTTTACTCGTACAATAGAGATCCAAACGCTGCTTATATATATATATCAGATTTTATCAGCATGTATGACCTTATATTGACAAACAACATTTATTATTTTATGCTACTTATAACTTATCATTTTATGTAATTAATTCATTATCACATGCCATACTCAACCCGGTTCCACTCGTACCATTTGTGATCAACAAGCATTCTATTTCAGATTTTTAACAACCATGCAACTCTTATATCGACACAACCATCTCAACATTCTACGCGATCCACACTCAGATTATACCTCTTATATATACCGAATTGTATATCAAATTTAAGATCTTACATATCAATATATATTCCATATTTCATGCGACTGTAATGTATCATTTTATGTATTATTAACCTTTCATGAGTCTAAGCTTTGTTATGTCACGTGCCATAAATCTTCCACTCCCATTCTTTTTATTCAATTCTCACACTAGTTCATATTATAATTTATATAAGCTATAATTTATGAATATTCTGAGAAGATGTTAATACCTTTGAGTCGACTGGAAACCAGGACGAAAAGAACATGGAAAAAAGGAACTAAGATCGAAACCCACAAGAACACCCTATTCGAACCACGAAACTTTCCTTCTTACAGCCTCTTGTCGTGTCTAAGAACCAGTGATTAGTTGGTTAACTTTTGTTGTTGTGAGTGTGTTCTTATTCGAAAGGAAAAAATGAGAGAGGGTGGTGTGTACTGGTTTGTTGGAAATAGAGAGTACCAACAGGGACCAGGATAGGAACACACGAACACATCCAAAGCTGCAACTCTTTGTCATTTTTCGATTTCATGGGGAAGAACATAGAGGCTGCCAATCTGATAACATTCTTAGGGTTTTGTGTTTGTGAGATTGAAGTGATATACGGTTGTGATAAGGAGAGTAAAATGAAAATATATTGAGGAGATTATACCGAGTCTTAGGGAGTTTAGAATATTCTTTCTTCTCATAATTTTAATTGATTTATTCATATCTTCAAGATTTGTTTGTTGTGTACCTAATTTTAAAAAAAGATTTGACCCTAAATATCATTGTTGAACGTGTGACACAATGAGAATTTAAATGGAGCCCATAGCAGTCACTTGTGTTTCTTATTTGTGTTGTACGAATGAAAAGGAGGAAAAAAAAAGAACCTGATTTTAATAATAGAAAAAGAGTAGCGTACACTAAGTTTGGAAGGGATTGAATTTGCAATCAAATGTGATAATTGTGCAAATCATGGGACTGACTTTTATCCCTAACAAAATTATACATTTCGTGTGTATTACTAGGACCATAGGGGCGTACATTGTATACTTATTTATATCATATGGTTTATTATAAGGTAAAGTTTTTTAAATAATATGTAGTTAACTTTTACACTTAGGTTAATAGGTATAAAGTTCTTGTATTGTTATTTGCTCGTTCTTATAAATTCAAAATTTTAAAGGGGTAAAATGGGAATGTCAAATGAATGAAAGTTTAGGGTTTTACAGTTGTAGTTTATGTCTACCAAGTTGTCACACAAGTATTATCACATAATCACAACACAAGCAATCACATAATGCAAATATAAAAGTAAAGAGATAAGTAAAAGAAAGCGCAAACCGAACACGATGATTTATAGTGGTTCGGTCACGGAGCTCCTCTCCGCCCTACTCCACTCCCCGAGTACCCAACTCGAGAGTTACTTCACTAGATCAACAAGCTCCCTTTCTTAGGCGGAGAAAACCTTTACACGTCACTTACTTCCTTTTCCGGTACTAAGCTAAACACCGGGTTCTTTACAAGGGTACAACCACTCCCATCGTCGCTTATACAATTTCCGACACTAAGCTAGATGTCGAGTTCTTTACAAGGGTACATGATGAGGCGAAAAGTGTACCGCTTTTAAGGGGTCATTTAAGCCCGAAATCGTATTTATTTGATCAAATATTGCCCTAAATCGTTCCTTTTGTCATTTTAGGTACTTTTGAGGAGAAATCTGGAAAAGGAGGCATTTTGGACGTTTTTGGAGCATTAAAGTGAAGAAAACGGCAAAGTCTCAAGAATCGGCTAAAAGTTACTCTTGACGGCGTCACAATTAACATGGGACGGCGTCATGCCTTGGCAAGAAAAGTTGGATGTGAAATTTACTCATGACGGGCCAGTGAGTTTGCATGAGAATTCTGACGGCGTCACGCTTTAACTAAATCAAGGGCGTCACGGCTTAAATCATAAGGGGACGGCGTCACGTTCATGATCCGACGGCGTCAAGCCTTGATAAGCCAGAATGGATTTTTGAAGAGCTAAAGAGGGACGGCGTCAAGATGGTCATCCGGGAACCCTAAAAGCGGCGAGGTGACGGCGTCACAATGCATAAGGTGACGCCGTCAGATGTCAAAGTCTATATATAGTTTTCTAATTTTTTGTCATGGAAGGAGAGCTTAGTGTGTGGAATTTTGGGATAAAACCCTAAGACGATTTTAGCTACTTTTTCAGGGCTTCTTGCCTTGAGATCTTCCATGTTTCATTAAAAGATAAGTTATCAATTAATCATTCAATATGTCTATGTGTTGTTTGATTCTATCTTATGCTTGTCTTTTGTTTAACATGTTAGGCTAATTTTATCTTGTGTTTGCTTAGATCTAATGAAACCTAGCTATTGATTATTGGTTGTTAGTGTGTCGTTAGTTGTATTGGATGATTGTTTATCTATGTTAGGCTTAAGAAAACTGGCTAACTTCCTATTCGGTAACTTGCTTGAACGTCTTAAGAAACATGAACCAAACGCGTACTAAAGGTTTTTATGGTTGTATTTAATGCACAAGTGAATTCTAGTGATCCCATGTTAGGAGCTTCCTAGCCGGCTCGACATAGGAGTGAAGTAGGAGCTTGTAGAGTTTGGGGAAGTAAGTACGCCACCCCACGAATGGTATTAAGGAATACACCCGTCATCCACGCGACTAATACACACTAATTAACCGGTAAAAGATAGTTAGGGAGTAAGGAAATCTAAGTAAACACATTTCTCTACACATAAGTTTCTCACCACTTTTCATTTTTGTTATTTTATTTTATTTGCATTTGTAGTAATTTGGGTTAGTTGACTAGCAACTAATTCCGCCCACTCCTTCAAAACCCGAGATTTTACTTGCTTTTATAAAATATAAAAACATAAAAAGAATCTTCCTCAACCCTTAGACCTAATTAGAGTAGCCTTTCACACCTAACGAACACTATTCCCTGTGGAGAACGATCAATCCCCCGTACTTACCACTACACTATACTACATCGGTCAGGTACACTGCCTGGTGGGGTTGTAAGCCTCTCGAGATCCCTCGAGAGGTAAAACCTGTTGTAAGGTTGCAAAACCCACGCATCAAGTTTTTGGCACCGTTGCCGGGGAATAGTTATTGTTTAGGTTGAATTTTTATTTCTATTAGGTCTACTCACTAGATTCCTTTCTAGTGAGATTTTTATTTTATTTTTCTAGGTTTTCTTTAGTCTATCTATTTTCTTCGTGTCTTTGTTCGTAACCATTACCGTCCGACATCATGGAAGATGGTAATATCCTTAACCCACACAACCCACCACCACAACAACCACCACCACCTCCTAGAGCCCGTACTTTAGGAGAGTATTCCCGTCCTAGCCACCACGGCTATCGAAACACCATTGAGCTCACACAAGGAGCCAATATCACACCCTTGCGATCCGACACCATCCGGTTGGTGCAAAGCGGATGCGCATTCCATGGACTTCGTTCTGAAGATCCTAATCAACATCTCAAGGACTTTCTTAAAATCGTTGATTCTATAGACCTTGATGTTGCCACTCGAGAGACGACCCGATTGCGTCTCTTCCAATTCTCTCTGCGGGACCAAGCTAGTCAGTGGCTAGAACGTCAACCCGCAGGATCCATCACCTCTTGGGATGATCTCACCACTCGTTTCCTTGCTCAGTTTTTCCCACCGGGAAGAACTACCAAGCTAAGGAATGATATCTTGATGTTCCAACAACGTCAAGGCGAAACTCTCTACGAGGCATGGACTCGATTCAAGGACTTACTCCAAAAAGTCCCTCACCATGGCATAGAACTTTGGCTCCAAGTCCAAATCTTCTATGACCATATCAATCTCTCCACAAGGCAAACCATTGACCAATCGGCCGGTGGCAAACTACGTGATCTAAGTGCGGAACAATCATGGGCTCTCCTAGAGGATCTTGCTCTTTATGACAACGAAAGTTGGAGTGATCCCCGTGATTTGAATAAAACGGTCAAGGCAATATCTTTGCCTTCGAACAATTCAAGCACTTCCGACCGTAGGATCATAGAACTTTAAGACCAAGTCAAGTTTCTCATGAAATCCTACGAGGCTCCTAAACCTTCAAGCCAAGTGAACAAAATCACTTCTTCATGTGAGTTATGTAGTGGTCCCCACGACACTCGTGATTGCATGGAACTCCCCGAACAAGCTTTTGTGGACTACGCATCATCGCGTACCGACGGAGCGGGAGATAAGTGGTACACTTTCAAGCCCGAGCCAAACCCTTATGGTGATTCATATAACCCCTCATGGAAAAAATCACCCGAACCTTAGGTGGAAACAAAACCAAAACACACAACAACCCAATTCTTCCAACCCACCTACTCGTTTCCAATCAAGCGGTTCCAACTCGAACCGTACTTTCAACAACAATCCTTCCGGCAATGGTAGTACCAATAACTTTGAAGGATTGATGTCTCAATTTATGGCATCTCAAGAAGCTCGTTTAGCCAAGTTTGAAGCCGATTTCAAACAAAAACAAAGCGAGATGACCGACAAGATTGACACCTTGTTGAAAGCCCTCAATGACCGAGAAATGGGAGCACTCCCTAGCAACACGGTCAAGAACCCGAAACTAAACGTCAACGCTATTTCATCGGTTTCGTCCCCTAGTTCTTGTCCACAATATTATTCGGTCAATTCCATGAGCACGTGTTTCAAACAAACCCAAGTCGTTCCAAATGACCAAGAAGTTATGACATCCAAATTGGTCAACAACATAGTTGAAACACCTCCCACTCAAAACCTTGACGAAGAATTCAAGGAGCTCCACCTTGAAAGTCCGGTTGTTGATGAGAAGAAGCTCAAGTTAGGCGAAAAAGGGACCGCCTTTGTTCAAAACAAGCTACCTAAGAAGTTAGATGATCCGGGCTTATTTGTTCTACCTTGCAAGATCGGTAATTCGGAGGCTTATGATACATTAGCCGATCTTGGATCAAGCCTTAACCTACTTCCGTTACCTCTCTACACCTCTCTAAAACTTGGAAAACTTGAAGAAACCGAGGTGATAATAGGCTTAGCAGATGGAAGTGTTGCTTACCCGGTTGGAGTAGTTAAGGACGTGTTAGTACACATTGGAAAACTAACCATTTTAGCCGATTTCCACGTCCTTGATATGGTTAGCGACCCTACATGCCCCTTGTTGATAGGTAGAGGATTTTTGGCGACCGCTAGTGCTATGATTGATTGTAAGGAATCTAAGATAGCGGTAGGAGAAGGAGATACTTGGTCAGTCTATGATGTTAAGAAACATGCCTATGATACTAGTGAGGAACCAACACCACATTGGCTAGAATCAAATAGGAGACCATCTAGATATGGACCTTGGATCGATAGAGACTTCATAGGACCCCAACGCCCATTTTACCTAGAAGAGGACTTTGTTAACCGAACGCATTCGGTAGAGCAACTCTTGGCTAGGGACACCGAATTAGATCCATTTGAAGACCCTCTAGTTTTTAGAAGGATGATTGATTTCCTAGGAGTTTTGCCAATTAACCTAGGAATGAATAAGTGGATTTGTGAGGAAGATGATCATAAGTGGAATTGGGATAAACCACCCAATGATGGAGATGGGTCATGGCATATCAAGATGACATTGTATGACCCGGATGGAGAGAAGTTTGAAAAGACATATCGTACTAAGCGGACCAATAGGAAACTTCAATCCAAGCTTAACCCTAAAGACGTCCTTGATGACGAGCTTACTTACATAGGGTAGCGTGACTTTGAGTCTAGCTACAAGACTCGTTAATAAAGAAAGGCGCTTCTTGGGAGGCAACCCAAGCTTTATTTATTTTATTTGCTTTGTGTGTTTATTTATTTGTTTGCTTGTTTTTATTTGCTTCCGTATGTGTGTTTAATTTTTATTAGTATTGATTCATGTTCAAAAGTAATTTGTGAAAATGCTTTATTTTGTTTTTAACTTCGTCTTAACTACATATAAAGGTATTTTGCAAAAGATAAGTGTAAGGGAAATCCAAATCGGTTTATTAGAACACATATGAACATGAATCATAATAATAATAAATTAACATACATATTCGTATTTGTTTGAGTCAAATGCTTGTATCGAGTCATAATGATGTTTTGCAGGATTTCCAGGAAGTAAGTTAAAGGTTTTTCCAGAAATTTTCCGGAAACTTAAAACGAAAATTTTTGTCAGGTCATTTCTGACGGCGTCAGGGGTTATAACCTGACGGCGTCAGATTTAATTTCCAGAAATTTTTGAAAATTTTGTTTTCATAAAAAATTTTTATTAAAATCTCCAACTTATAATCTCCAGGAATCTGCAAAGTTATCATTCCACAAGCATTATATCCTTATATATAGATTTTATCCCGCCGATGTTATGCAGGTTTTCGTGTTTGTTTTCTCAGGTTCAACAGGTTATTTTGGACAAGGAAATGTTTTGAATCAAGCTTATGGCGATGCATTAGTCATGGAGCTTCAACATTCTCTTTGGAGGAAGATTTAACCGTGTAATTTCATTATCCAACGAGCGAATCAGGGGAGTATTTGATTTCATTCTTTTACTTTATGCTTTTACATTTGTCATTTGAACATTGGGGACAATGTTCATCTTAAGTGTAAGGGGAGGGTAAAAGTACGATTTTTGAGAATACAATTGCGCTTGATTTTTGTTTGTTTGATGGTAGATGTGTAATAAAACTGAGAGAAATACTTGTTAAGGTAATTTTAGTGCCAAATTTAAAATTTTTTACAACATATAGGAGTGAAACTTTGATCTTAATGAGCGTCTCATGGATAGGAGTTATATGACTAGCACAAAAACCGTACCACTAAAAAAATTTTCCACCCCCAAATATGTGAGGTTCGCCCCTAGAATTGGTAGGAAAAGCATTTATGCTATGATGTGTGTACCGGTAGCACTTAGATTCTAGAACTTGCGTTAGGACCATTCCAAGGCCACAAGTGAGACTACATTCGTGTAGTTAGATTTACTACATGATAAGAGGCATTAGGATTAACCCATGTTTTACACCTGTGTTTTTGTTATAATTACATTGGCTACATTGGTCAAGTAATTCTCCCACACCCTTTGCGTTGTACTCATTTTTAGTACACGATACCCCTAGTACACCCCTCAGAGCCTATCTTTTCGTTTCGACCTTTAAGCATTTTACTTAAAGGAAGAATTTGTTACACCCCACTTAAATGTACACCCAAATCGCCTTAGCCTACCTTGTATGCACTCATCTTTAGTGCATTATTGTTACAACATTTGTTTAAACCCAAGTTAATTATCTAGTTGATTACATGGTTGCTAAGTCGAGTCATATCCTTGTACATATTGTTTTGGGACGATTGGGACTCGTGGGTAAAGTACTAGTGTAATGGAGTAATGGGGAAGAACATCATTTATTACCCCCATATGTGCTAAATATTTTAAAAGTACTCCAAGTTTTTCAATTATCTTAATTCGAGTCATTAGAATAGTTATTTGTAAAGTTATGTAAAAGTTCAAGTGTAAGGGGATGCAACGCCCCTATGATGTATTATTTTGGATGGTAGGGTAAAAGTGTATGCAAAAAAAAAAAAAAAAAAAAAAAAAAAAAAAAAATCAAGAAAAATACAAAAAAAAATGAGAAAAAAAAAAGAAAAATAGAAAAAACATACGGACTACCATCCCGTTTCATTTTATGTTTATTTTATGTTTATGTTGTGTTATTTTCTTTCATTAGCTTAAGATCGAGTCTAGTCTTGGCTTAGCAACGTTGTATAGTACATGTGATTGATCAAGATCTTTAACTAGCCACCAGTAAAATATCCCTTATCCAACAAAACCGTGTTTTCCTTTTCCCTACACCTAACGTTATAACCCATTTAAAAGCCCTCTTTGATAGTTTATCTTAGGTGCTTACGCCTAGTGGAGGAGGTTTTCGATCCTTTCCCAAGCCTATGGTAATCTATTTGCTATGACAGGTAGTGAGAGATATTTTCCGTTTTCATTTATGAGATTTATTTTGATGACACTTGAGAGATGTGAGTATCTAAACACTACTTGTGAGGTGCTAGTATGTAATCTCCGTGCTTATTATGATTGAAGTGGAACGATTATTTGTTGTAATTACTTTTATGTTTGCATTAAATGACCCCTAACTTGTATTTTGATTAGAATAAAAGCGCATTTGCTTGAGGACAAGCAAATCTCAAGTGTAAGGGTATTTGATGAGGCGAAAAGTGTACCGCTTTTAAGGGGTCATTTAAGCCCGAAATCGTATTTATTTGATCAAATATTGCCCTAAATCGTTCCTTTTGTCATTTTAGGTACTTTTGGGGGAGAAATCTGGAAAAGGAGGCATTTTGGACGTTTTTGGAGCATTAAAGTGAAGAAAACGGCAAAGTCTCAAGAATCGGCTAAAAGTTACTCTTGACGGCGTCACAATTAACATGGGACGGCGTCATGCCTTGGCAAGAAAAGTTGGATGTGAAATTTACTCATGACGGGCCAGTGAGTTTGCATGAGAATTCTGACGGCGTCACGCTTTAACTAAATCAAGGGCGTCACGGCTTAAATCATAAGGGGACGGCGTCACGTTCATGATCCGACGGCGTCAAGCCTTGATAAGCCAGAATGGATTTTTGAAGAGCTAAAGAGGGACGGCGTCAAGATGGTCATCCGGGAACCCTAAAAGCGGCGAGGTGACGGCGTCACAATGCATAAGGTGACGCCGTCAGATGTCAAAGTCTATATATAGTTTTCTAATTTTTTGTCATGGAAGGAGAGCTTAGTGTGTGGAATTTTGGGATAAAACCCTAAGACGATTTTAGCTACTTTTTCAGGGCTTCTTGCCTTGAGATCTTCCATGTTTCATTAAAAGATAAGTTATCAATTAATCATTCAATATGTCTATGTGTTGTTTGATTCTATCTTATGCTTGTCTTTTGTTTAACATGTTAGGCTAATTTTATCTTGTGTTTGCTTAGATCTAATGAAACCTAGCTATTGATTATTGGTTGTTAGTGTGTCGTTAGTTGTATTGGATGATTGTTTATCTATGTTAGGCTTAAGAAAACTGGCTAACTTCCTATTCGGTAACTTGCTTGAACGTCTTAAGAAACATGAACCAAACGCGTACTAAAGGTTTTTATGGTTGTATTTAATGCACAAGTGAATTCTAGTGATCCCATGTTAGGAGCTTCCTAGCCGGCTCGACATAGGAGTGAAGTAGGAGCTTGTAGAGTTTGGGGAAGTAAGTACGCCACCCCACGAATGGTATTAAGGAATACACCCGTCATCCACGCGACTAATACACACTAATTAACCGGTAAAAGATAGTTAGGGAGTAAGGAAATCTAAGTAAACACATTTCTCTACACATAAGTTTCTCACCACTTTTCATTTTTGTTATTTTATTTTATTTGCATTTGTAGTAATTTGGGTTAGTTGACTAGCAACTAATTCCGCCCACTCCTTCAAAACCCGAGATTTTACTTGCTTTTATAAAATATAAAAACATAAAAAGAATCTTCCTCAACCCTTAGACCTAATTAGAGTAGCCTTTCACACCTAACGAACACTATTCCCTGTGGAGAACGATCAATCCCCCGTACTTACCACTACACTATACTACATCGGTCAGGTACACTGCCTGGTGGGGTTGTAAGCCTCTCGAGATCCCTCGAGAGGTAAAACCTGTTGTAAGGTTGCAAAACCCACGCATCAGTACAACCACTCCCAACACTCTTTGTATTTTAAGGACTAAAATACTAACCTCACTCTACCGATCTAAATGATACAATGATGGTTACAACAATGATCCATGACATAAGTATATCATGGATATGTATACCTACTCTACATGAACTTCCATTGACGGGAAGTCTTCAATCATTGAGGATGTCAAGTGCCCTTAAATCGTCATATGTTGGAATGCTACTTCAAGATCTTTTGACCTTCATGAAGTATGCTATGCTTGTGATGAATGATGACACATGATCATGAGCTTGCTTCACAGGATCATTGACAGTGTATGCTTACAACATAATGAAAGTTAGTAGCATTATGATCATTATGAAATGGATGATTAATGTGTGTTTCTACATGATTTACTAATGATCTAAATGTATGCAAAGGGTAGGGGAAATGTGTGTTTAAGTTGGATAAACAATGGGTAAACAATGGGCTTCTATTTATAGCCAACAAGATTTTTGCCCCGCGGATTTGAAGGATCCCTTTATTTGGATCCGCGCTTTATGTCATTTGGATCCGCGGGTGACAGCTAGCAAATCTTACTAAACCTTATGAAATCTTCAAATGTCAACTATGTAACTTGAGAATCTAAACAAGATATTACAAAATCTATCCAAGATATCATTCATGATGCATGCCATGATGTCATCCTAATATTTAACTAATAAAGTTTCCATTTTAAGAAATAAACATGTAAACTTGTATATGTTATTCCTAGTGAACTTTGTAATGTGTATATGTATGTAACATGTATCCTAGAGATCATGTAACATGTAAAATGAGGTTCTAAGTAGAATGATTAGCCTTTTTAAAATACTTAATTACCTAACCGTATTTTAAACATTCTAAATGGTTTGTTAAGGTTTGATCATAATGCCACATAACAAACATGTACGAACCTGTGTTGTATCATACGAAGACTTGAGAGATGTTGAATGTATGTTGAGACAATATAAGATTACAAGTAACTTGTACATTTTACGTTATGTATCAAGTTACATGTTTGTCATCAATCAAAACAAACGAGATTGCTTGCACTAGCAATCTCCCCAACGAGACTGCTTGCACTAACAATCTCCCCCTTTTTGATGATGACAAAATATGTAAACGTGATAGAAAGTAAAATGCAAAAAGTTACTTGTGTCCATAATTACTTACTTTATTCTTGTGTCCGTTTCTCTGTTTACACCTTTCTCCCGTTTACACCTTTCTCCCCCTTTTGTCGAAGCAAAAAGGGTGTGTCCTTAGAGTTAACTTCATTTCTCCCCGAAATGGCGAGCTTGCATCATCCCTAGTGAAGTTAAATAGACTACTCCAATCTCCTATGGTTGTTGCGTCTCCTAGGTTGTAAGCGGATCCATGGATCAAATTAAGACTCTTAACCTACATCAAGGTTAGTGGTGTGCAATAAAAAGAATATATATGAAAAATGCATGATGAATGAAAAGCAAACACCCAATGATACACGTGAGTAAGCTATGTTGGACTATGTTGACCTATCTCCTCCTTTTTTTGTCGAAATATAAAAGAAGATATGCGTAGCGGAATGTGATTTTGAGAACTTTAAATCTCCCCCTTGATTTATACTCCCCCTAAATGGAGTGACAAGGATATGATGTATGATCCTACAAAACAAATAGTTAGACTATGATATGCTCCCCCTTGATGTATACTCCTCATTGCTAGAGTACCAACGTATACGGTTCAAGGATGAGAAATGCTAAAAATGATGAGTTAGTATATGATATACTCGCCCTCGATCTATACTCCCCGTTGCTAGGGTACCGACGTATATGATCCAAGGACGAAGAATCCTACAAAATAAAGGTTAGTATAAAACAATATTTTTCCTTGGACAAGTATGTAATATATACCAATGCGTATATATGATGCATCCTAAATAATGCTTGATGAAAACTCCCCCTTGCTCTAGGGCGTCAAGATGAACCTACAAAACAAAAGATTAGTGCACTAGAAACAATGTCTTAAGTCATATACGACCAATGTGTATAGAAGATGCAATATGAGTGCTAGACTGATAATCCTCCTGGTTTGAGATCGTCAAGAAGCACCTATAAAAGAAGAAAAATAATCGAAGCAAACTTCATCCTATGATGAGTAAGCTATATACGATCGAGCGTATTTGATGATGAACCTACAATGAAATGGTTAGTGCAATATATTTTATCTCAAAGAAAAATATTATGTAACATATCAATAATCTAATCACAACCAACATACAAATTGTGATTGTCTAATCAAAGAAAAATATGATGCAGCATACGAATTGTGATATAAATCGTGATTATCTAGTAAACCATGTTATAAAGAGTGTAATCTTTTAATAAGAATTACATTTACAAGAATATAATATGATAAAATCCTACAAAACAATGCCTATGAGGAGGATATGAAGTGAAGTTAAAATGCTTAAAGTGAGTGGTGTTAATATGGTGTTCGTTTACAAGTGAATGATAACTTAATGGATGACTAAAGGTTGATGTAAGTAGGTTTTTCGCTAATCCATGGGATTGATGATTAGTGAAAAAAAGTGATGGATGGTGGTGATTATAATGAATGCAATGAATTCAGAAACTCTCATGTATAGCAAATGCTATAAGAGTATTTGAAGACTGTTACGGTTATGATATTATCATCTACCAAAGATGAATCGTGCCATAGTAAATGTTAGAATGAAAATGAGAGGAAGTGAAGACAATGATCACTTAGGAATAGAGATTCCATATGTAACAATTGGAAATACTAGATACCTATATGTGGAAAAAAATGACATCATATGATGAGAGTGTTGATTGGACCAACGTGTTTAGAAAGATGGTTCTGTTTGCACTGACAATGACGTGCTTGATATGTGTCAGAATGAAAAGGATGAGATCCTATGATGGTGTTCTAGACAACGAAGTTGTGAAGGAAAATCCTAGACTCGGTTGTGAGAGGGTTGTCTGTTTTAAATGTTTAAACACTGAACTTGGTACCCGCGGATTTGGCGGAACTAAAATTTTGGTTCCGTCCTTCTTAACGAAGGGTTCCGTGAGACCAAAATGGATTTGGTTATGTTTTTTCGTTTTTGATCAAACGAAGGTTCAAGCTAACGTCTATTTACTTATAACTAATGACTTGGTTTCACTAATCCTAGTAAAAGTCTAAGGAGACTTAATGCTTCTCGTTTAAGAGGTATGTCAAACACATGATGTGTTTTTGACGAGGTATTGTTGCATAACTGTGATGTTGATCTAAGGAGGTTTGACACACTTGTGTCTTTTGTGAACTGATTTAACTGAGTGATTTGAACCTACATGTCGGTATTTGGGAATGTAAGAAACATGAGTACATGTTCTTTAATGTGAAAAGACAATTATGTGAATGAATTTCTCTCCTCCTTAATTGGTGGACATTCAACATAATCTATGCAGAATGAAGGTAAAGTGTTTAGGATGTTGCAGATTAATGAAAGCGATGAGCTTAGCAATGTTTTTGTGGATATTGGTTAGCATACAAAGAACTTCATCCTTGAAGTTACATAGCTCTTCTTTATCAATGCGAGATGATCGCACGACGAGGCATGTGGTTTTCCTTATGGGAGGTGTATTGTTTTAACTAAAAGATGATGAAGATAATGTTAGGAAAGCGGAAGCAACAATACGATTTGGAGAGAGGTATATTGAAAGATATCCAAACACAAATTTCAAACCTCTAAAACTTAATCCTATTAGATTTTAAGACTATATGCAAGAAAATGGATCCCATAAACATATTACTAATCTAAGTAGCAATAATGAGATAACAATTATGCAAAATAAGCATAACAAGGAAAAATAACAAATAATTTGTTATCAATCTACAAGACAAAAGTCCTAATGAAAAAAGATGTGAATATTATAGAAATCATAACATCTCATCTACCAGACAAAAAGCTACTACATGGCATCAAGACAAATAATCATATTGTAAGATGACATGACATTGTTTTTGATATTACATTGTGAAATTGTTTTAAAGTTAGGCTTAGTTACTTAAGCATACTTACCCATTAATTAACACAATGATCTATGTGATTAATAAAACAACTTCTAAGTGTTTATCAAACCAAAAAGCACTTAGACATATAGGTGCACACATGGCAAACAAATAGTGTGACGTGGTCACAAAAGTAATGAAACGACAGGTTCATGCAAACAATTCCTACATTTTAGAAACATGCATTATTTAGACTATCCTATGAAAAAGACTCAACGAATGTCAACAAAAGACACGAGCTTTCAAATATAGAAATATCATATAAGAATGACATATCATGAGTTAACAAGTAATATACTAAGCTAGATGTCGAGTTCTTTACAAGGGTACAACCACTCCCAACACTCTTTGTATTTTAAGGACTAAAATACTAACCTCACTCTTGTAACACCCTAGGCAAATCCCACATTGGCTGTGGCCTAGAGAGATGCTGGGTTCATTAGATAACATTCGCCTTATAATGACACAACGCGTTTTGTGGTCTACTGCGAGTGGGGTTCTTAGGAACTGGCAGTTAAGCGTGCTCATGTGAGAGTAGTACTGGCTTGGGTGACCTGCCGGGAAGTCTTCAAATGAGGGCCACAAAAGCAAAGCCGTGAGCCTGCGGGCAAAGCGGACAATATTGTGGTCTGAGTAGGCGGGATGTTACAAGTGGTATCAGAGCCAGGTTACCTTCCTAGCTAGGAAACAAAAAGGTGGCTCGGGTATCAAACTAAGAGTCAGGTCTCAAAGTCATGCAAACGGTTTCATCTCAAAGTCATATCAAAGCATATCTCAAGGTCATGTCAAAAGTGAATCTCAAAGTCATACGAAAAGGTTCATATCAAAAGGTTCATAGCAAAAGGGTCATAGCAAAGGTTCATAGCAAGGTTCATAGCTCAACATCGAAGCATAGGTGATAAGACACCCTTTCTTAAAAGGGTAGAGTATCCGTACCTTGTCACGAATGCACATACGAACAAGAAATAGAAGACACAGAAGCGGATCAAAACCTTCTTCTTCACACCTAGAGGAGTAGAAGAGAATTACTCATTTTAGCTTGTCTTTCCATTTTTAACAGGTTTCCAAATTAAGTAAGTTTCCATATTTAGTAGGATGAAGGTATCATAGTTAAATAAATTCGTTCTCATACTTAAGTTATCCAGAATTACACATTTAGTCCTTTAGGTTACACAATTTTACAATTTACACCCTTCATATTATTAAGTTACTCTTTAAACCTTATAATATCAATACTTACACATTAAACCCTTAGTTTATCAATTTTACACAATTAGTCCTTATTTTATCAAGTTGTACGAATGTCCCTCCACTTATCCAAAATTTACACAATAGGTCCCTCAAGTTAATTTGTTTACATATTAAACCTTTAATTTACATTTTCAATCTTTAATTCTCAATAATTACATATTAACCCATTAAATCCTCAAAATGACACAACACGCCCTTAACATGATAAAATACACGAACACACCTTAACTTTCCAGAAATTATACTTTTAACCCCTCTACTTATTTAATTTCCAAACCGAATTACATATTATCCAATAAATCATTTTAATCCTTTTAAATACCAAAATTACACATGACACCCTCATGTTATATTTTATACGAAATATATACAGTCCAAATAATGTTCTAAAAATAACCCACAAGTTTCATAAGTTACAAAACACACCCTTATATTTATATTATTTAATCGGTAACACTTTTTATAACTAAATCAAAACCCTAACTTTTTCCAATCATTAACCCATCAAAACCACATCATTAAAACACATTTATTTTTCCAGATTTGATCAAGTAGAACCCTAGGTCGATTAGGGTATTAAGGTTTTCACATTTTCCTTTAATTTCTTATTATACGGTTTTAAACAAAAATCAACAAACATTATTCTAGGCCTCAAAAATCAAAGGAACATTTTTGTAGTGTTATATGATGATTATGGATGCCACAAAAATTAATAACCAGACCTGGAAAAATCGCATGCATGTTTTTGAGATTTAATTCGAAATTAGGGTTTATAACACATAATTATTCATACGATTTATATATAGTGCATGGATTATTTTTATCATTTTTCCCACGTTATTAGATGTATAAGGAACTCAGAGAAATTATAAAATCAACACAGAAAAAAAATCGTATGGTATTTATTTGATTTTAGGTACGTTTTTAACCACAATAATTACAACGACTCATCTAGGCTTTTGTAAATTATTCCAACATTTTTCCCAGACCTTACACATCATATAAGGTCCAAATAAAATAAATATGACCCTCAGAAAAATTGTATCACATATTTTGGAAAATAGGTGTGTTTTAACCCATTAATTCAAAAACGGCTAGAAAATCATGCATGATTCGAATTTCTTATTTTTATCAGGTTATATTTGACCCATAGATCACTAGAAAAATGTTAGATAATTTTTAGAACGTATGGAAATAAGGTTCACGAATTATACCTCTCGGATGGGAAAATACGACAAGAAAATCGACCACGACCAAACCAGCGACTCTACTAACCCAAGCCTATTTTTCTCAGCCTCCTTATATGATGAATAACACAGGAAAAATACTCCAAGAGCTCCAGAAATTCGGATGGAATTATGGACGAATTTTATGTGTTTTTGAGTTCTCGGTTTTACTTATGGGAGAAGAAAGGATAAAACTAATTTAATAGGAGATTGGCCGAGTGATTAGGAGGGGGAAATGACAGAAATTTCGGCCATATTGATGACCAAATCAATCTCCTTAATCTTGTGTTATTTCCTTACTTAGTTTGATAATTATCCACAATTTTAATTAGTTTAAAATATCAAATTAATTAATTAATATAAATTTTCGGTTCATGTGACTTTTTAATGTGTTATAATTATTTTTGTGGCTTGTACAAAATTTAAATGATGCCTCATAAATATTTTATATCATATATGGTCTGGTTACATAGGTTTTGCGATTTAATTTGGCACATATATAAGCTTTGATAAATTTTCAAAGTTGTAGGAGCATTTTGGTCTTTTAAACGTTTTAGGTTTTAGGGTTTTACAACTCTTCCCTTCTAACAGAAAAATTTCGTCCTCGAAATTTGCAAGGAATCAGAAATGAAAGGATCGAAACAAAACAGAGACATACCAGATCAGAATACAAGATGCGGATAACTAGTTCGTATTGATTCCTCTGTTTCCCAGGTAGCCTCCTGCTCTGGGTGGTTCTTCCAAAGAATCTTTACGAATGGGAAAGAAAAATCCCAACGATCGGAAATGAAACGAAACAGAAGACACAACGGACAGCAACCGGAAATGTAAAAGACTTGTTTCTCATGACTCTTCATCGCCGATCCAAAAGTAACTTCAGTTCCCAGAAATGACATATCATACGAAATTCAGATTGCAAGGATCATATTCAACATGACGAATGGTTATCATATTCTCTCAGAAGAGATACAAGGATACGCAAGATTGTGACGGATATGCCGTCCATAGCATTCGATTAGGCAAATCAGATGAGATCGTACAGAACATAGATTGTTGGTGGCAGAAAATTTCACAGTAGATCTTAAGATTTCCGTCAGAAATATAGGGATCAACAAATGCGTGACAAGAATCGAACGTATCAAATCGTATAACGGCGAACAGATTAAGCGTATAGGTGGAACGAACCTAAATCTTACAAATGCAAACATTCTCACATCTCTAATCAAAATTCTAAGGTTTCTAAAGTACTCCTCGAAATATCCTATGAACACAATGAGGGTACGTCATATGACGTAAGTATTATCACGTTCGCGAACCGTCATAATACCAGCATCATATGAGTATACCATCATGATGGTCATACTTTATCTCAAGTCGCGAACAGAACTACTTATCTTAACCACCTATCAGTCTTTCTACCTCCTAAAGTAGGTCCAGAACAAACATCACTACGGATTCTAAATCGGAGGAATTTGAACGTATAAATAGCATAACGGAATGTGTACACCTCAAAATGAAACTCGTCGTCGAAACGTTAGGTCTTCCATAATTCATCATCCTCCTCATAACGAAAACATCATCCAAACAAATGCATAACGAACACAGAACGGAATTTCTAATAGGGTAAGGCTCATTCAAAAGGTCCTATCGAAAGGTAACGGAAACTTAAGTGATCTAAGAGGAAATGAATTACGTCTTCAATATCTTCATCCTTTACAACAATTAAATCTTCCAAATCCAAACGTTTACTACAAAATTCCATCCATTCAACTTCATGATCTCGAATCTTCTCAAATTCCAAGTAGTCGCTCTCTTGTCTAATCATACGATCATAGGGTGGAGAGGAAATCCTAAACTTGAGTCTGGTTCCTCAAGTCTTCGACACTTCTTCTGGACACTTCGGTGTGGTAGCGTGAATCTCTGACGTGATCACCTTGCATTCTTCCATCCGCGAGTCTGCTTCAGCTCTCAATTCATCTTAGTACAACTAAAATGACTAGAGGAACAAGGTTGCATGCCTCCTACAGGTCTTCTAGCATGATTCAAAATTCACCAACTCAAACTGCTGTGGACTTCCTGGTTTATGTGCTGAAAGCTCATCTTCTACGGTCTGGTCGTCTTGATGCCCAACTGAAATCTCCACGTGCTGCTTGAGGTATAATCGAGTCTCATCTCAGTCTGCCTTCTCCTCACATGCTTCTCTCTTGGTAACGCCTGTCACAAACCTCTTCTGCACATCTTCTACAAGGTTTCTAACTCTGACAATGGCCTTCAGCCTTGGTCCTTTTCGTGGATGCTCTTTAGTCATCGGATACCTGGTGGTGTTGCCTGCTACAATCTCTTATCGTCAAGTAAATCTATTCTTCTAGAACAAAGTGTCAGATCACTTCATACTAAAATGGTCAACGTGTTCCTCGTTCGTCTCTGAGCACAAACATACTGTCATACTATGACAATTGTCCGAATACTTGCGACAACATGAATCTTTTAGCCAATACAATTGACATCATTCAAAACTCATAGTAGTCACACGGGTACTAAAGCAACTTCAGCAAATCTTCTTAGAGAACAACTTCATATCACAAATCTGTCTCTTCACAAATCAAATTGTAATGCTTCGCGGAACTTAATCTCAACTAATCAACTTCCTTCTCAGATGTTCTTGTGGTTGCTTCTTCAGTCTTTCGGACTCAAGTGAGGTCGTCTGCTACGGAGTTTCAAAGGTAGAATGAATCAAATATTGATACGCGGAAATGGAATAACAATTACGGTTAAATTCACGATGGTCGATACGCCGCCGCACACTTCTCTCTTTCTTCTTCATAAACCAACAGGAGCATTCAAAAGATCACTGAAGTGAACAAACTCATATTCATCAGTTCCTACAATCTCTTAACTTCTTCAGTATCGTGGTTTCGCCAAATTCAGATTAGTTCGATGCAAACTTTTCTTCCCAAACGGATCCAAAAAGGTTCATTAGGAACACCAGGAATTCGTACAACAAAACTTCCAAATGTCGAAGCTTTCCAAGAGTGGATATTAACAGGCGTTAGGAGAAAATTGGGAATCAAAGAGATCGGAGTATGTGCTTCATAGCACAATCATCATAACAGATTCAAATGATTGAGAATATCATATCAACATATGGTGAAGCAGATTGTGAAAGGTCACATTTCCAAATATTGTAGTCTACGGTAGCTTCACGAAAGCCACCCATCCAAAATCAAAAGACCTCAAAGTCAAATACATCCAAGGTAAACGGATTCTCAGAACGAATGTGGTGGTCAAATCATACGGATAGTTCACATATCAATTTAGGTACATGGTTCATCAAAGTGTGGGATAGGAGAGTATTGGAATATATCAAGGTCACTTTTATCAAATTGAAGGTTAGAATCATGAACAGTTCAAAGGGTGGGAATCTTGTTTAGCTTATAACATGGGAATGGTAGGGTGTGCACTGATAGTAATACGAACATCATTTACTGTCAGAGTTGAGATGTATGGAACATCAGTTATTAGCATCAGCATGCTCCGATAACAACTTCGTACTAGGCAAATGTCAACATCGATCCTTCCCCAAGGGAATTGGTTAACATACAAAGTTCATTCTTCAAATGACGGAAGGTAAGACTTCCTCGTCTTCTGAGATAAACGTTCTTATAAGGTGTGACTAAAGGCAAAGGCAAAATTCAAAGTGATGCGGAAGCAAAAAAAAAAAAAAAAAAAAAAAAAAAAAACCTACTCACATGGATGTCCTAGTCTACCCATTCCTCACCGGTTGTAACTTATGTTCCTATGGGAAAAAAAATACTCAAGCAACTTCGCAAAGGTTATCTTACGAGCGCCTACAGGGGAAATTTAGTGGTCCTAACTTACACAGGCCAAGGGTAAATGTATTACGAATCGCAACCTGTCTCTCTGATACCATAATTGTAACACCCCAACCCGACAAGGGTAAAGATGTCACGCAAATGGTTTCATATCAGATATAACAAGCATACCTTCATAAGTAATACAAAGATTCTCAAAGGTTACAAATGAAATACTGGAATTACAAGGTTACAAAAGCGAATACAATTTCTAACAATAGAATACTTTCTAATCATCTCTAGGCCGAAACTATCAAGTCTTCTAAGTCCAAAAGTCTCTTCACTCGTACCCATCTTCCAACTAAAACCTGCCGCACACGAAAAGAAAACGTGCGGCTGAGCTTAAAAAGCCCAGTGAACAGATACATAATACAAGCAAAGATAACGAAACGGTAATATAATGAAGTACTGGAAATGTCATAAGGTATAATCAAACGAAAGAGAAATAAGGAAGTATAGGATAGTCATCTACCACGAGCCCATAACTCAAAGTCATAATCTCAACATCAGAAGCTCAAAGTCATAATCTCACAATCAGAGGGGATACCTCTCAGGCAACCAGATAATATGAGGGGTGGCCTCATGTATCAAAAGGGGTGGAGTAGCTAGCTCCCAGAAATGTGAAAGGCGTGTATTGCACACAGCACCAGTCACCTCAAAGTCATACTCAAAGTCATAGTTAAATCCACTAACAAAACATGCCTAGGATTGCAATCCATACGCCCCCACTCAAAGTCAATCTCAAAGTCATACTCAAAATCATAGTAGCCATGGCAGATAATATAAAAGGGGACGGCATGAGAAATCACTCCCCCACACAGGAGTCATGCCAGTGGTGCATCACAGACATGGCCAGGTTACCTTCCTAGCTAGGAAACAAAAAGGTGGCTCTGATACCACTTGTAACATCCCGCCTACTCAGACCACAATATTGTCCGCTTTGCCCGCAGGCTCACGGCTTTGCTTTTGTGGCCCTCATTTGAAGACTTCCCGGCAGGTCACCCAAGCCAGTACTACTCTCACATGAGCACGCTTAACTGCCAGTTCCTAAGAACCCCACTCGCAGTAGACCACAAAACGCGTTGTGTCATTATAAGGCGAATGTTATCTAATGAACCCAGCATCTCTCTAGGCAAATCCCACATTGGCTGTGGCCTAGAGAGATGCTGGGTTCATTAGATAACATTCGCCTTATAATGACACAACGCGTTTTGTGGTCTACTGCGAGTGGGGTTCTTAGGAACTGGCAGTTAAGCGTGCTCATGTGAGAGTAGTACTGGCTTGGGTGACCTGCCGGGAAGTCTTCAAATGAGGGCCACAAAAGCAAAGCCGTGAGCCTGCGGGCAAAGCGGACAATATTGTGGTCTGAGTAGGCGGGATGTTACAAGTGGTATCAGAGCCACCTTTTTGTTTCCTAGCTAGGAAGGTAACCTGGCCATGTCTGTGATGCACCACTGGCATGACTCCTGTGTGGGGGAGTGATTTCTCACGCCGTCCCCTTTTATATTATCTGCCATGGCTACTATGATTTTGAGTATGACTTTGAGATTGACTTTGAGTGGGGGCGTATGGATTGCAATCCTAGGCATGTTTTGTTAGTGGATTTAACTATGACTTTGAGTATGACTTTGAGGTGACTGGTGCTGTGTGCAATACACGCCTTTCACATTTCTGGGAGCTAGCTACTCCACCCCTTTTGATACATGAGGCCACCCCTCATATTATCTGGTTGCCTGAGAGGTATCCCCTCTGATTGTGAGATTATGACTTTGAGCTTCTGATGTTGAGATTATGACTTTGAGTTATGGGCTCGTGGTAGATGACTATCCTATACTTCCTTATTTCTCTTTCGTTTGATTATACCTTATGACATTTCCAGTACTTCATTATATTACCGTTTCGTTATCTTTGCTTGTATTATGTATCTGTTCACTGGGCTTTTTAAGCTCAGCCGCACGTTTTCTTTTCGTGTGCGGCAGGTTTTAGTTGGAAGATGGGTACGAGTGAAGAGACTTTTGGACTTAGAAGACTTGATAGTTTCGGCCTAGAGATGATTAGAAAGTATTCTATTGTTAGAAATTGTATTCGCTTTTGTAACCTTGTAATTCCAGTATTTCATTTGTAACCTTTGAGAATCTTTGTATTACTTATGAAGGTATGCTTGTTATATCTGATATGAAACCATTTGCGTGACATCTTTACCCTTGTCGGGTTGGGGTGTTACAACTCTACTGATCTAAATGATACAATGATGGTTACAACAATGATCCATGACATAAGTTTATCATGGATATGTATACCTACTCTACATGAACTTCCATTGACGGGAAGTCTTCAATCATTGAGGATGTCAAGTGCCCTTGAATCGTCATATGTTGGAATGCAACTTCAAGATCTTCTGACCTTCATGAAGTATGCTATGCTTGTGATGAATGATGACACATGATCATGAGCTTGCTTCACAGGATCATTGACAGTGTATGCTTACAACATAATGAAAGTTAGTAGCATTATGATCATTATGAAATGGATGATTAATGTGTGTTTCTACATGATTTACTAATGATCTAAATGTATGAAAAGGGTAGGGGAAATGTGTGTTTAAGTTGGATAAACAATGGGTAAACAATGGGCTTCTATTTATAGCCAACAAGATTTTTGCCCCGCGGATTTGAAGGATCCCTTTATTTGGATCCGCGCTTTATGTCATTTGGATCCGCGGGTGACAGCTAGCAAATCTTACTAAACCTTATGAAATCTTCAAATGTTAACTATGTAACTTGAGAATCTAAACAAGATATTACAAAATCTATCCAAGATATCATTCATGATGCATGCCATGATGTCATCCTAATATTTAACTAATAAAGTTTCCATTTTAAGAAATAAACATGTAAACTTGTATATGTTATTCCTAGTGAACTTTGTAATGTGTATATGTATGTAACATGTATCCTAGAGATCATGTAACATGTAAAATGAGGTTCTAAGTAGAATGATTAGCCTTTTTAAAATACTTAATTACCTAACCGTATTTTAAACATTCTAAATGGTTTGTTAAGGTTTGATCATAATGCCACATAACAAACATGTACGAACCTGTGTTGTATCATACGAAGACTTGAGAGATGTTGAATGTATGTTGAGACAATATAAGATTACAAGTAACTTGTACATTTTACGTTATGTATCAAGTTACATGTTTGTCATCAATCAAAACAAACGAGATTGCTTGCACTAGCAATCTCCCCAACGGGACTGCTTGCACTAACAAATGTGGTATCCTGAGAACCTTCAGTAGGAATAAAGGAAGATGCACCAGACAATGTCTCTCCAGACTTCATTCTCTTTGCAACATCAGACTCTAAAGAGGAAGATTCTCTTTTCTTGCTTTGTTGAATGTCTGTCTTGACTGAAGAATTTATCCTTGCATAGGTATCAAGGAACAACTTTTGAATTGCAGCATCAGTCCAACTTTTGAAGTCACTGAGCTTGTAGTTAGCTTGATTCTTCAGATAATCCTTCATAAAATGGACATTATCTTTTTTTGTAGGCATCTTATAACCTGACTTTTGCCTTTCACTGATCCTATGCATCAAGTCATTCCAAGTGGATGCTCAATGAGTCTTTAAGATAAATGCCTTGAGCTGATCTGACCTTTCATCCATATCCAACCCTGAATCTTGAAGAATCATAAACCCATGAGCTCTAATAATCATATCAGAAGCCAACAAGTATTCAACTTGCTCACTGAACTCTTCTGAAGTAAGATCTTCTGATCTTGTGCTATTCATAATCCCAGCTATATTCCTCTCATCAGCACACATTTTCCTTGCAAGCTCCTCATCTTGAGCAACCTGAGCTAGTCTAGCTTGTGCATCAGCAATTTCCTGTGCTTGGATCTGTCTAGCTATCTCATCCTCTTCTTGTGTTGCAGCAGGGGGAATGGTATTACTACCAGCAGAGTTATCAGGAACCTTAGGATCAGAGGAAACCCCACCAACTTCAGCAGGAACATCAGAGACAACACCAGAGATATCAGCAGCAATGGTGGATTGAAACTTCTCAAAAGCTGAAACTCTTGAGGGCTGCCTGGTCCTTGGTCTTGAGAAAGCCTGAGGTTTAGAAGTTGTAGTATGCTCAGAAGAGGTAGGCACTTCAGTGTGTGCACTATCAAGGGAAACAGAGGCCAGCACATTCAGCCCAACAAATGACATATCAGCTTGATCATCTTCAGACTCAGAAAGCACAATCCTTCTTTTCATTTGCAGATGTTGAGTCTCTAAAGAGCTGATCCTTTCATTTAGCTTCTGAATAATCTCACCAAAAGTTTCTTTAGTGTCCTTGAGCTCCTTTTCCAAATTTTCCACCTTCTCACTAAAAACCCTTTTTGTCTCTTTAAGTTCTGACTCCAATGCCTCAATTTTCTTCACAGACCTGTCAAGTAACTGGGACATAGAGGTGAGATCAGCAGCATCCTCAGCTCCACCAGCAGGAATGCCTGAGGTGTTAGGAGCTTCATTGGATCTAGGTGGAGAAACATGAAATTCTCCCCCTGCATTGGTGTCTTCACTAAAAGGCTGCCTAGTAGGACTAGGAGATGAAAGCCTTGACACAGAAGGCATATCCATTGAGGGTGTAGGTAGGAAAACAGGTGAGACAACTGTGGTGGTGTGGACATTGGGTTCATCAGGGACATTAGTCTCAGGTCTAGGTGTGGCTGGTCTAGGTGATGGTGGTAATGGGTCATCAGCAGCAACAGATGCAGATGCATCAGCAGCAACTGAAGTCCCTTCACCAGCAGCATTGGATGCAATAGCATCTGCTGCATTTGGTGATGGTGGAATATTGACATTGTCTGCAGGATCTGAGTTGTCAGCAGGATTGACATTGTGTAACATGGCAGGTAATAAAGGCAAATGTTGGCCTGTAAAATTCATCTTCATCATAGCAAACATTTTGGCAGTCATCCTATTCACTATCTTAGGGGATGGGTTAATGGTTTGAACACCTAAGATAATTTAAAGAAATCTAGGATACATTAAAAACCTGTTTTTATCACCAGTGATATTTTCAATCATTCCTTCAAAAATATATTTTGCCCAATTATATATCCTACCCTGTGACAGACAAATAAGCCCAGACGCAATGGGACTAGGACATTGGTCCCAACCACCAGACTTTATACTCATAAACTGGAGTAACGTATGAACAAGAAATCACCATTGAGGAGACAGCTTGTTTTTAAAAAATGTACAACTACCAGTGACAGGATAACCTATAGTAGCCATACCATCATTGATTTCTTGCCTAGAAAGATCATATTCCCCATTCTCCTCATGAAATCGAAGCTGTACCCGAATCAACCCCTCTGTAATGATGACTTCATGTTCATCAATGGTGGCAACGATGTCGTCCTCCCTTCCCACAATGTGTCTAACCTTAGCTGTTGCCCAAAACTGCTTAATCGGCGAGTCATACACCGTTACAGGACAATGAGTGAGCGCATAGCAAATAGATGGCCTCCGAAGAAAAGCTAACATTTCATCATAACCATCACTTCTAGAAGATGACTCTAAGTATGCAACCTTGTTGTGATCATCCTTGTAGCGAAGTGTTGTCATTGTGTTGGATGAATGATCTAGGGTTCGAAATGAGAAAAATAGTGAATTAGGGTTTGATAGGATTTTGAGAAATTGAGATGAGAGAAGTGCAATTTTAGGTTGGGTTGCTAAATATATCAATTTAAATTGCTGCAATTCCGCGCACGTATCATTGACCAATTGACTTAACGAACCTTTCCCAAATTTAACATAGTCGGCAGGAACCATCAGTCAAACGGTAGCAACATTTGGTCAATCGGCAGCAATGAAATGGTTTGACCAAAGTCAACCTTTCGAATCTAGTCATTAGGAATAAACCTCCAGAATTAAATCCCAATACCAACCAACAATAAATTCGCACTGATCTCAATAAGACTCAAATCAAATAACTTCATTATCACAAACCTAACCAATAAACTTCAAATCAAGTAAAATCATGAGTTCATCCAAAAAGCCAATCATCGAAATCTCATCAGATTCTTCCTCCTCCAATGATTCAGGATGGGAAAATTACTTTCCCCAAACTGCATCATCTTCTCAGAACAAAGGTAAGGCAAAGGTTGACGAGGATTTATCTGATCCTCTTCCATCTACTCCTTCATCATTTGAGTACTCTAGCTCTGATGATGAAGGATCATCAGAGTTGAAGTCCTTGACTTATTATCAGGGTGAATGGGAGACATATCCTCCCAATTTTCCCATTACAGATGAGCTAAGAGAAGAGATAAAGAAAATTGTGGCTCTGCATACTGAAGAGATGGAAAGGACAACTGCTACCTTCTACAAAGTACTGGTACCAAAAGGTAATGCAGATCTTCGTGAAGACTCTATCCGTGAAAAACCTAACCCTCGAAGTCGAGACAATCGACAACGTGAAAGCCAAGATCCAAGACAAAGAAAGCATCCCATCAGATCAACTCCTCAATCAAGTTACCCTACTCCACAGCCAAGCCAACCAACTGCAAGGTCACGCCCCAGAACACATCAGAGGCAAACTACTCCAAGCTCTTCAACTCCAGCCCCTGAACCAAGACAGCCACTCCCAGTGGTGTTGGCACTTCCAACCCCTCATATGTATGAAGAAATTAGTCGTCAGAGGGGTAGGAGGTTCATGCCTGATTATATGGGTAAGGGAAAAGGGAAGATGGAATAGGTGGCAGGGTTTAGGTTGAGTGATGTTTGAAGGTTGGTATGATGTTTAAATGATGTTGATATGAATCATTTGTGTTTTGTGACTGAATGTAAACATCTTAATTATGATTAATGGAAATTACTGTCTTTAGTTTTAATTCCAAGCATTGAGAAATAGAGAGCTGCAAAACATAGTTAACTAACAAAAGACACTAAAATCTGCAAAACAAAGTTAGTAAAACACAAAACATAAAGCATAAAAGAATGAGAAACAAGACAAAATTACAAGCATTAGCCTCCCTTTAGGCTAATGCCTCCTCTCAAAACCAGCATAGAAGTATACAACAACATGATCAGCCAAACAGGACAATTACCAGGGAAACCATGGAGAGTAAGCCATTCCTCCTCCAAAGATTGGATTATAATAAACAGGCCTAAAATCTCTCTGAAAGGATGAGGAAGCACCAGTAGGAATAGTTCCCTGACTATCAGCAGCAACAGGCATAACTGCAGGAATAGGTCCATCAGCAGGAAAGGCAGCTTTATAATGGTTCATTCCTGCTGCTTGTGGAATATATGGTGATATTTGTTTAACATTTTTCCACAACGATCTGGTCTGTTGTTGCCCACCATTCATCTTTATTTTCTTCTCATGATAGTCACAGTCTTTAATGAGATGATATTGACTACCACACACAAAACATGTCTTCTTCCTAACAGTCTTGATCTTACCAGAACTTTTCTTATTACAGACAAAATTATCACTACTGGAACTAGAGACAACATTTTTTTTAACATAGTTAAGAGAACTGTTGTCAGGGGAAGCTATTTTAGAAATAGATTTATCATTAGTTGCTCCAGAAGTGAAGTCATGAGAGTTGGGTGAAGTTAACTTGTCATTAGAATCACATGAGGTATAACTTGTGGACTTAGATTCATAGGACTTGTTACTTTTGGAACAAGAGACAAAGTCATCAGACCCACACTCAGAATGAGTTAAGTCATTTGACTTTTTCCCATATGTCATGTGTGATTCATCTGAGTCAAGATCAAGGGCTGAGTGGATAGGGACAGGCTTGAAAACACCTCTTATAGGTGGAGGAACTGCATTCATCCCTCCTTCCTTAACAAACTTAACTGGTTTTTGATAATCAACTTCCTTAGGGGTAGGGTCAAATATTCTAGGGTGATAATCCCAAACATCAAATCCCAACCCTTTCTTACGCCAACCTGACTGATTACCATAATTTACAAGATATTTTTCATATTGTTGCCATGAGTTTATCCTAGCCATTTCACTATCCAGTTTAGCCTTTAAATCCTGATTTTCTAATTTGATCTTAGCAACTTGAGATTCAGAATATTTAAGACAGTTATTGGAGTTCTCTAAGTCTCTTTCCAAAACCCTTATCTTTTGTTCATATGCTATCTGATTAGCTTCATGCCAAGCCTTTTTTTTCCACCATTTTAAGAGCCTTTTTATACGCTTGAATATCTACAAACAATTTATTATATTCAGGCTCCATTTCATCAAATTCTCTCCTAAGGTTCAAGTACAATTCATGACAACCATTTTGACAATGTTGTACCTGATGAGAGGTTCCCACAAAAGCAAATTCTTCCACTTTATCCTTTGCATTGTGAACCATGTTATGAGTTTGGTTGAGACTATCAGCATCAGCAGGTTCTGTCCATTTTCTCCTTGAGTTAAACGATAACAGGGTTCTGACTTTCATGGTCCACCTTTTGAATTTATCTGCTGATCCAGACATAGTGTAATGGTTTAGAGAGATTGTTTTTAGAACTTTTTCTTCTTGATCAGAGATCCTCACGAGGCTCTGATACCACTTGTTGAATCTAACACACCTGCTAGATCTTTGAGCCTATGTGGATCGGTAGGATGCCTATGTAATCACAAGCACACTACAAGAGAATCTCTGAATACGAATGATAGAAGAAAAGAACTAATGCTATGATCCTCTATGGATCGTATAATGAACTAAAAGATGATTTTTATTGAAGATTGTTAAGTTGTAAGGATGTCTCAAACTCATAGACGGGATGTTTCTTTTATAATGATAAGAAACCCTAACCCTAACCCGTCCTACAAGAATACGTGTAAAGAGATAAACATGATCTCTTCTAAAAATAAACATACTAAACATACGGATAACTAACAATAATATCCGCAGCAACAAACACTATCAGCAGAAATAAAATATAACTATCAGCAGCAATGAGCTTCGGCAGGAACCAACACTATCGGCAGGAACCAAGTTTCACTATCCGCAGCAACAAGAAATATCTTATTTCCAGAATTCCCAACACACTCTCGTACTAATCTCATCAAAATTTGTCACCACTTCCTTCGCGATAACGTCCAAAAAAGAAACATTTCTATTGAGAAAGTTCCCTCTTAAGATAATATCGCCGACATCTTAACCAAACCCCTCAAGCAAGAATCCTTCAACTATCTACGTCTAGGTCTAGGAATGATGGAACATATCCCGTAAACCCTATCTTATGACTATCTAAATATTTCATTGGAAATATTAAAGTCATCCCTCGTATCCCTCTAAAGACTACTTACGTATTTCCTCAGAAATATTAAAGTCATCTCTTATCGTCTAGTCTAGTTCTTCTCGTTAAAAGAATCTATTAGCTATAAATTCTATCCTCGTGTCAAAAAGTCTCACTAAATCAGCGAGACTTATTCGTCAAAATCAAAATGGGACAAAAACTCATCCCAGCAGATCACAATACCACTAAAGTGTGCACGAAACCACTAAATTTAGTGGTACCTTGGTACCGTGGATCTGACACTGCCCATATTTCAGTCTACTTTTCCCACACTATTCACTTTTAAACTTTTCCAATTTCTGCCATTGCTCACAAAACCGCACCCCACAACCCAAATTTCAATTACACCCTCTCAAAATCAACCTCGAGGCATTAATTTTCAACATTATCAATCACTACTACTTCCTCAACATCAATTGTAAGTTATTTAATCCTAATTTTTCATTAATCTTGAGTCTAGGGTTTGTTCATACACAAAAATTGAATTGGGGTTTTTTAATTTTAGTTGAGTCTTTATACAATTAGAACTAGGATTAGACAATGTATAACCTTCATGATTCCTTTAACATAAGCTTTGCATAAACCCACCTATATCATACATTTTGGTCCAAACTTTTCTTTTATTATTCAAATTTGATCAAATATTGTTTAAGAGGAGTCATGTCTAGGATATTTGAAATTGGATTAGGAGTCATTAACACTAAAATTTTTCAAACTTAAAACTCTTGGTGCTAAAACATTAAAATAGCCAAACACCCCAATTCCACTGTTTTCGAAAAATTTCACAAAACTAGGATCATGAAACATTTTTCGAGCATTGTTGATACAAACTAAAAACATTTTCTCATGCATACATGATCTCACGAATATTGATCAAATTACATAACTAATATGTATTTTTTGACATATTCGTTTGACCAAAAGGAAAGTTAGGAGCGTTTGGGTAGTCTCATAATTCTTGTTTTAGAGTCGAGATTACTGCACCTCCACATGGTTGGATATAGGCACATATGTTCAAAACAAGTATTCTCAATCTTAATTTTCCATAAATTTTCCTATAGATAACAAAAATTTCTAATGATTATGATTTTAATCACCTTCTAACCGACACCTATACTCCCGAAATCTCTCGTGAACCTACAACACCCGGGAGTCACATTCGTACCTATGTTAATCTTGAAACCCGTCGGTTTCATGAAGGTCGAGTCATTGATCCATCTTTAGATTATCATAGGGATATCAACACCTCATTTAGAGCTATAGGCTTTGACTGCTTGCTTCACATCAACGAGCACATTTGTCCTCAGTTTGTGTTAGAATTCTTTCGACAAGTTAAACTCGTACGTAACGAGGATCAATCTTTGTCACTTTGGTTTTGGATCTGAAATTTCAAATTTGTCTTAACTCTTGAGCAATTTGCTCAAATTCTCCGAATCCCCAGGCATGGGCAATGTGCCTATACTAAAGATTGGTGTCTTGAGTCTCTCTTCAACTATCGAGAAGAGAATAGTCCATATTGTTCCTACATACCCTCTCCAACTAAAATTACCAAACTCATCCATACTCATATGTACTTTCCTTACCCAGATCCAACAAAAATTCGTTTGGAAGAGGTTCGTTATGAACTAATCCCTAGGGCAGTCATCCTGCGAGAAAATGTTCTCAGTCTAAAAGGAAATCGTGAGCAACTTCCAATGTGTTGTGCTCATATGATTTACTGTCTTCATACTCAACAACCATACAATCTTGCCTACTTCTTCGCTAAGAATATTGTACATCTCAAGGGTAACAAAAACAAATTGATACCCTATGGGATGTTCCTGACTCGCCTTTATCACCACTTCATGAACTTTCACCCATACCTTCATGGTCCTCAATACACACTCTTCAATCTCGTCATGGAACCCCTTAATGAGTCATATATCTCATCTATCTTCATTTCCGAATCTACCTGCAACTATGCACCCTTTGATGATCCGAATCATTAGGAAGAGGTGCAAGCTCAATTCGAGAGTGTGATGAAATGGGAAGAAGTTCAAATCATTCTTAAGAAGCCACGTCATGAGTAGTTAGGGAGGGATTAGGGAATCAATCTCATATTAGGATTTAACTATGGATATCTTATCTAACTCTTATTCTCCTTTGACTATCTTGCATGCTTGACTATTTCTCTATCACCTTGCATGTTTTAATGTTATGTATTTCTTGGATGATAGCTTATTTTGTCTTCTTTGATTGCATGCTTATAGCTTATTTTGGATATTTGCATGATAATCTTTAATTGCTAGGAGTAGTCAAACATGGGATATACTTGGCAAATTAATCTTTAGTGCTTTGAGGCACTAACATTTCCTGCAAATTGTCCCCCTTGAAAACTCCTTTTAGCTGCCCAGAACTAGGCACCACAGGAAAATTCACGATTCCCAGGTCAAGGTACTGTTAAATAGGCCACGGTACCATTAAATTTAACGGTACCGTGTGGTATTTATTGGTACCGTGCCCTTGTTGACGAATTTTCACTATTCCCTCTAGATTCCTGCATCCCTAACCTTAAACCTGCAATGTTTTGCAAACTCACATGCATCCTAAGATTCCTTCACTACACCATATGACACTTCCACCAACTTTAATTCAAACGATACCACTCTTGCGTATTTAAGGCTTCATCATTGCAAGCATTTCTTGCAACTCATCTTCATCTTCACACTACTTATTCACCATGTCTTCCACACAAGTATCAACAACCCATATCTCCAAGAAACCTAGGATCACCGTTAGACCACCATTCGAACCTCTCATTATTGATCTCACCAAAGATGATGAAGTCACAACACCACCATCCCAACGCACTCCTAACTCACCATCTCCACCAAATGCTCCTCCCAAAACATCTTCTACTAGAACAACATCTTCATCATCTTCCTCTTTCAACACCATGCCATCATCCATGGATTACACACTCTCACCTATTACCCCATTGGATTATGCCATGCCAACCCCATCACCAACATACTCACCACCACCTCCATTTCTATTCATGGGCCAACCTATCCAACTTCATCCGGTTGATATACATAGTGGAAATTGCCTATGTTGTCTTCACAACCGCAACCTCATCTTCTCTTTGAGAGATGAGTTACACTTCATGTTCTCCTATGTTGAACATCTCTTGACACCCCCACAACCTCCAATCATGTCACCCTCACCACCTCCCAATATCCCATTTAACTAAACATATTGATGTTTAGGTTTCAAAAATAAATGGTTAGGATCCCTTTTGGACTAGAAGCAAATCGTAGGGCCTCTTAAGTCACTAAAGATTTATGTGTGCTTCTTGTAGTTTATTTTTATGTTTATGTTGTAGTCATACTTTATGTATGACATTTTTCTTTATGAATTCATGGGCTTATTATATGGTTGTCTTATCTTTTATAGTTTTTGGCTTCTTAGCCTTTTTCTTAGTTTATGGTTGGATATTTGTCTTTGTTGCTACATGTTAGATATTGTATATGTGTCATCTAACCTTGTTTTGTAGCAAGTACCATTGCTCGATTCCTTGGTGTCCTCCAAACGAGGGGGAATATACATCAAAGGGGAGCCTTTGTGATCTTTTTGCTTCAACAAAAAGGGGGAGAAATGGGAAATAAACTCATGCTAAAAACTTGGTAAAGTTAATCTTTCAATTAAAATGATTTTATGTTTTGTCATCATCAAAAAAAGGGAGATTGTTGATGCAAATAATGTCCTAAAAACATTATTTATATCTTTCGATAACTCCACGTTTTGATGATAACAAAATGTGAAAACACTTTACGTCAAAATTAACGTAAACAAGTTTTTAGTCGAAATGTCCCGTTTCTACGTAAATCACTCTAGGTAAGAACAAACAAATTTACAACTTGACAAATGATCAAAGAAGTGAATTTGTGTCTCAAACTTCACATTTTTAATGTGACAAAACATTTAAAAAAAATACACTTTACAAATTATTTTTGAATTATAAAGAAATGTTTTAATTGGAAAAATAAGTTTAAAATTTATAACAGCTATTTTTCCCCCAAATCACCTCCGAACTTCCCCAAATAAACTTTCACTACTAAAAACAAAAACTGGAGCGTCCTTTGTCTGGCACGGTACCACTAAATTTAGTGGTACCGTATGGTATTTAGTGGTACCGTCCCACTGTAACGGGCAAATTTTCTCTGCCTATAAATACCAGTCCACTTCACAATTTTTGGGTATCCTTTTTCACATAAAACTTTCTGAGTTTAATCCTTCATTCACACTTACATTTCATTGATCATTAGTTAGTTTTCTTTTGTTTAAAGAGTGATCATTTCATCCAACCAAAGATCACCTTCATTCCTCTATTACTCAAGAGAAAAACACAAAGTATCAAGAAGATACAAGGTGTTAGAGTCTTTGTGTAGTGCACTTGCATTACTTGTTGTCTGCTTGATTGTATCTTGATATACATCAAGTGTCATAGTCTTGTTTAGTCATCTTGTGTGGATCATTTTGATCTTGTTGAGATCTTGGAGATCTCTTATAACTTGTTTGTTAGTGTGTTGATCAAGTGGATCAAGAGTAGAGTGTGAGGATCGTGTTGATCATGTGATAAGTAAGGATCGTGTAAATTGTGTGAGAAGTTAGGATCGTGTGGATCGTGAGTGATATTGGTACTAGCTAGATTAGTACTTAACATTCAGCTTAGTGTTGGAAATTGTGATAACCGACGTTGTACGGTTTTCTCCGCCTGAAGGGAGCTTTGTTGACACAGTGCTTAGAACTCTCGAGTTGGGTACTCGAGGAGTGGAGTAGGGCAAAGAAAAGCTTCATGATCGAACCACGATAAATCTCGTTGTCTTGGTTTGACCTTTTCATCTCATCTCTTTATACTTATTATTTATATCTGATAGTTTAGCTTAGTGTTCATATTGGTGTTAATTGATTTCACAAAAGAATTGAATCAAAATTTGTCAAAGAAACTCTTTTTATTTTAATTAAACAAAATAAATCGGTAAAACTGGTCAACCCCCCCTTCTAGTTTTCTACAAAAACTGTTAAACAGGTTTAGAAAAATAGGCAAAACACTCACAGTCCAAGAAGCAATCAAAGAAATTGGAACAATATGATGTCTCAAAAACTAGGAAGCAATTTTGAGATTTTTAATACGGCCTGTTGTGTGTGTGGAAGCTTTGATCATTTGCAGGTTGATTGTAATTACCATTGTAGAAATGTAGAGAAAGGGGGGGGGGGGGGTGAATATGTTCCTGTTTAAAATCTTAAATGTTTCGTATCAAATTCCCGATCAAGTGTGACTAAATATGAATAGTGGTGATGGCAGTCATAACAAATATATATGTCATGTAATCACAAGCATGTTTAACAAAACAAGACTCACGTATCATCAATACAAGTAATCACATAAACATAAGCACAACATAAGGTTTAAAGAATTAAGCTATTTCATATTAAATTGTGGACGGTCCCTTAAATGTATGGACGGTCCCATATATATGTGGGACCTCCTGTTGGTTTACAGGACCGTCACCAGTGTTGTTTCAGAGACATGTGATTAAATATGTATTTTCATTTTTTAAAGTTGTTCTAGTTTATATTTTAGGCACAATCACAATCTAAGCAACAAGCCACACAAACACAACCTAAATGCAAAAAGATAAATGCAAGAATAAAACGCAAAGAGATAAGGTAAAAGAAAGCGCAAACCGGACACGGTGATTTATAGTGGTTCGGCACGAAGCACCACTTCGCCCTACTTAACTCCCCGAGTACCCAAATCGAGAGTTACTTCACTAGTCAACACGCTCCCTTTAGGTGGAACAAACCATACACTAAAGTTTACACCAATTTAACGACACTAAGCGGAATGTCGAGTCCTAATCCTAGCTAAAACCAATCTACACAAAGCCCACGTGGCTACACGAACAAGCACTCTTGTCCACTTGGATTTAAACACAATCCAAGTCTTCACACGGACGATCACCCCGTCTAAATCTTAAAACGGACGATCACCCCGTCCAATTGAATCATCACCCAATCCAAGTCTTCACGGACCTTCACCCAGTCCTAGTCTTCACAAGGACGATCACCCTTTTTCCTAATCTAAACTATTACAAGGACTACACACTTTTTCCTAATCTAAACTAACACAACTATTCACGACTCACACACAAGTCGGATATACTAATATACAAATGAGAGAGTTTGGAGGAAGAAGAGAATCGTAACACAAGTTACGTGTGTGTGTGTGGACTACATTATAACACTTTGATTCATGACGAATTCGAGTGTTCTTCTCTTGCACTTGAGATAGAGGATGACGGGATAACTTATAAACACATACCAAAGAGTTATAGTGATCACAGAGGTCTGGTTTTTCTGAGAAAACAATGCACTATTTATAGGCACCAGGAGGAGTGGGGGACGGTCCCTTAAAGTTGGACGGTCCTTTATATATAAGGGACCGTCTCCCTATCTACGGGATTGTCCCGACAGACGCTCCTCTTTTTGTCCTTTAGTGGTGAAAATTTACCTGGTGAAAATTTATCTGATTTAGGTGGGAAAAATAGCTGTTGCCAATTTGAAATTCAAATTTCAAATTCAAAATTATTTTTATTTAAAACATTTCTTTATTAATACAAAAATAATTTGTCTAGTTTATTTTTATAAAAATGTTTTGTCATATTTATAAAAATGTGAGGTTTAAGGAAAAAAATATTTTCTTTGATCACTTAACAAAATTGCTATAGAGTTTGTTCATACCTTAAGTGTTGTAGAGTTGAGCTGTCGAGAGATGTTGATGCGTTCCGAAATTGATGATTTGTGTAAACGAGTAACTTGTGCACTTTACATTATGTACTACAAGTTACATGTTTGTCATCATTAAAACATGAAGACATTGTATTGATTAAACGTCGTAACGTTTGCACTAACAACCATCAAAAACAGTTTCAAAATCAAAGGATGATAAAACCTGTTTGGAACAATGCACAAAGGGTGAATCATCAAAACTTTGCTAAAAAGACTCACCCCTATGCTAAAAAGAACATGGTTCCAAGAACAGTACTAATGAAGTCTGGCTTAGTATCAATTAATATTGTTAAACAAAATATTTCAAAAAAAGCAGTATTGGTTAATACTGCTAGAAAAGTTAATGGTGCTCACTAAAAAAAAAACAGTGGATGCTGCTAGATCAATGTCATATCTTTCTAAAACAACACATTCAACTGTTAAGAGGCCCATTCATAAGAACAAATCATTTAAAAATAGTAATATTAATCAAAGGGTTAATACTGTTAGGGGTAACAATTTTAATACTGCTAGGTCAAAAGAAGTAGTTAATGTTGTTAAGGGAAATAATGTTAATGCTGTTAAGGCCTCAGCTTGTTGGGTTTGGAAATCAAAGAAAAAAGTTTTAGTCCATGTTTCTAAACACAACAGTGTATCAATCACCCTGAAAAAGTTTGATTATGTTGATGCACAAGGCAGATCCAAGTCAGTGATAGCCTGGGTCCCCAAAAGAAACTGATTTTCTTACCTAATGTGCAGGGCAATCCACAAATGGATTTACAGGACCAAAGAGTAATTGATAGTGGATGCTCAAGGCACATGATAGGGAAAATGTCCTATCTTATAGACTATGAAGAGATAGATGAAGGATATGTTGCTTTTGGAGGGAACCCCAAAGGAGGGAAAATCACATGAAAAGGTACCATTAAAACTGGCAATCAATATTTTGAAAATGTGTATTGTGTGAGAGAGTAAAAGTTTAGTCTCTTTAGTATCTCACAAATATGTGACAAAAAGAATAGTTTTCTTTTTAATGACACTGAATGTAGTGTTTTATCTCCAAAAAGAATAGTGTTTTATCTCCAAACTTTAGTTAATAACACCCGACGGCGTCAGGCATTGTAGAAGCACAGTTTCCCAGGATTTTGTTTGACTGGATCTACACACACTCCTTGTGTTACTTTGAATGATGTCTAGTCTAGCACGCAGAATTTACTAGCTAGCACTTAGAAGATCTATTTGTTTGTGTTTTGTATGATTTGTATGTAACAGTGAATGAACAATGGAAACAATAATTCAACTTCAATGATTCAATATTATTAATGAATAATACGAGTACTCTTAATTAGTACTAGGGTTTACAACCTTGAATCTTAACAAAAACTCGATATCACTGATGAAGCGAAAAGTGTAACGCTTTTAAGGGGTCATTTAAGCCCTAAATCGTATTTATTTGATCAAATATCGCCCTAAATCGTTCCTTTTGTCATTTTAGGTACTTTTGAGAAGAAATCTGGAAAAGGAAGCATTTTGGACGTTTTTGGAGCATAAAAGTGAAGAAAACGGCAAAGTCTCAAAAATCGGCTGAAAGTTACCTTTGACGGCGTCATATTTAACCCTGGACGGCGTCATGGCTTGGCAAAATTGGTGGATGTGAAATTTACTCATGATAAGCCAGAGAAATTGCATGGAAATTCTGACGGCGTCACCCTTTAATTTGATCAAGGTCGTCACATTATAATTTAAAGAGGGACGGCGTCACGTTCATAGTCTGAGGGCGTCAAGCCTTGATAAGCCAGAATGGATTTTGGAGAGCTAAAGAGGGACGGCGTCAAGAAGGTCATCCGAGAACCCTAAAAGCGGCGAGGTGACGGCGTCACACTCCATAACGTGACGCCGTCAGATATGAAAGTCTATATATAGTTTTCTAATTTTTTGTCATTAGTGTGGAACTTATTGGGGAACTTGGTGTGTGAAAACCCTAGTACGAATTTGGCAGCTCTTTCAAGGCTTTTTGCCTTGAGATCTTCCATGTTACATTGAAGATAAGTTATCAATTAATCATTCAATATGTCTATGTGTTGTTTGATTCTATCTTATTCTTGTCTTTTGTTTAACATGTTAGGCTAGATTTATCTTGTGTTTGCTTAGATCTAATGAAACCTAGCTATTGATTATTGGTTATTAGTTTGTTATTAGTTGTATTGGATGATTGTTTATCTATGTTAGGCTTAAGAAAACTGGCTAACTTCCTATTCGGTAACTTGCTTGAACGTCTTAAGAAACATGAACCAATGCGTACTAAAGGTTTTTTATGGTTGTATTTAATGCACAAGCGAATTCTAGTGATCCCATGTTAGGAGCTTCCTAGCCGGCTCGACATAGGAGTGAAGTAGGAGTTTGTAGAGTTGGGGAAGTACGTACGCCACCCCACGAATGGTATTAAGGAATACACCCGTCATCCACGCGACTAATACACACTAATCAACCGGTAAAAGATAGTTAGGGAGTAAGGAAATCTAAGTAAACACATTTCCCTCCACATAAGTTTTCACCAACTTTTCATTTTCTGTTATTTTATTTTATTTGCATTCGTAGTAATTTGGGTTAGTTGACTAGCAACTAATTCCGCCCACTCTTTCAAACCGAGATTTTACTTGCTTTCATAAAAATATAAAAACATAAAAAGAATCTTCTCTCACCCTTAGACCTATTAGAGTAATTTTTCATACCTAACGAACACTATTCCCTGTGGAGAACGATCAATCCCCCGTACTTACCACTACACTATACTACATCTATCAGGTACACTGCCTGGTGGGGTTGTAAGCCTCTTGAGATCCCTCGAGAGGTAAAACCTGTTGTAAGGTTGCAAAACTACGCATCAAGTTTTTGGCGCCGCTGCCGGGGAATAGTTATTGTTTAGGTTGAATTTTTATTTTATAGGTCTACTCACTAGATTCCTTTCTAGTGAGATTTTTATTTTATTTTTCTAGGTTTTCTTTAGTCTATCTATTTTCTTCGTGCTTTTGTTCGTATAAGATTTTCATTGACTATTCAGTTTGCCATTATGGAAAACGCGAATCCACCCCTTACACCTGGCGAAGTAGCTTTGTTGCGTAGCCAACTTGAGAATGAGATTAGTGAGCTCAGAGAGCTCAATAGAATGATTGATATAGAGCTTGATTATGCCTTGAACAACTTAGAGACCGCCATATACTCGGATAATTACTTAGAACGTAATAATCTTACGGTTGAGAAGTTGACTGAGAAAATTGATGAAGTGAAGGTAGATCCTAGGTTGGATGATTATTTCAATGAATACCCCACTAAGGAGGAAATTGCTCACTATAACAACCTAGTTGATAACCCTCGACCACCTTTTGTTAGAATTGACCCAAAGATTAAGAGAGGTGATCCCGGGAATGTGAAGATACCATGTATGATTGGGTACCAATACGTTGAGCATGCTTACATTGACTGTGAATCCCCAACCAACGTGATGTCCTCAGGCCTTTATAGCCAGATCATGAACACACCACTTGAGCCTAGGATAGACCCCAAGTGCCCAGGCGGAGTTTGCAACTTCGTCGGAAGGATTAAGGACATGCATATCCTTGTTGGGAATTTTACCTTTGTCACCAACTTCATGATCTTAGAAGATTTGGCAAGTGTTGTCGACTGCCGCCTATCTCGCGTGGTGTTAGGTAAGCCATTTATTGAAGCATCCAATTTAAAGTATGATCGTTTGAGAGGCACGGTTCAGTTCTCTAATCACATGGATAGGATCACATATAGGATGCCTTATCAGGTAAATGAATTTCGTTTTGTGCCTCCATTTGACAAGGACAACATTGGTGCGATTGAGGACATCAATGATGAGGATAAAGAAAAAGGCATGGACTATGTTTGGAATAAGAGAAGCCTTTATTATAAAGATTGCTTGAACCTAGGACCTAAATACAAAGTTGATATGGAGGTTGTTAGGATGATTAAAGGGGCAATTGAGAAGCAAAACGGAAAAACGTAGACCCCGTGACTTTGAGTCTAGCTACAAGACTCGTTAATAAAGAAAAGCGCTTCTTGGGAGGCAACCCAAGCTTTATTTGCTTTGTGTGTTTATTTATTTGTTTGTTTGATTTTATTTGTTTCCGTATGTATGTTTAAATTTTATTATTATTGATTCATGTTCAAAACTAATTTGTGAAAATGCTTTATCTTGTTTTTAACTTCGTCTTAACTACATATAAAGGTATTTTGCAAAAGTTAAGTGTAAGGGAAATCTAAATCGGTTTATTAGAACAAATGAACATGAATCGTAATAATAATAAATTAACATACATATTAGTATTTGTTTGAGTCAAATGCTTGTATCGAGTCATAATGATGTTTTGCAGGATTTCCAGGAAGTAAGGTATAGGTTTTTCCAAAAATTTTCCGGAAACGTAACATGAGAATTCTGTCAGATTATTTCTGACGGCGTCAGGTTAATTTTCTAAAAATTTTTGAAAGTTTTGTTTTCATGAAAAGTTTTTATTAAATCTATAACTTATAATCTCCAGGAATCTGCAAAATTATCATTCCACAAGCATTATATCCTTATATATAGATTTTATCCCGCCGATGTTATGCAGGTTTTCGTGTTTGTTTTCTCAGGTTTAACAGGTTATTTTGGACAAGGAAATGTTTTGGATCAAGCTTTTGGCGATGCATTAGTCATGGAGCTTTTACATTCTCTTGGAAGAAGATCTAGCCGTGTTACTTCATTATCCACCGAGCGAATCAGGGGAGTATTTGATTTCATTCTTTTACTTTTTGCTTTTGCATCTTGCTATTTGAACATTGGGGACAATGTTCATCTTAAGTGTAGGGGGGGGGGGTAAAAGTACGATTAGAGAATGCTCTTACGCTTGATTTTTGTTTGTTTAATAGTAGATGTGTAATAAAACTAGATAAATACTTGTTAGGGCAATTTTAGTGCCAAATTTAAAATTTTTTACAACATATAGGAGTGAAACTTTGATCTTAATGAGCATCTCATGGATAGGAGTTATATGACTAGCACAAAAACCGTACCACTAAAAAATTTTCCACCCCAAATATGTGAGGTTCGCCCCTAGAATTGGCAGGAAAAGCATTTATGCTATGATGTGTGTACCGGTAGCACTTAGATTCTAGAACTTGCATCAGGACCATTCCGAGGCCACAAGTGAGACTACATTCGTGTAGTTAGATTTACTACATGATAAGAGGCATTAGGATTAACCCATTGTTTTACACCCGTGTTTTTGTTATAATTACATTGGCTACATTGGTCAAGTAATTCTCCCACACCCTTTGCGTTGTACTCATTTTTAGTACACGATACCCCTAGTACACCCCTCAGAGCCTATCTTTTCGTTTCGACCTTTAAGCATTTTACTTAAAGGAAGAATTTGTTACACCCCACTAAAATGTACACCCAAATCGCCTTAGCCTACCTTGTATGCACTCATCTTTAGTGCATTATTGTGACAACATTTGTTTAAACCCCAAGTTAATTATCTAGTTGATTACATGGTTGCTAAGTCGAGTCATATCCTTGTACATATTGTTTTGGGACGATTGGGACTCATGGGTAAAGTACTAGTATAATGGAGTAATGGGGAAGAACATCATTTATTACCCCCATATGTGCTAAATGTTTTAAAAGTACTCCAAGTTTTTCAATTATCTTAATTCCAGTCATTAGAATAGTTATTTGTAAAGTTATGTAAAAGTTCAAGTGTAAGGGGAATGCAATGCCCCTATGATGTATTATTTTGGATGGTAGGGCAAAATTATTTTGGATGGTAGGGCTAGTATGTAATCTCCGTGCTTATTATGATTAAAGTGGAACGAATATTTGTTGTAATTACTTTTATGTTCGCATTAAATGACCCCTAACTTGTATTTTGATTAGAATAAAGCGCATTTGCTTGAGGACAAGCAAATCTCAAGTGTAAGGGTATTTGATGAAGCGAAAAGTGTACCGCTTTTAAGGGGTCATTTAAGCCCTAAATCGTATTTATTTGATCAAATACGCCCAAATCGTTCCTTTTGTCATTTTTGGTACTTTTTGAGAAGAAATCTGGAAAAAGGGAAACATTTTGACGTTTTTGAGCATAAAAAATGAAAAAACGGCAAAGTCTCAAAAATCAAATGAAAGTTACCTTTGACGGGTCATATTTAACCCTGGACGGCGTCATGGCTTGGAAAAGTGGTGATGTGAAATTTACTCATGATAAGCCAGAGAAATTGCATGGAAATTCTGACGGCGTCACGCTTTAATTTGATCAAGGTCGTCACGTTATAATTTAAAGAGGGACGGCGTCACGTTCATAGTCTGAGGGCATAGCCTTGATAAGCCAGAACGATTTTGAGAGCTAAAGAGGGACGCGTCAAGAAGTCATCCGAGAACCCTAAAAGCGGCGAGTGACGGCGTCACACTCCATAACGTGACGCCGTCAGATATGAAAGTCTATATATAGTTTTGCTAATTTTTTGTCATTAGTGTGGAACTTATTGGGGAACTTTGTGTGTGAAAACCCTAGGACGAATTTGGCAGCTTTTTCAAGGCTTTTTGCCTTGAGATCTTCCATGTTACATTGAAGATAAGTTATCAATTAATCATTCAATATGTCTATGTGTTGTTTGATTCTATCTTATTCTTGTCTTTTGTTTAACATGTTAGGCTAGATTTATCTTGTGTTTGCTTAGATCTAATGAAACCTAGCTATTGATTATTGGTTATTAGTGTGTTATTAGTTGTATTGGATGATTGTTTATCTATGTTAGGCTTAAGAAAACTGGCTAACTTCCTATTCGGTAACTTGCTTGAACGTCTTAAGAAACATGAACCAATGCGTACTAAAGGTTTTTATGGTTGTATTTAATGCACAAGCGAATTCTAGTGATCCCATGTTAGGAGCTTCCTAGCCGGCTCGACATAGGAGTGAAGTAGGAGTTTGTAGAGTTGGGGAAGTACGTACGCCACCCCACGAATGGTATTAAGGAATACACCCGTCATCCACGCGACTAATACACACTAATCAACCGGTAAAAGATAGTTAGGGAGTAAGGAAATCTAAGTAAACACATTTCCCTCCACATAAGTTTTCACCAACTTTTCATTTTCTGTTATTTTATTTTATTTGCATTCGTAGTAATTTGGGTTAGTTGACTAGCAACTAATTCCGCCCACTCTTTCAAACCCGAGATTTTACTTGCTTTCATAAAAATATAAAAACATAAAAAGAATCTTCTCTCACCCTTAGACCTATTAGAGTAATTTTTCATACCTAACGAACACTATTCCCTGTGGAGAACGATCAATCCCCCGTACTTACCACTACACTATACTACATCTATCAGGTACACTGCCTGGTGGGGTTGTAAGCCTCTTGAGATCCCTCGAGAGGTAAAACCTGTTGTAAGGTTGCAAAACCACGCATCAATCACTTAACTCTCTAATCGTATATAACCTTAAACCTAGGCAATTCTTTTGTAGACTAAGGATTCCTTTACAAGATAACTATCACCTAATCGTATAAGATATAAACAATATCTTTTCTATAATTATCTTTTACAAAAACATAAACAGTACTAACTTCTTCATATAACGGTACTAACTGTTCTTGTCTTCAAAACTCATCAGCAGTACTAACTTCTACATTCATCCGTACTAACTGCTTAAGCTTAATTGTGACACTTAACGAATTCCAAATTAGCTATTTTTATTGATGAAGAGTGAAAGATTATAGCAATAAGATGATCTTTTAGAGTGGAATTGAAGTTTTATGCAGCCAATTGGGTTTTTATAGATACTGTTAGGGTTTTGAGAATTTTGGGAACGAGATACATTATCTTGGGAAATATATTAAATCAATTTATGGTAAAAAGATAATTATCTCAAGAAAAATCCCTATAAGTATGCTTCAGAATAACGGTTTTACCCCAACGGCTAGAAATTAATTACTGACAGATTTTTACAACGGCTAGTTGAGCCATACCAACTTTTAACGAACAATAAAAACTGTTGGAAAATTTTTATTGAGCCGTATGAACTTATTGAAAAGATTTAAAATACCATGGCTCAAATATAGTTTTTAGCAAACTACCAGCTATTAACGGATTTGATATGTCTTTACCAATAGTCGTTTGCTTTGGACTAGCCAACTCTTCACAGTTAGATATGGTGAGCTGATAACCATACAATTTTTGGTAAATTGTCAACCATCAACGGATTTGAGAAGTCTTTACCAGATACCGTTTGCTCTGGACTAGTTGATTCTTATGTAGGTTAGACATGGTGAACCAATTACCATTTTTTGTGTGCAAAGATCACACACTCACTCCAAATGACCATATAGTCCAAAACATATTAACTCCTTGGTGCTTTTCATCCAAATCCTGCAAGTGTTAGTCCAAAAACAAAGAAACAAGCCACAAAGAACTTGTCTCACAATATAAAAGTATATGACTAACATTGCACTCAAAAAGAAAAATTAATTTCCTTGTAGAACCCAAGCCAAAACAGACTTAGGCTTTCCACTTGCATCAACATAATTCATTCTTTTTAAAACAATTTTAGCACCATTGGGTTTGATGGGTCTCCAAACCCAACATGCTGATGCATTCACTCCAGTACCCATATTTCCCTTAGCAGTGTTTTTATTAAGACCAGTACCAATTACTCTGCTAGCAGTTGGAACTGCTGGCTTGGTAGTTGTTACCTTGGGTTTCAAACTTGGTTTTTCACTACTTCTCAGTGATAAAAGGTTCTGTTGCCAATATTTTGTGCTGGTTTAAAAACTATTTGTGCACCTTGAATTGTTGGCCTTGGGTGAACAGGTCTAATAGGTCTGACAGTTTGAACTGCTGGTCTATCAGTATGAACTTCTCTTGGTCCAGACCTCAAAAGAACTAACCTGGGTATCATGTTAGCATTTGCAGGGTGAGAGGGAGGTCTTACTGAGTTCACCCTAGTGGTTGAATACCTGGTTACCCATTTATCACAAAAGGCTATAAGATGGTCAAAGCTACCACAATAGTAACAAGCTTTCCTATAGCAGACAAAATCATCACCTAGTTGGTGATATTTGAGGTCATTCCAATTCCTTTGGTTACATCTGGGCTTGTTTGTGGTTCTATACATTTCTGCATACCTAACTGTTGGTCTATAAGTTTTAGCATTTGATCTAGGCCTAACAGTCTCAGTTTTAACCATCTTTGGAACTTTTGGTTCCTCCATCTTAACACTAATAGGCTTAACTTCAGCCTGATCATCCTCATCATCAGAAGTCCAGTCCTCAATGGTTGGAGCATCTGAGTCCTTAGCTGAGGACACCTTATCCTCAGAAAGTGAGGCATCACTTGCACTCTTATACACAGGTTTATCAACTACATTCTCTTTAGGTTGAGGGCCATATTTAAGCTCAGGTAGTTGAAATTCAGGAAGTCTTGTGTGTTCTAGGTCTATGCCTGGGGGTGTTGGAATTCCTCTATAGGGAGGTGGAACTGACTTATAACCTAGGTCTGACTTAGCTTTATTGAGGATCTGAAACTCAACAATCTGACTAACACCCTGAGTTGCAAATTCTAGTGTGTCAACAGTCATTTGAATGTTCTGATTTGCTTTCTTAGCCTGATCCAACTCATGTTTTAACACACTAATCTCATTTTCTCTAAACGTTAAATCTCTCTTAAGTATAATCATATCATCAGCAAACTTAGACTCATTACCTTTATAATGAACAATTTGTTCTTCTAACACAGCTAAACCTCTCTTATGATTTGCTAAATTAAAAGCAGTCTGGTTTAGCTCTATTCTCTGATTATCATACTGTTTTCTAAGTGTTTCTAATTCTTTTAATGCTTCACATGATTTAGAACATTTAGAAACTTGTACCTCAGAGTCTGAAAATGCCATCTTCTTCTCAAACAAATTCGTCTGGATCTTCTAAAACAAAGTATCAGTAACCTGTCTCTGATACCACTTGACTGGATCTACACACACTCCTTGTGTTAGATAGATACTTCGAATGATGTCTAGTCTAGCACGCGGAATTTACAAGCTAGCACTTAGAAGATCTATTTGTTTGTGTTTTGTATGATTTGTATGTAACAGTGAATGAACAATGAAAACAATAATTCAACTTCAACGATTCAATATTATTAATGAATAATACGAGTACTCTTAATTAGTACTAGGGTTTACAACCTTGAATCTTAACAAAAACTCGATATCACTTAACTCTCTAATCGTATATAACCTTAAACCTAGGCAATCCTTTAATAGACTAAGCATTCCTTTACAAGATAACTATCACCTAATCGTATAAGATATACACAATATCTTTTCTATAATTATCTTTTACAAAAACATAAACAGTACTAACTTCTTCATATAACCGTACTAACTGTTCTTGTCTTCAAAAATCATCAGCAGTACTAACTTCTACATTCAGCCGTACTAACTGCTTAAGCTTAATTCCTAACATTGTTTTTCTGCTTGAACTTAAAAATTTTTGAAAAATTTTCAGAATTATAAATTTCCAGGAATCTGTAGACATTTATTTTGCAAGCATTATATATTATTTTGCTTTCTATGATTTAATTTTTATATATATATATAGTGTTTACCGCCGATTTTATGCGAGGTTTTGTGTTTCGTTTTCTTAGTGAATTACAGGTTATAGTATACAAGAAGGTGAAATTATACATTGGAAGTGAAGCCTATCAAGTTTGTTTTCTTGGAGGAAGATTTAACCTTGTTTTCACATCATCCATGCCGAGCGAATCAGGGGAGTATTAGTTTCTTTCTCTATTTTATTTTTCCCGTTATCATAACTTTGATACTTTTTAAGAACATTGGGGACAATGTTCAATTGAAGTGTAGGGAGGATAAAATGAGATACCTTAGAAACTATAACTTCGCTTGATATTTGTTTTGTTTTAGAGTAAATGTGTAATAAAACTAATAAAGATACTTGTTAGGGCAATTTTAGCAACAAATTTAATTTTTTTTACAACATGTAGGAGTGAAACTTTAGTTTTAAAAAGCGTCTCATGGACAGGAATTATATACCTAGCACAAAAACCCTTCTACTCGAAAATTTCCACCACAAAAATGTGAGGTTCGCCTTTAGATATTTAGGAAAAAACATTTACCTTTAATGCTTATGAGTGTACCGGCAGTATATAGATTCTAGAACTTGCGTTTGTGATGCATCCCGAGATCTCTAGTGAGACTACATTCGTGTAGTTAGGATTTACTAAATGATAAGAGGCATTAGGATAACCTTTGTTTTAAACCTGTATTATAATTACGTTGGCTTCATTGGTCAAGTAATTTTCCCACACCTTTGCGATGTATTCATTTTTAGTAAACGATACCCCTAGTACACCCCTCAGAGCCTATCCTTTTTGCGGTTCTCATGATATTTTGGTAGATTCCGAAATATTAATGAAGAACATTGTTTACAATCCACCCCCAAATGTACAACTAAATCGCCTTAGCCTTCCTTGTATGCACTCATTTTTAGTGCATTATTGTTACAGCATATGTGTTAAACCCTTTGTTAATTATCTAATCGGTTACATGGTTGCTAAGTCGAGTCATATCTTGTAAATACAGTTTTGGGATGATTGGGACTCATGGGTAAAAGTACTAGTTGTTATGGAGTAATGGGGAAGAAAGTCATGTTATTACCCCCCATATGTGTGTTAATGTTTAAAGTACTCCACGTTTTTTGATTTTCTTAATTCGGGTCATTAGTTATTATGTGTAAGGTATGTAAAAGTTCAAGTGTAGGGTGGTTGCAAAATCCTTTTGATTTATTATTTTGGATGGTTGGGAAAGAGTGTATGAATTATATATATATATATATATATTATATATATATATATATATATATATATATATATATATATATATATATATATATATATATATATATAATATATATATATATATATATACTAGCTTCATGACCGCCCATGGGCAGGCGAGCTTCATGTGAAATCTTGTTAATTATTTATAAAATATTTACATAAGTTGTTAATATTATAAATTTTACAATCATGACCCGCCCGATGGGCGGGCGAGCCTCATGTGATATCTTGTATGTTATTTCTAATTTATGTAACTAATTGGTTAATATAATAAGAATAGTTTCTTTCATCTAATTTTAAACTTTGACAGATTATATTGTAGATTAACATGAATCAATAATCATATAACATATAAAAATGAATATCTTGAAGAAACATATTGTTGTTGAACACTTGATTCGAATACTGGTTTACCAAGGAATTCCATTATCAAACCAATTTTCTGCAGCAATCATAGGCTTCAAATTGGACCAAGCCTTTTTAGCAACTTTTAAACTATTTAGGAAACTATAGAGTCAAATTCTGTCCAATGGGTTTATAGTTGCACAAACTGTATCTTAAGTATGTTGTACAACTCCAATAGATATTGTACTTATTGATGAGTCTTCAACCTAACCCATCATGGTTCGCCTGATACTAAAAATGACATGATTCAGCCAAACCAGTTATGATCCATTGACTTACCCACCTAGCATGACATCTTGCCACTTCTACTAATATTAACATTGATATCTCTATTAACATCAATTTAAGTTAGTATATCCACACTGTAAAAGAAGGGTTCTTCTGTACTTATTAGCCAAAAGAAATTAGTTTTGGGAACAAAGGTATTATTATACACAAGAATAGAGAACACTTGCGCTCTTCAGTCCCTTCATCATAAAGAATATGCAAACATATATCAAAACTACAAATATAGTGTTAAAATACCTGGTTAGTGATGTGCTTTTTCAGCTCTAACATCTCCTATTTGGTGTACTGCTCGGGCTCTTTCGATGCCGAAACTCGTTTTAATTCCATATTCCCTTTCAGTCAAGAACCTTCATTGAGTTCAGTCGCATGACGTATTAAAAAATATAGCATTTCTTCCAAATAGCAAGTATTAAACAATAAAAATGTTACCTTTCATTGAGTAAAATTTCATTGGTCAATGCCCTTCCTAGATATTTGGAATCTTCCATTAGCTTATCAATAATACAATTGATGAACTCGGATTGTATGATGGATGCTGACATTAAATCTTCGAAATATATATTTAAAAATATAAAACGCCATTTACAATGAAGAAGATCAACATAACTTTAAACAAAAAAATATAAACCTTTCGAATCTCTCAAGGAAAAACTAATATATCATTTTCCTATGTATATAAGGTTCCATAAAATTCATCAAATATAGATTGTCCATGATGTTAGTGATGGCTCGTACCAGGAAATAAGAATAATTATATAATTATATTTAAGTCAATGATGTTCTCCTCGGTTATTTTCCAGCAAGATAAATAAATAAAATTGGATTGCATTCATTTAGGAAATAAGAATAATTGTATGATCCCACTGAACTGTTAAAAGTAAACATGAAATACATAATAGAAAGGCAGGTAAACAAACAAATCATGTCATAACAGCAATTTTCGTATATCAATTGTGGTGACAAAATCATGAAGAGAATTCGAAATATTACTTGCCATCTTGACAGAGCAAGTCCAATGGAGTACAACCATGACAGAGCAAGTCCAAAAATAACTGTGTCTCAATCGCCTTTGGTAGTTTCGGTGAATTAATCTTGAATTTCTTGTTGGTTATTTCCATGACCACGCTGCCATTTTGTAGGGGTCAGAGATATATCCCTCTAATCACCCTGGCTAATTGGTCATCCTGTAAAACGACCACATTTTATATCAACTGTGTTAATCTCTAAACGAGTCAAATGAATCAAGAAAAATGAATCGCTTAAACTTACTAGGTCAAATGGGTGAAGTGGATTGAAAGTCAACGTAAAATATTTTAGATACATGTTGTAATGATACTGATTTTGCAATCAAAATTAACACAGTAATTATCTTTTAGAAAAATAGATTGACAAAAAGTGTTTGTCGGTGCCTGGCTTTCTTTGGACCATGTTACAGATGGACCGTGTTCCTAATAGTAGATCATGATGGTTCGAAAGATTATTCGCTTGTCTTAGTGTAGCAACCGTATTTCACTACTTATTTTAACTCATTTACCACTTTGAAATTCTTACAAGAACACTCCTGATGTATAACTATTTGGTAAAATAAACATAAAAATAGGAACAACCCTCTTGAGCACTATGAACTTAGGCTACATCTAGTCCACAACATCCCAATACCTTGCTCCTACTCCGGTTCACAATTTTAAACACTAAAACAATTTCTTTTTCTTTATTTAATTACAGTTGTCAATTCAACAAACGCTATTCGTAAATTAAATTTAACACCCGATATACGTAATTCTCCCAATGATTATTTCTAACGTATTTTTATACTTCCTAAAAGATTACCAAAGTTCCAAAAAAATATTTCCTTACGCCTAAGGTAAATTCTTTATATCTTACGTTTAATTACGTATAACTTTCGTTAATCACCAAACCAACAACCAATACCTATTTTTAATACCCAATACATACAACATATACACTCTTGTACCAAAATAACTCATCTACTCCAAAAACACCACATGTGCCCCCCCCCCCCCCATATCCTAAAGATATTTGTTAGACAAAAAAAAAAAAAAAAAAAAAAAAAAAAAAAAAAAAAAAAAAACTACACTACATTAATGAGCCTACAAAATCCATGAAACATGGAGCCTAAAAACTTCATTTGGAGGCTTGACTTCCATCTTGTCCCCCCAGCCCCCATTTGGCCAACCTTTCCCCTCCTAGGCTAAATGATATCTTTGACTACTATGCCAAGTTTGAATGTCTTCCTAGTATAAATAGGAGTTCAAGTATTAGTTCTACACTAGTTAGTTCAAGTGAAAAAAAAATAAATAAATAAAAATACAATCACCTCCCAATTTAATACACAAGTCGACACACTCTAGGAGCAAGGAAGGAGAAATATTGATTGTGGCTTAGTTCAAGCATAATTAGGGTACTCTAGCAAGGGTTTGAAACATTAATCTTGGGGTTAATCAAGTGTCTTACATTCCCATCTCACTAATCTCTTTTGTAAGTAATCTTACATTGCAAAACTTCATGTTTTCATGTCATAATGCTAGTTCAAGTATATATATTTAGTTATCACTTTGTACATGTTAATAAAGTTTAATATTCACAATAATCTTTTAACAAAAGTCTATGTTTTAAACAAGTTTTTATTACAAGAAAACTAGTTGGTATAATCTCAACAAGAAAGTGAGGATGAAAACATAATATATAAATAGGTTAGTGAACTTGTAATTTTTACCAACCATGATGATCATTTACATGAAATCTTGAATATTGTTAAGTTTATTGTTAGATCACTTTTGTTATGTTGAGAAGTTGGTGGATGAACTAGGACTAGATTTGGAGTTATTGTTAAGTGGTTATAATAACTAGAAGATTTGGAAAAATAGTTTGACACATTTGATAATGAATCTGTCCCGTTTTGATTAATACAGGAAAATCAGTAGTGTGGTGACAAGTTTAGGCTAGAGATATAGAAAATAGACTCAATAACAAAAACATAGCTGCTTGAATGAGTTAAAACGGGCCTATAACGAAAAGATACACTAGTTTCAATTTATATGACGAAAACTGAATTTTCAAAAAATTGTTGAAGCTGTTAGGAAATTTGGGTGATGAAAACTGATGATAAATGGTAACTAGATTAGCCGAGACCTTAGAAATCCGATAGTATACTTAAATACCTTCGCGGGGATAGGTAAAACTTAAGAAACGGAGTTACGACGCAAAAGTTATGGCCTAACAAAAGTTTAAGACGACATATACATTGACAGCTTATATTTTTGCTATTAGAAAAGCTGTTAGAATTATTTGAAGTGGATTTTGGACCCTTTAGAGTGTATTTTGGCTAAAATGACGTAAACAAAAATGGTAGAACATTATATACACTTATTAGATGCGTTAGAGATTTTTGAAATACCTATTAACATGACGACTAAAATTTGACCACAAGATTAACAAGTTACGTTTTCTAAAAAGGGTGATTTTCTAAATAAACGATGAAATTGACGCAACAATATTTTTGACGAAAAACATGTACTAGTGATAAAGTAGAGTATGAACTTGCGTGCATGACCTTGTTTTCGAACCTAAGACATATCATTCATATTAGGTTGCGGGTAGTTTTCCGAGCCTCAATTCCATACACTTTCCTTTTCGTTATCGTATCAGTTGTTCCAGGTGAGTTCATGGCCCCTATTTTACTTGTTTTGAAATACTTTTGGGGGTGAATACATGCTCATTTTTATCTAAATGCAATACTTGTTTACTTGCATATGCTACTTGTTTACTCAAACCATTACTTGCTTTACGTATGAATTTGTTGTTTACTCGAACGCGTTATATATTCACATGTTAGATACTTAATTCTTTTTACTCATGGACACAAGCACTTTGAACGATTATTCATACATGACCGAATGGAACGGGTCACATAACCGAATGTACTGGTAACATGACCGAATGGACTGGTCACATGACCGAATGAACTGGTCACATGATCGAATGAACTAGTCACATAACCGAATATACTGGTCAAACCAAATTTAAATCTTGTGGTCCATATATATAATACCTTTTGTTTACTTAAACCTATAAACTAACCAACCTCGTGTTGACACGTTTTAGCATGTATTTTCAGGTTCTTAAAGTGTCAGCTCACCTTTGGCAGCTTTTGGCATGGCATGACATGGTTATAGGATCAAGACACTCTGATATTCATTTGGGGATCGCTTTACTTATTTTATGGGCCCAATTCCGCACAAAAATTTAATAATGTAAATGAAATACTTTTGTTAACGAATTTTATCCTAAATGTTCGCGGTGAAAAACCGTTCTTGAACTTGTGTTGTGATACCAATTGAGTAGCACCCCAATGACATGTATGCTTCCGCTGGACCCGATTTTGGGGGCGTTACATTAAGAATGAGCCATATCTCCTCACATAAGGAAATAAAAAACTACCTTCATTATTTTGTAGACTCGCCCATGTTATGTGGAATCCTCTGCCTGCACTAATAAAAAACTAGAGTCATTATTTTGTAGACTAATTCGAAAAAATGTATTGATACTTTATCAGCATTGTGACAACAAAGTTATAGGTCTAAATGTCTAATCAGTATCCATAATATGGTTAAATCATCCTAAGAAACGTCTTCTAAATTTTCCCATCTAGTGAAATCAAAATCTTAGAAAGAAAATCTTAACTGTATACATTACAAGTTATCTTTGTCACCACAAATATTTAAAATTTTGTGGGTTAAACAACAATTGTCACCCATCTTCTTAATGTCATGCTTGGGTAGAACCGGTGCAAAGGGGCAGTCGGCTTATCTGACCCATTTCCTCAATGACCATCAGTAAATAGTTTGCAAATACATCGAGTGAAAGTTCAACCCAAGTTGAATGCATTATAGGGGTCAAAGCAGGTTTACATTCAAGTGAAAATCATATTTGGAGGGTTGTACATTTACTAAGCCATTAGAGGGGTCAAAATGGGTTTACATTTAATTAAATGTCCAAACAGGTCGTTAGGTCAACACTATATATGTCCATGTTTTTAAATGTTACAATTTACGCATGCTTAAAGTTTTAGAGAAAACTTTAGATGATTTGTGAGTCATATGACCTGGCCTGTTTCCTTTGTATATGTATAAATTTTACCCACTTCGCGTGTTGGAGAAAACTTATTCGTATCTACCCAATATCTAAACACGTCGAAATTGCCACATCTATAAGTTATCTCTAGTTAACTCAATACTCATAATAGTAGTTTTTTGCTTCTGTAATATACCCAGTCAAATATTTCATACTTGATCCAAATTCCATCTGCACCAAGTAATTTATTTGGAGCTCCCCATACAATTGTGTGAATCCGGGCTTAAAGGATTGTTCCAGCACACATACGACATGGTTTAAGTGTCTCATAAAGTTTAGTACCCTGAAAGTGTAATATAAGTAACATCGGACTAATAAGTTGTAAAAATGTAACTATGTATTACACCCCTGAATTCGGCAATTAAAAATAGTCCCAAACAACCCTGAATTCAGCAATTAAAAATACTCCCAATTCCCAAACACCCCTGAATTCAGCTACTAAGATAGTTCCAAGGAAACATGAATTCAACTATAAAAAACGGTCCTAAGCACCCTTGAATCCAACTATTAAGACAATCCCAAACACCTTTTTAAACTTAATAAGTCTTAGAACAGTCCCAAACACCCCCTTAATTAAGCAACTCCAGACTTAGGATTTAATAGGTGTGGCAACTGACCTGAATGTGTTTGTGGTACTGCCTGCTGCTGTAATTCCAGTTGTAATCTTTGACCTTGAGCTAGCTGAATCTACTGTGGAACTGTGAATTGAAAACAATGAGTGCGTTGCTAATTTTGATAGGGAATATTTTGTGTTTGTTTGAGTTCATCCACCATCTGTCCATGTTCTGTCATTGCACAAAAAGATCATGTAATCATAAAAACGTAAAATAATGCACGATATAATACCTTTAGTTGCCAGAATAAGGAATTTGCTGCTGAACCGACCTCACATATTTTTCCCTTTCCTATTCATTTATGTTGTGTCTACTTCCATCAATTTTTTAGATACACTTTACATCATTCAAAGATCGAACTCCTAACATATGGATGCGTCTGTGCTCTTAAAGTCCAATGTAAACTTGCTGAGGTCTGGGTGCCCGTTAAACCACCAAAAAAATTATTGAGCAGAGTGAAAACCCTTTAACTCCTGCACCAAGTGCATGAAAAAATGAAGTCAATAATATGATATTCTTACCATATATCCATGTCATGTTTCGGGAAATGCACTGATATGAGATCCCTCACCCCTCATCTATCTTATCCCCGCCCCATATACATTATACTAAAATTAAAAAATGAAGTGTCTTATAAACATTCTAAAGTGCGTTACTTACAATTTCAAAATCGGTTGAGCCTTAAACATTCTCTTCTTTGCTTCTTCCTGTTCCAACCTCCTTTATTCCAATTCTATTTGTACTACTTCTTCTTCATGTCTTGTCAAACTCTCTAATTGAAATGGTTGTGGTTTTGTGCACTATTTTGACTCTGGTTTTGGAGGAGCCTATCATTAAAACCATGTCTTTTTGTTATAAGTTTATTTTTAGAAAAATGAAAGGCACGATGTTAAAAAGTTAGCATACCACAAGGTAGTCGGTTGTATAAGGATATGGGGTGGCTTTAGGAATTCTAGCATGCCCGTCTTTTATTTGTTTGTGTAATTTCCCCTCACAAACCTCTTTTCTTTCTCTGCCCCTCTTACCCCAGTATGTAGATGGTAAGGATTGGGTGCAGTGTTCCTAGGAATCGGTTTTGGGTTGTGGGAATCTGAGCACAATGAAAGTTGTAAAAGAAAAGAACACAGTTTGTTAGTAGATTTTAATAATGGAATTACGGGATTCAGTGGATGGTTGATATTAGTCATCACGAACCTTATCAAACAACTCATTAACACTTGCAGTTGGAGGAGGAGTACGTCCTTTCATCAATTGCAAAGTGAAATTCTTGTGGTACAGTTACTTGTCGCTTTTTGTAAAATAGCCCCAACTCTCCTTTACTTTCAAATATCTACACAAAGTATCACAAAACAGAGTTAAGCTAATGAATCTACAAAGAATGCTTAGGGGTTTTTAAAAGTTGTAATGTTTGAGTTGTGTCTCTTGAAAACTATGATATTTAGGCAATTAGTACAAAAGTTAACTGAAAATGAAATTTTTTATTCACAATTCCAGTCCCGAGACATAAATTCAAACGTAGAGGGAGTAGAGTTATTAATACCTTCTTGTTCAAAGGTCTAGCCTTTAACTTTGGGAGCTTTCTCCAGCTCTTCTTTTTCAAGTTCTTCCGTACTTTTCATAATTGGTGGTCGTGCTCTCAACAATGTCTGTAGTGGAGTGTCTTGGGAGTTGTAGGACGTGGCTTCCATTGATGAATCTGATTAAAAAGAATAACAAAATTTTAGACAAAATATAACAATACAAAATATGTTTGAAATAATTATGGATTTATCATCTTCCATATGACTTACATTCCAAAATTTCTTTATTTAATCCTTTGTATAAACATTATTAGTAGTTATTCAGTTCCTATAATGTAATCACCGATTTTAACAATTAAACAAAACAATACTTTCTATTGGTCATATTGTCATTTTGAAATTTAAGACTATCTCTCAGCTTCGTTTACTCAAAACCGTTCGTATTGTTGTCTAACTATTTGTCACCCATTCCCCTCAACACTTAAAACCTATCCGGCAAAAAAAACTTCTTATTACCCTTGTTATTATTCGTCTTGTTGCTTCTATGGATACCAAATAGGCAAACATGCTTCTTACCTATTAAAATAAACATGTCATATGATAATATAGCATGTCAATACATCAAATAAGAACCAAAATTCTTCTAAAACATTTCATCAAACACCATTCATGTATAAATAATTTACCACAGGTTTTATCATGTATGACATATTTATTTTAATTAAAACTGCAAATATGACTAATGCCACATGATATTGAATCAACCAAATCAACAATTTGTACCTTGGTTCATGGGATGATAGTTCTTCATTATTAGATCAGTCAAGCCATCGATTACATATTTTCTGAAATTAGGGTTCTTCATTAACTGATGAGTCGATCTCAACTGGGTGAAATTAGGGTTCGTATATGTGTCGTTTAAAACACACATCATGATGGAATTGATTGATCGGGCGTCTATGTTTATGGATTTGATTTAGTATTGAGTGATTGGAGGCGTGGTTATAGGTTTGACTAGGTTAAAATTTTGAAAATGTGTGTGTTTTGAATCAGATGATCAGAGCGAGATGTGTGCAAGGCGTGTGTTTTTATGAGCTGGATTTACAGCTGGACTAAACGTGGCATTCTTTTTTGCCTAGTCGCATTCTTTTTTTCCATGTGGTTTTCTTTTTTGCCAAGTGGCATTATCTACTTGGCAGGTATTGCTAATATATATATGGGGAGATATCTGTTACATATATATATCAGGATGTATATGACATCATTAATGCCACATAAACGCCACCTAAGCAAAGCATGCCACCTAAGCAGTGTTTTACAACAAGCAAGCGTTTATAAAGCTAAAATTCGGAAATTATTTAAAAATTTTGTCACTTGCAGGGTTCGAACCCTGGTCTTGGCATCTACACACAAGCCTGTCAACTACTGGACCACGCAAGATTTTGTGATAGACATTTGAAAACGATAATGATATGCTTGAATTGATATCTTATAATACCACCTCAATGGCCTTATCAAAAACATAAACCTACGTAATAAAATAATTTCGTATACCAAACCTTTTTCTCAAAACCCTAACCCTAATCACGTATCCACTAAAAAAAATCGCTTCACACCATTAAACAATCGCTGATTCTCAAATATACAAAAAAAAAAAGAGGTAAAAGAATTATTGTTTCAAGAATTTTTGATATCATAACTCACCATTAAATTTGTGAGTTATTGTTTGATATGCAGGATTTGTCAGGTATGAATCTTTGTATCACGTTTTATGGTTTTTTTAGATAGATCACGTACTGGAAAAAGGTTTGTCTCTTTTCCCTCAAAACCCTAATGATGATTTGTGTGCATGCATGCTAATATATTGTTTAAAGGGTATATAATGATAACATCTATATTTCCGCTTTATGATGTGAACATTGGACATAGAATGATGCTTTGCCAACAATTTGGGGGAATCAACGGAATCTATTTTTAAGTTTATTGATGATGAGAAGGTACAATTCTTTTTTTATGATTGTGTTTAGTTATTATTAATTGGACTTATAAAATCATGGTGTTGTTGATTTAATTTTTAAGTTTATTGTCTGATTAATTTTTATCCATCTGTGATATAGTTATCAATGTATTGAAACAATAGTATAAAATAGTACATGAGGTTATTATTCAACCAATCAATCCGTTTGTTTTTAGTTGACGAGGAGGACATTCTTGATCACTACCTTGCCGAGAAATTAAACTCATCAAATAGGAGGACATTGATCACTATCTTGACGAGAAGGACATGCTTGATTACCATATCTATTTATGTCTGTGATTTACTTAGTCTCCCAGTTTTGATTTTTAGTTTAGTAGTCTCCACCCTATATAAGGGAGGAGAACATGCCAAGGAATGGATTATGAAGCTATTTGAAAACAATAATTACTCTTTTGAGGTAATCTTTCATTCCTTAGCATTATTAGAAATTAGACTTTTCAGGACAATGCTTACGTATTGGAGCAAGATATCATGTGCTTAAAAAAATCTTGAATAGGGAAGAAAATCAGGAATTGAACCTGATCCTGATATTGGTGCTTTCATGAAGGGGTCTGTTCCAGGCCAGGAAACTACTTTGATCACTGATTATATCATCAAGATTAGTCACTTTTTTTTTCACTCAATGTGAGATTTTGATATCATAGGTACAAGGATTAATATAAGAAGCTGAAGATAATCGTATGATCGATACTTGGCTTGGAAACGTGTGCTGATGCTATGGTTGGCGATCAAATGATAAAAGGTATCTCTAGAGGAGAAAAGAAACGTGTTACTATTGGTATGCTTTTTATGCATTTATTGCTTTTACACAGCTCCTGAAATGGATATATCTTAAACCCACACAATAAAACATCCCCATTAATTTTTATTTGGCGGTTTCGTTTGGCGGGAAAATTGGTATAATATATAGCATAAACCTGTGTTTCTTTTTGTTTTTTTTAAGGTTGTGGATGTAAGTTAAAAAGGAATGGTCTCAACCCGAAAAGTTAGCAGACGACATCTACTAAAGTCAAGTCGTGAATACACAAGCTAACATTGTCGCCAACAAGCCATATTTTTGGTAGATCTTCAATAAAATTGAAACAATGTAACTTTTGTAATCGTGTGTGACACATCAGTGATCTATATATAATAATTTTTTGGGCATTAAATGCCATGAAATGGATTAAAAAATTATTTTCAATAGTTTCAGCCTACATGGAATTTTAAATTTACCGATGACATTATTTTGGCGAGGTAGCCTCATCCGAATTGTGGTTGCAACCCATGGTTGCTATTCGGTTTTTGCGACTATATTTGCATCCCCGTATCTTGGCTGGGCAGTCACACTGAGAGTTTGATTGCAGCCATTTTGTGTATACCATGTTTCAAAACTTGGTGAATGTTTATTTGAGTCAAAATGGTGCAGATTGACCTAAAACACCCTTTTTTCACACAATACATTCTCACATTCTTCAAATAAAACTCATACCCTGAATTCATTCATTTATAGTTTAAATGTATTGAAATTTCCACTTTTAGTTAGAGAATTTGACGTATGGTATCATTGGTTTAGCAGGACAAAAAATGAAGATGCTATTTATGGAGCCATTGTTGGAGCTCATGTTGACCTTACAAGACATTAATGTACTTTCATGTTGTGATTTTATAATATAGTCATTTTTAGTCTATAGTTTAGTACTGATTAGTATAACAAAAGTAAGTGGGTAGTAGTTTTGACTGCAAGTAACGTGGGATTGTAGATTAGATTGCACTTAACACCTATATGTTCTCTTAGCTACAAAAAGCTCACAAGATATAATTAAAGTGGTTTTTATTAGTCGTGGATTTTATATTGTCATAGATGATTCGTTGTTTGCTTTGTAATTATTTTGAGAAATGCAGAGAAGAAAGGAAAGTGATGCAGCTATATTCGATTGGATATTGGAAAAAAAAGTCCACATATATCGTTTTTAGATGTAAGATTCACCATATACATTAATGAAGTGTAAGAAGTTATTTCGATGTAGCTGGTGATAATTTGCAGTAAAGCTTCACTTATAAAAACTTCTATGAAACTTATGTAAGTGACTTACTACTCTTAACAGGTACCTACATCTCTGCACCAAACAATTTCTTGTGCATTTCGAGCACCTTCAGAATCAATTTCAGTCCACCTGTGAGAAGAGCCAATGCAAATGTGGTAAGTATCATTACAAAGTATGTCGTCCCTACTGAAGAGTGGCCAGATTTGCGGCCATTATAGTTCCAGTGCAGTCATTATACTTATTTTTGGAAGTATGAGTAATCAACTGATATCGTGGAGTCCTGTTCAAGTCATCAAGTTTTTTTGTGAACATAAGTCATCAGTGACTTGATGACCTGTATGTGGCATTTTTTGTTTCAATTAGTCAAAAAGCTGGCTTTTTGGTTCCATTTAAGTCAATTGGTTTAGAAGGTCAGGTTACTGGACGAATCAAATGAGACAGAAAGCCAACTTTTTGTTTACTTATACGGTAAAAAAATGAATTAAAATGACCCGAGTGGGACAATTGGTGTTTACCATGTTGAGTTTTATTACGAGTATTAACCGTTGTCCTTATTTTTATACACAGTTTGTGAATTGTGCACCTACTATCAAGACTAAACTGGTTGAATCTTTAGTAAACTTTTGTCCAGTCATTCCATGAGGAGTCATGTAGACATTGGACCCCCGCAAATCTAATGATACATTTAGGCATAAAATATAGATTGCCATATTGACATTTTTGATGAATGAAATGGCATGGATACATGGGAGGAAACCCATTGACGGACAAAAACAGGGATATAAATTCTAGACTTGAATATGCTTATCTCATGGCAAATATATCCGATGAACTATATGAGGTAAGATAAAGCTCCCATTCCATCACAGTTCATGTTTTTTCTTATATTTTGTGAAATGAAACCAGTGAAAGTAATATACTCACTATTGAATGAACTATTGCAGGCTAACAAACAGGATTGCAGTGGTGATGATGTAGAAGTCGACTCTAACAATACGCGATGCATGTTGGATATTAATGAAGCCCGCAAAGTAAGCCTAATTCATTTATATCTGGCACTTTCATTTTATCTTTTTGGTAAACTGTGTAAAACCTTCTTTTCTTTTGATGTTACCGTGTTGAGCCCATAAACATTCAACAAATTGATGGATCAACCTATCTTTGCTAAAGTTATGAACTTTGTTGCTGCAACTTAAGTGCCAAAAAGTGCTCAACACAGAAGCTAATGTTTGGTTTGATGAATTTGATGGTGTTCCATTGCTGGATCTTTATCTTACCTATGTAGCTAGTCTATTTTTTTTTTCCTTTTTTGGTGGATCTCTGATCTAGGTCATGGTTGTAGCCAAGGTTGGTGTTTGGTCGCGCAATTTACCGAGGACCTTATCTTGGCCAGGTAGCCTCATCCGAATTGTGGTTGCAACTCATGGCTGCTATTCAGTTTTTGTGACTATGTTTGCAGCCCCGTATCTTGGCTGGGCAGTCACACTGAGAGTGTGATTATAGCCATGGTGGGTGTTTGCCACCGCTGTGGTTGCAGCCCATGATAAGAGCCAAAATGATTTATAATTCAGATGGTTGCTGCACGAAAAAATGCCAAAATGATTAATAATTCAGATGGTTGCTACACCGAGGTATGTTAGATAACATAATTTGATTGATATGCACCTCATAAAATCGAGCCAAGAGTTGCACTATTGTACTCTTTCCAGCACCACTTAAACCTACTAGAGCCGTAACAGTTCCACATTTTTGTGTCAAATCGAGGCCACCAAGGATCTCTACATCAAGCCTCAAGGGATATGAGAAGTGCAAATCTAAAAAACGATAGAATAGTGAGTTACAAAATGGACCATCGAGCAGGTTGTGTAACATGTCAAAACATGTGATATTCTACAGTCAACAAGGGGTTCGACCGGAACACACTGTCTAGAATTTTCTAATACTTATAAACATTTAGTATGTAAAATTTATTACATAATTTCAATTATCACAATGAGTCAATGACGAACTATTTTTTTTTAATGATTTAGGAGGTTCTATTCATTAGATATACTCTTAGGTGTTGTTTCTTTTAATTTAGATTAAGTGCTGATTACATATGACATCTAGTTTGACAGATAAAGGGTCCCTCGAATAAGTGATAGCTTTAAAGAACACGTTTCTACAGATCCACTTACTGTCGACAATGCAAAATGCTATATATACATGTAAGTAGCACCGTTTCCCGTTATTGTTGAACACAAATTTCTTTTTCTAATTACGATACAAAAACCTAGCAATGGGAAAACAAGATAAATTTAGACAAAACAACAGAAAGAAGGGTGTAAACTTGACAATTTCATGTAACCTCTTAAAGTTTATTATGCGATAAACAGAGATAATTGGATAAAGCATGCCGATAATATGTTCATTCTGCATATATGGATCTGTCCTTTACATCATACTTTTATGTCCTTCTTTTATTTAACGCCATTTGATCTTTTTATTATTGTTGATTGCTATAAATTATAAGACCTTATGTTCATGGTTGAAAGAATCACTGAACAACATGAATTCATTATTAGGCGCCTGTGATCTTATTTGTGGAGGATTTTGATCGCTTTGCTGGTGTGCGTTGCAGGTTTATACATACAAAAAAATAGGATCATGAGGCTTTTATTAATCAACTTCTTGTGGAACTTGATGGGTAACTCTCATAACTCTTCACCACAGATCGATCAATACATAAATTTTGAGCCACATGTCTACACAATGTGAATCTTGCTATCTATTTGTGTGTTTGTGTGTGTGTAGATATATCTCATGCATTCAAATTTATCTGCATTAATGTAATTACTCTGTATCATATATGTCCAAGTAGCCTCACTCCTGGCAATCAATTATTTTACGCAATTTTGAGAGACAAGACAGGTTTGTTTCAGTGGCTACAACTCGAAATCTCAAACAAATTGATGAGGCCTTATAGCATCCTGATCGGATGGACAGAATATTCCATCTTCAGCTACCAACACAAGATGAAAGGGAGAGAATACTTTAGAATGCTGCAAAAGAAACTATGGATCTAGATCTTATTGATTATGTTGACAGGCAGAAGGTACATGATTGCATTCAGTCATTTTATCATTGCAGCTATTTTGTATTACTCTAATTGTCGTTGGTTATTTTCTCATACTAGGTCCCTTATATAATGTCAAAGATGTCTATCTACTTGTGATTTTTGTTAATTTAAAGATGGTTAACTACTTGATGAATTCAGAACTATATTCCTTGGCTATCTTCACTAGAGGTGGTAATTTTGACCCATTCACTTACGATTGGGTTAATTAGGGTTCTGCTCTATCTCTAACAGGTAAAATAAACAAATTTAGCTTAAAATGAAATGGGTCAAAAGTCGCCCAAACAGTATATTAACATTAAACCTCCTAAACCAATTTTTGCGGTAATATTTATTTTCTTCTGTACATTCTATAGCTTAAACTGTTTTGTGTGCTTACTTTCCTTGTCACTATTTCTTCTCATAATGACTACTGCACAAACTTTCAGCAGTAGTATTCCCATGTGATTGAGGAAGACACCAATTGCAAAGAAGATGAGCAAAATGTTGGTTAGTCATCTCGGCTTGACATTGACAAGAGAGGATTTTCAAAACGTGGTTGACTTAATGGAGCCATATGGTCAGTTAACCAATGCGATTGAATATTTAAATGTTCCTCTTGATGCAAGTATATGGCGACTTTTTATAGTTGAATTGCCGAATTCGTTTATAATGATATTTATTTGGATTTTTCTTGTCATTATAGTGGACAAGGGAGACAAAGTTTCCACAAACTGTTTGGGTTGCTGGTCGTGGACTTATATTTGCTCTTTTACCAAAATATGATGTGGTTGATAACTTATGGCTGGAGCCTTTATCTTATGATGTATGCTTTAATAAAACTAATACATTTATACAATACTAATGGTGTTTGTATTAAAATTACTATGTGGACAACTTTTATATGGGTTGGTCAAAGTGGGTATGGGTCAGAACGGGTAATTTTTTATGGGTAGAAACGAGTTGGTTCATGGACTTGGAATCCCTTTTGATATAACCATGTCCTTTGATATTTGACTTTAAAAAGTCAACCTACCAATTGTTGTATAGGGCAGTGTTAGGAATATAAATATTCAGATGAAGGCTCGGTCACCCCGAGCATCTATTTAGCATTCACATAGCTCATAGGCTTATTTATATTAGCTTAGTAATATTCATATTAGTATTAATAGTATTAGTCGTAGTTATATTTGTGGAGTAGGTCGGGGCTTTCCCCACTGTCAGCTCACTCCACAGCCCACTAGGGGCATAATATTAGTATGTATAAATACCCCTTCCCACACTTGGGAAGGGTTGGAAATCTTGTTACATTTCACACATTGAATCTAATAGATCAAGTTTTCCCTTCCATCTCTCTACCTTCTCTCTAACATCTCACTAACTCAAACCATGGATCTAATCTTCCATGAACCAAGACCACCCGAATAGATCCACACAATCAAGATGGTTATTTCCTACAATTGGTATCAAGAGCCATGGTTAGGTTCGAGTGACTTGATTGTGTGCCGGTGTTATTTTGTTTGGTTCGATTTTTTTGGCTTAAACTGTTTTGCATATCTTCTTTGTTCGAATCACAACTTTCACAATCTTGTGGGCCTTGACTGTGTTTCTTATTAAATGTCATGGATCTATGTTTATCCATATCGTGAGTTTGGATGTTACTGCTTGTTTATCCATATCGTGTGTCTCTTATTTAAAGTATGGCCTTAGTGATTTTGGTGGAAGTAAAGCCCATACGTTTGGTGAATGTAGCAGTTTGTCTATCTCTTGTTTTGGTTAAAACAAATTGGTCATTTGGTTCCATCTGTTCGAATATCATTTGGTTGTCAAATTCTTGTTGTGCCAAAGTTTTATATTATACTGGTGGTTTTTTGCTGGTGGCTTGTGTCTAATTAGTTAGTGGTTTTCAAGTAGCAGCAGATTGTTGTTTGTGGTGTTCTAAGTAGAGATTTGTGTGTTCTAAGTGGCCTTTTGTCCAATATGAGTTTGCAGTTTGGTTTTTAGCCAAAACCGAGCATAATGCCAAATCTGGGAAAGGGACAGTTGTACTATTATGATAGTGACAGACTGGCGATTTGTCTATGTGGCGATTTGTCTAAGTGGCGATTTGTCTAATGTGGCGATTTGTCTAATGTGGCGATTTGTGTCCTCATGAATGTAGCCTTTTGTCTACTCATAACATATTATCAAACAAATTGAAACGTCGTGCTGCCAAAATTTCTAAGAAAGTAGCGATTTGTCTATGTCTCAAGAGATAAAGCATTAAGATGAAGATGAGACTATTTGACCACGATGACTACAACCAAATACCTATCAAACGACTTCAGCTTACACATCATCAGTCAACAATTACAACAAACAGATGATTAAGATGAAGATAGAAGACCAGTAGACCACTAAAACAAAATTAACTATACTCATTGACCTCCGCCTCTAAAACATCATCAGCCATTAACGAAATGAAACCAAGTATCATCATTGATCTATTATTGAAGTATAGCTTCATTTGATGTCCGAAATTAAAAGAAAGTTTCATAACAATTATGTTATAAACTTTCTTTGATTCGATTCAAAGACACAACAAAAACGTATGAAACAATTCTGTAGAAACCTACCCGAGCCCTCCAAAGGAATTTATAATTTATAATTTTCAAAATTTGACAATGTATACAAAAAATTATCACATGTCAAATGTAAACCACAAAAAGGGGCGGGCTTCGACAACTAGTATATACATATACATATACATATATATATATATATATATATATATATATATATATATATATATATATATATATATATATATATATATATATATATATATATATATATATATATATATATATATATATATATATATATATATATACTAGTTTTCATGGCCGGCCCAATGGGTGGGCATGACTTATAAGCCCTCTCGGGCCATGACTCATAAGCCTTCCCGGGCATATAAGCCCGCCCCGGGCGGGCATGTCTTATAATTATTGTTGACATATTTTACTATAGCGAAAGAAGGGTGGTAAAACATGGTTGAAAAGTATACATGTTGAAAGAAAGGGCAGACATGATTTATAATTATCGATGGAACGTACTAATTAACGGAAAATAATACATAACAACACTATTAGCATGTTCATGTATGAGGTTGGTTACAAATTGTTGTCAGTCTAATAAATGGATCACCAAATTTAGCTTGCATAAAGAAAATAAAATAAAAACCCTTGCCACCACTTGTCTTCTTTAAGTATGAAAAGCCTATAGGAAAGTGGAAACTCTAGTGACTTTGCCGTATTCCAGAAATTGGTAAGCACCTAAACGGAAAAGAATAATCAATACTGCAGATGTCTAAATTCAACAGGAAGACAAATCGTGTGCCTACTTGCCACGAATAAGACTCGTGTGATGTCTATAGCTCAAAAGATGTCTGCGTCCTTGTGCAAACTTATGCGCGTGTTTTGTGTGTCCTTAAGAACGTCTGTAGCAGTAAAAAACTGTTAACAGTTAATATAGGCAATAGTATTGTTTGCTGAGAACAGTGACCATATCGATACATATAGAACTACCCACAGCAACATACCTTGGTACATCGAATGTGGCTGCTGATTGTTCTATTAAACCTAGAAATTCCCGTCCCCGATAGACTACGGTGTTGTAGGGGCCGTCATTCAGCATTCAATGAACTTTACACATAACTAATACTCACTGTTTTCCCGTTAGTATTGGCCATGAAACCCTGCATAAGAGTATGATTTTAACAATAGGACTTATCCTGTAGTTGGAGAAACTAAAAAGGAATATTAGCAACTTTTCTCATAACTGACCTTAGTAATGACATACGTTTAAAATTTAGGAAGTGAACATACCTTTATTGAGCTCTACCTGAACCTGCCCAATTCAAATTTAGATCACATGGACGTTGTTAGGAATGATGTTCTACGAATGAGGTTGTGGCACTATTAGGTTTTTTACGTTTTTTGGAGTATTCTATTAATGACCGGTTAATGGACGTTGCTATTTGACGATGAAATTAAGCTAATAATATGATATTAAAAGATATGCTTGTCAAGAGTGGTGAAAAGATCATAAAGTGTGAATTCTCGTTTTAAGCCATTTTTTTAATTAATACCGTCAAAATAAATCATTTTCTCACAACGTTGGCTTATATTGAAAACAATTAATTTTTCTTGGTAAAAATTATTAGATCTAAATAATCAATTATTCTATCAGCTTTTGCCCGTTAAAACAACCAAATAAAAATATCTAAAAATAATCCGGAAATTGTTAATTAACAACCTTTGATACCCGTTTAAATAGGAATATTTTCTCACAACGTTGGTTTATATTGAAAACACTTCTTTTTATCTTGGTAAAATTACTAGATTCAATTAATTACCTTAACGGATTTTGCCCGTTAAAACAACCAAAACCCAATCCAAGTAACCAAAGATTACTGACCAACAATTTCTAAGCTTATTCACTCTTAAGTCTCAAATCACCACCACTTAAATAGCATAAAAAAAAACTACTCACTAATCATAATCATTAAGCTAACATAAACAAATAATCTAACAAACATATTCATAATAAACTAAAATAATTAATAGACTAAAACTAGTAGAGCAAGTAAAGGAGTAGAACCCGGTGAATAAATCGAAACTAATAACCACCCGGTTTTATAAACTAAAACAAATATTAAAGATTATTTCTCTATTAGTTTCTAATAAAGGTGAAAACTTTATATTAAATAAGCACTAAAAACTAATAAAGATTAAAACTTTTTGTAAAAATAAGTAGTAAAAATATTATTTGAACTATTAATAAAGAGATTTAAAAAAAAGAAACTAAGAAATAAAAAGTGCTTGTCTGAATAAGCTATAGAAAAGCTTATCAAAAAGCTAGTCTAAATAAACCATAACAAGCTATAAGGAATAAGCTAATATGGCTTATTAGATAAGAAAAAGAAAAGACAAGAGAGGAGTAGAGAAAGAAAATAATCTTCAAGCCTTTAAAATAAATCTTCAACTTCATAATATTAAGCTAAAAAGTTGATTACAATAAGCACTTGAAATAATCTAAACTATTACAAAGATAAGCTAACCTACTACAAATAAGCTACACTACTCCTAAATAATATTACTCCTACTCCTACTCCTACTAATATTAAATCTACTCCTACTATGTGTTGTGAATAATACTCCTCTCATATTTATAGCCTCGTCCACATCCAGATCCTTCTATGCATGATCCCAACGCTCTGCCAACCAATCATTGCCACGTGTCACCATCCCATTGGCCCGCCGTCTTCTAGAACATCTGCCACCTCGTACCTCGTACGCGTCATATCTGCCACGTGTCATCTTCTTATTGGTCTGCGCCTGCCACGTTCGGACTCGTTTTTTCGTTCTCTTTCCAATGGTGTGCTCGGGGAATTTTTTTGACTTCTTCTGAACCTCGTAAAACATGAATACGTTGTCAAAACTCATCCGAAAGTCACCGTTTTTGCTTTATTTTCAAACCCTTGTACCTGCAAGACATAATAACACATTCCAAACGTATTTGCACCATAATTTAACATATTTCATGGTTATTAGTCATTTTATCATGTTTTTCAAAATAAAAATGATGTGTGTTTAAGCAGACATCACTATTGCTTTATCTACATTGCTCCAAGTGGGTGTCCATGGTCGAGCTAGAAGAGTATTGCTTCGTTTCTTTGTTTCGTCCTAATATAGATAAAATATAAGCCGGTCTGACCTAAAATGTTGGTGGAACTGTAGAATAAAATAGCTTAATATTATTTAAAATGTGTAAAGATAGTATGAGCATAAGCAATTCGGCGTAAGACCTTTGGTGGTTAACTCTTTGGTCACGCCATAATCTGTTGAAAGCTTATTGACTCATCCTGATCCGCTTCATTACCCTGTATCAAAAATATGAGTCGAGTAAGCACTGCAAATTGCACCAAGTAAATCAGTGAGCCCATAAAACTAATGAAATAGTGAGATATTTTGAAACTTGATAGCAGTGATGAAGGAGTACTACTTTTTCATAATGCAGTAGGGCTAATATCAGCTACCGAAAATACGTACCACTTTATCAATTTCAATAGTCAATACTAATAACTTAGGGGACTTTTGTTTAAGCTTGAATATTGGCTTTTGAGCATTAATTATGATTTAAGCTTATATTTCATAAGCCCTTAGGCTTATGTTTCAGCTTATGAAATAATAGTTCATCTTTAAATCTTAATAAGCTCATAAGACACAAAATTTGGGCTTGTGGGTTTCTGTTAACGACATTTAGTTCTTTTCTTGATATCCCAATAGCCATGGCTCAGGTCTGCAAATATAAAGGCATGACCAAACACGTAGATGCCTTAGTTTCATTTCAGTTTAATTTGATTTCTCTATGAAAGAGCGTCTAGAAATTCATCTTTAAATCTTAATAAGCTCATAAGATACAAAATTTGGGCTTGTGGGTAACAGCCCCAAAAAATCATTAAAACCACCCAAACACCATTAAAATGACCCAAACACCATAGAAACTGCAAATCATGACCGAACACGTGCAGTAACAAACTCGACAAATCCAGGAAGATTCATACTGCACTTTATTGTATGTACGTACGTGCATTATAAGGTTGAGGTATTGCTATATCACTACATATAGAATAATCCACATACCCAGATAATGAAAAAAAAACCCAGTTGCAATGAAAAAGAAACCCCAGTTGAGTTTATTAGACACTAGAATATTCTTAAATCTTAGACGAACTGCTTGATCGGTAACATTTTTATACCCTATGTTGAACCTATAGTGCTGTGCTCCTTCAAGAATTATGGAACTATCATTACATTTTCAGTTCTTTATATGCATACTTCCAGATTATAAATATTTGCACATGCTGACATGAAGGTTTTTTCTTGCCTACTTTTTTTCTCAATAAAGGTTATTAGCCTAGCCGAAGTAAGATGATGTTACAATTGTTGTTCCAGGGGTGCTTGTAGGATAAAATAAAAGTATAAGTAGCTCAAATTCATGGCAAAAACAAAATTGAAAACATTCAAATAAACTTACTTTTTCTAAAATGATAGCCGACACCAAAGCAATCATATGTTTCCAATTAAACTGACACCAGTGGAATTGACAGCAACAAATATCTTATCCAAACACCATTGTTGACAAAATACAGAAAATGACCACAAATTTTACATATAGAAATATTTTGAATGTGTAAAATAAAGATCACCTATCAATGTCTGTGTCAAAGATGATCTCCAAAATTAGCAGACGCGTTGCTTTATGAAATGTGACATGAAATGTTCACCACCCCACTGTGCGCAATATCTGTCATTGCAAACTTGCAGTTTGTCCAATATATCAGGTCTAAATTTTGTCTGCTTCAAATTCAGTTTCTTATGTTTGTTAAAAACCGTGAGATATCCTGGTATTTCTTTAATCACACAACGTCGAATGATTGTTCCTTTATCAGTGATGGCAACGCCAACTACCATGAGTTCACACTACAAACATATGTAAATATCAGGACACGACTATGTACGTCCTATTACAACATAGTGTTTGTTACCTTCAACCATGATGTTGTTGTTTTGCCTCACACCACCATGCTATCCTAGCCTGTTACATATCTTTCTCGTCCTGCCCTATTTTTGTCAGTGTTTCACCAAGCGGACGCGTTATAATGTAAACAACCCCTCCTTGTTGGTGCTTTAAGCAGCCTTCTTTTGCCATACCACCACCTTCTTGATACTTGAAATTGTCATCCTGCATCCTACCACCTTGATTGTATCACAGGCCATCACCCCATATAACAAAAGTAACTAAACATATTAAATTTAAATAAAAAAAAAGGGAACTGGTATTCGGCTTCGAGAGTTAACCTTGGAATTTGTGGTTTCCAATTCTCTTTGGTTTTTGGTTGTCTTTCCCGTAGCATAATCTTTGATACTCTATTATGGCGACACATTCAGATGTTGTCTGTGAGAAAAAATAGTATACGTAATTTAGTTCAATCGTGTATAAAAATAATTGGAAGAAATAGATGCCAACCGTTTGCCGTATATGTATTTTATTACATCTTTAGTGGCAACCTACTGGATTATGCTCACGTCATAATAAATAGTTATATGGCTAGACACATGTGAGCCTATGGGGTCACACACTTATACACAGAGACATCATTTTATAGATTGTAATTATTGTATTTACAATATATAAATGGCTATGTAACTCGGGATCTATATCGGCCCATCAAATACTAAGTTAGACTTGGCGTTATTGGATTGGACAAACAATGGGCAAGCCCATTGAAGGCCCTTATAGTGGCTGGCCATATGGAGGGCATGGAAGAAAGATTTGATCTTTCAAGGGTGCTAAGTGCAACATCTAATTGATAAGATTAATTGCCAATTAAAGAAAATCAATTAGCATTATAACTTACAACAATCAAGGAGAGAAAATCTCCTCCCTCCCCTCTAAAACTCACGGCATCAAACCCTCCTCCATCAAGGGTTTTGATCTTTCCATCTCACTTTTACAATACATACTGTATGTGTTGCTAATTGATAGTTACACCCGTAAGAGTAGCATCTAATTGGTGATCGAGGAACGGTAGTGTGTTTCATCCTATGAGGAGATCAACATCATTGATCTCTTGGGTTTCTTGATCTTCCATTGGTGATGTTGGTGATTGCTAATGACTCCCGGATCACGCTACAAAGGTATAATCTTGTTTGTTTTACTTTGATTGATCATATGACTCTATGGATCCGTTGATAGGTGATTTATCCACTGCATTTGTTTATTAATAATATATTATCTATATTCATAATCTCCTATAGTGGTATTACGAGCCATCATATGATGTTATATGATCATCTTGTTTGCATAAAAATGGCCAAAAACGCGTGTTTTTAATGGATTTAAAATGATAACTTCAAAAAAGCCCTGAGGGCTAATTTGTTGAATATAATTCGACCCATATGGGGTCTTATGATCTGGACTTTTTGATCCCATGACCATTTGTTATGCATACTTTAATTGGTATACTTGTTTGGTACCCGTAAAATGGCAAAAAACGCGTTAATTTGATAGATTTGTGAAACGAATTTAAATCAGCCCATGAGGCTTAATTTTCTGTGGTAAAATGATGTTAAGAAGGTCCTAATATCAGTGGGTTTTGAACCTATGGCCATTTGACACGCGTACCAATCGGGGTTTTAATTCTTGTTAATTAATATCTTCGATTTCGTTGGCTAACAATTTATTTCTTGTCATTTATTTTGTTATCCATGGCAAATACATTCATATTTGTCCATGGAGTTAGCCAACACCTTGTTTTTATCATAATATTATTGTATTATTATGTGTATATGCAAAGCTGATGAAAACCTAGACCACTTGTGCCTTGTGTTGTTGTGATTTGTTGATTTATTTCTTGTTTTTGGGGTTTGCCATTGTTTCGGCACTTATGTAATGTAATTCATTTTAGTTTTTCCATTGTTTGGGTATTTTTACAGTAGATAAGAAGTATATTAGTTGTTTTTTACTTCATACATTATGTAACAAAAGCTTGGAATGGAATGGCAAAAGAATGGACGATTTTAGACCCAAGAATGGCTGCTGGACACACTGCAGAAAAACGTGATTTCCAGGAGATTGGTAAGGTATTTTGGGCTAAATTTTTTTGTGCAGGTTCACAAGACATGGGCCTACAACTTTGTCAACTAGGCCGAAGCATGAGGAGGTCTCCTTCTAGGCGTTTTGGGCCTCCAAAGACAGAAATACTGGGCTGACAGAATCACTTTTCCATGTGCATAATGGGCTTTTACTTGCCCATGATCGTCTTGGGGCAAGTGGGAGCCCTCCGTGTGGTTGTGTATCATGTCCCTAGTTGACTCTTGTTAAGCTTGGTTATGTATTTATTGTATTGTCCAAACTTAATAGTAATCCACTTAGGATTTATATTAGTCTTGAAAATGGACAACTTGACACACATAAATTAAAACAATGATTAGACTTAAGTTAAGAAAAGTTTTTAACTTGTGCTACGAAGAATGAATGCATGCTTCTTTCGTACACTTTTTTGATCCACATCAAATATTTTACCCGTCAAAATTTAAGTCATGCCGTCCAATTGTTGAGAACACTTGCAATTACCTTTTGCCTATGCATGGGACCTAGGTTGAATTGTAACCCAAGGTGACTATTCTCTATGCGTGGGACCTAGATATATTCTCACACGTTTTCAAATTAGATGACTTAATTGAGTTAAGCGGTGAGACCTTGACACGAGACAAAGATGGGACTAAACATGCCTACATGACACTAGTTGTTTGACACTAGATGCCATGAGTCCCATAAGGATCTAAGAGTTGTACATGTAATACAATTGGTGATCGTCACCTACCAATTGAATCTACTATTGCTAGCAGATCAACTGATGTGATAGTAGAAGCATAATGTGGATCTTAGCCCTTTTGTAAAATTAATTGTTTTAAATTGTAAACATGGGATAGTTAAATTACAAAAGGATAATTATCGAAAATACTAAAAATTAACTTTATAAATTCAATTAATGAATTAATGCAACACAACCGTAAACAAGAGTTTATTCTTTTCTTGTTAAAAGGACGAACTAAGTCGCTCTTTCCTTGTAAGAAAGAGACTCATTCCTATCCTTTTTATTTATGAGGAAAAGCCATAATAGGAATATTTGAATTTTCCTAATTCTAATCAAACTCAAAGAACACCTACTCTAGAAATTGTGATGTCTTGTAAAAGTCAAAACAGTTAAGTATGGTTACACATCTTATTCTTTCAAGGTTGTTTTATAACCCTAGTTTCGGTTTTGAAACATTGAAGAAATATAAGATATTTGGATAACTAGAGAACACGTTTTCTATAGCTACCAAACTAAAATGAGTTTAAACAATTAGAAGACGGAAATATCAATAAACCGTAAAGTGGTAAAGGCAATTACTAGCATGATTACCTAGCAGTTTGTCTTAACCCAATAAACCTACTAAGGTACTACATACCCTTGTGGTAAAGTAGACCAATCATGGAGGAAATGCATGCCTATTTTCAAGTTAAAATAGCAATGATGGCTAGCCTATCATCCATATGTTAGAACTTGATGCACTTCCTTGAATACCTAAGTATATGTTTACTAGACAAAGTGACTCACATTAGCAATAATGTGTAGATATTCAAAGAAAGAAGGAAAGTATTCAATCACCACTCATTCTCCACTGGTGACGTAACACTTATAAATGTTGTCTAATCCAGCAGGAACTATGTGATTATATTACTGGTGATGAAACACATGTAATGTTGTCTAATCCAGTGGGAGCTGTAAGCTTTATTACCTTACAAGTTGCCCATCTTATTTCCAGATTGTCTTGAAATAATACATTACTTTTCACATGTTAAGCATCATAGTTTATATAAGAACCATTGCATAAATTTTATAAGATAACTTGTCGCGTTCCTGATGTTGCTTCCTGAAATGTTATCTATAAACTTGTTAGGCATGATTCATTATTAAAATGATAAAGTTCTATATTTTGATTTTGACTAAAAATCATATGTTATCTTAGACATTGTCATATTGCTCATACAAACAAACGAACGTAGTGTTGTCTGTACACTCTCATGATGTTGTGCCATGCACAAGTGGGAGAAATCTTAATTGTGTGCAAGGTACAACATTTAACAATATGACTAATGGTTTTTCTTGACTGCAAGGTAAGAAACTAAGATTCTACTAGGACTTCTATACATGAAATGTATGTTGCCATAATTAGAAAAAAGAGTTTACTCGTACTCAAGAAATTGACTATGACTAAATCTTCCTACCTACAAACATTAAATGTATAAAGATGATTAATTGTCATAACTGTTTTCATGTAAATGAAATATGAAAATAGGATATCAAAACACTTTTCTTGTTGATTACCTTTGCGAGGACGATGAGTAATCAAAAGGGTTTATGAATCCATGTAATCTTTATTATGTATACAAGATAAAGGAATCCATGTATGGATTAGATCATGCATCTAGGAGCAGAGATCTTAAGTTAATTATAAAATCATTAGTTTGATTTTGATTAATAAGATTACTCCTAAGTTCACTGAGAGCAAGTTGGAGCACTATATTTATCTCATATGTCATTAACATATTAGTAACAATATTCCATCTAAGCTAGACTTTAATCCTTAGCTTGGAATGAAGTTTCTCTTAAGGGATTTATAAAATAAGACATACAACCTTGTTATATATATGTATATTAGAATAAACATAAGCGGTTATTAAGTCTAAACACAATATGACTTGTTATTGAGGGGAGTCTCAATGATCAATCTCACTTGATGAGATTGAACACTTAAATGGAAATCTTAAGTTCGACTAAAGGATTCATTATGCAAGTCGTATTATGCATTGGACTATATATATCATTTTCATGAATGCAAGATGAGTTGATAACAACAAATATCTAAGTGAAAGTCATTAGATAATTGTTAAACGAACATTATAATGGACCTAAAAGTACAAGATATGTTCAAACGTTTACGGATATTTGAGGGGCTCTGTTTTGTTTGCATACACTAATGCTTATTCAACAGAGATGATGCTCAACCCTAGTCGTGGTAGGATGTTATCATGAATGATGACATTTTTTACTAGATGTGCTCGAGTGAGAGCATTAATGTGTTATACATTAAAAGAATAAGAATACTTTACAGTTTAAGAAACTATTTAGATGACTGTCTAACATAGGTGTTTTTCTGGCTTCAAACACCCTATGGAATGTATTGTTGCAACACTCGTCTTGTACTTGAATGCACACATACAAAGGACAATCATCATTCAAACCTTTCATGAGTTTTGAAACAAGTATTCTCAAAGTTTACGCAGATGACTACTTGTTGTCTTGTACAACATGATTTGATCATGGTGGGAACATCGGATTCCGACCTATGAGTAGTCTTATGCATATATGTTTTTAGTATTTGGATAATGGAACTATAAGCAGTCGTATTATATAATGAATTGATATACCTGGTATGATCATCTTCATTTATACTACTGTGTTCTATATTTGCATGTTTAATCCATGAATAATTTATTTATTCTAAAATTTTCCATTGTCGGTTGACGATACAGGAGTATCATCAAATTAAGGCAAATGTGAGCATGTTGGTGATTATTTACCAAACTCACATGTTGTTCATTGTGATGAACATTGGACTGACCCAACCTACGAGTATTCACTACATGGATCGTCGTCAATAGTGAATCTCGCAAGTGGTTATGTCTCTTATCCTTAGACTTGAGATGCAAGTAGGTCTTGCATGTGTGGAATTTCATTCCTTGATATGGTTAAACGCTGTCCTGAATAAGGTAGTTATAAAAACCATCTTCAGGTGTGATATAAAATACATGAATGACACGTGCAGTCAAAATAGGATTTGTTCCTCCACATGTTATGGAGTTAGATACTATTAGGCCCCTCGATGAATTGGACAGATGTTTGTATGGCCGTACCCAAATGAGATTAAGATGAATCTTGATCCACCTGGTAATCTTGTTTAATATCTATATCGAGAAACATAATAGTTGAACTATTAGAATGACATTTGATCCATGTCTAATGTTCAACATGGTATCTGTTACAAAATGATAGATGACATATAAACCATCTAAAATGAGACGTTTAAGAAACTACTCTCACATATTTCTAGGGGCATTGGCGTGTTGCTAGACGCTAACCTTTGCTTGTATAATTACTTGATTATTATGACGTCGCAACTGGGAGCTGTTGGAGTATGCTCGTGTCATAATAAATAATTATATGGCTAGACACATGTGAGCCTATGGGGTCACACACTTATACACAGAGACATCATTTTATAGATTGTAATTATTGTATTTACAATATATAAATGGCTATGTAACTCGGGATCTATATCGGGCCATCAAATACTAAGTTAGACTTAGCGTTATTGGATTGGACCAACAATGGGCCAGGCCATTGAAGGCCCTTATAGTGGCCGGCCATATGGAGGGCATGGAAGAAAGATTTGATCTTTCAAGGGTGCTAAGTGCAACATCTAATTGATAAGATTAATTGCCAATTAAATCAAATCAATTAGCATTATAACTTACAACAATCAAGGAGATAAAATCTCCTCCCCCCCCTCTAAAACTCACGGCATCAAACAATCCTCCATCAAGGGTTTTGATTTTTCCATCTCACTTTTACAATACATATTGTATGTGTTGCTAATTGATCGTTACACCCGTAAGACTAGCATCTAATTGGTGATCGAGGAAGTGTATTGTGTTTCATCCTAAGAGGAGATCAACATCATTGAACTCTTGGGTTTCTTGATCTTCCATTGGTGATGTTGGTGATTGCTAGTGACTCCCGGATCACGCTACAAAGGTATAATCTTGTTTGTTTTAGTTTGATTGATCATATGACTCTATGGATCCGTTGATAGGTGATTTATCCGCTGCGTTTGTTTATTAATAATATGTTATATATATTCATAATCTCCTATACAACCATCTTACACGTGTCGGTACAGTAACTGGTTCCCTAGTTTCATATGCCTGTTGCAGCAAATTTCCCTGTTCGTAAACTCAGCAAAACCCGTCATCAATAAAACCGCAACATCCTTAACCAAACTCACTTTCTTCTCACCTATACTCTAAACACATCTGCAAGAAACAACAATCTAAACCTTCAAAACCAATATATTGGCAAAGTTTACACATAAATCAACAATTATATATAAACATATAATTAATTATGGACATCATAATCAATAGATCCTTCCTGATCTTCTGTCGATAAACATCTACCTCTGGTTGCCAAGCCAATTCCTTGCAATCACAGAAAAAATAAAGGCAATGAAATCAAATGTTAATTCTGGGAACTCACTTTTCACTAAAGCATCAAATGGTTTTTTAATTTATTCTCAAAAGCTCCATCTTTTGATTTTGTGAAAAATGAATTATTATACCATGTTATCGTTGGGTAGAAACATACACAAAAAAACAATTGAATTAAATGCAGCAAGCGCCTTCCGAACAGCCTGTTCATGCACCTCTCGTATTGTAGCCTGCAAGCAAGTGACAAATGAATTATTATACCATGTGATCGCTGGGTAGAAACATATAGAAAAGAATAAAAAATTAACAACGAACTTACTTCTTCAGGGGGATTTGCACTGTCGAAAGAAGAATACGTGAGCAATGGATCCCAATGAATGAGAGAACAGAAATTATAAAGGTTACAGGGAAAACTATGTAAGCATTTTGTTAATACAAATATCGTCTAAAAACATTATTTATATTTTACGATCTTTGCAATATTTTGTTAATGACAATTATAAACTTTATCTTTAGGAAAGCATAAATATAAGCCAAGAATTTTACATTTATAGTTATAAGCTTTTAAAAACTCATCACATGCTACATACATGATCACTAGTTTATACATGATATATACATGTTACATACATTTTACATTTTACATATTACATTTTATTTCTTAAAATGGAAATTTGTACAATGACATCATGGCATACATCATATTGAGATCTTTAGATATCTTGAAGATTTTTAGAATATCATGGAAAGATCTTCAAGCAAAGAATTAGATTTGATAATATCTTGGGTAGATTTAGAAAGATATTTGGAGATTTGCTGTCAGGGACTGTCGGATCCAAAATGCATAAAGGACGGAACCCTCATTTTGGTTCCGCCCAATCCGTGGCCTGTTTTATCATTTTGCCTATAAATAGCAGGCCACTCATTCTTGTTTTCTCATCAATTTTAGCATAAACAACATTCATTCTTTCTTTCATTACTAACCCATTACATATTACATTCTTAGTGATCTTTGTTTTGTAGCAAAGAGATCAAAGCATCGCAAGCTTCAACATACTGTTGCAAGACTTGTTAGAATAGTCACTGTGTGATTTAATTGTACTTCACACATCATTGTTGTACCAATCATTCATATACCTCAGTAGAGTCCGGTTAGTATTTTAGTCCTTAAAATACATAGAGTGTCGGGAGTGGTTGTGCCCTTGTAAAAGAACTCGGTATCTAGCTTTGTACCGGAAAAAGAGTAAGCGATGTGTAAAGGTTTTCTCCGCCTAGAAGGGAGCTTGTTTCTTAGTGAAGAAAAACTCTCGAGTTAGAGGCTCGAGGAGTGGAGTAGGGCAAGGAAGAGAGTCCTTGTAGACCGAACCACTATAAACATCCGTGTTGTGGTTTGATTGTTTATTTCTCTATTTACTTGTTATATATTATTTATTGTTTGCATAACTTTGAAATCATGTTAAGTATTCAAAGCAAAAGAATTTTAAAACGGTAAAACTATTCAACCCCCCTTCTAGTTTTTCACAATTGGTATCAGAGCTACGTTAATCAAGACTTTCAAAATATATTGTATTTTAAAACATGAAATGATCAATGGATTTTGAAAACTTCAAAGAAGGGAAATCTATACAAATACCACCACTATTTCAACCAAATAGTTTTATATATTGGAACAACCGCTTTGAAACTTATGTGAAGTCAAAGGATATAGATCTATGGTACATTATTATAGAATGTGACCATAAGGCCATAATAAAAGATATATTAACCGGTTAGGAACACGTTTTAATTATTTACAAGTCTTGTTCATTTATAATGTTGCAAGTTTAATAGGATTATATTGTTTGTAATTATGGACCGGTCCATTAGTAATCCATGGACCGGTCACAATAGATAGTTCATGTTAGTAACATGCATGGGAATATTCCTAGAATGATTCCCTCCCATTGCCTATAAATACAAGGCATGGGGTACACTCTCATTGTCGGTTTTTCATGTATTATGCGGAAGCTATGCTCGTGTAAAGTTTGATCAATTGAAAAGCCTACCATTCTTATTCTTCTCTTCTTAGTTCTCTTCTCTAGTTTAGCTTATTAGCTTATTGATTAGTTTCATACGTAGCTTATTAATATAGATAGTAGTGTACGTATTTCTTTCTAAACGAGTGTGTGTTTGAGATCTAAACGGGAACCTACAAGTGGTATCATACGCCAAGGGATTATTAGGATAGTGTGTTTGAGTCGTTAGTATTAGTGATTACGTTGGTTTTTTAAGATCTAGTAAGGTTTTAGTTCAAATCTTTACGTTAAAACTCTTATTTGTGTTGATAAATCACTTTGAGTCGTTAAACTTTCTCAAATCTTCGTCCACTTTCATTATCTAATCGTTAACAAGCTTAATCTTCGTTAAATCTATTGGTTACTAATCGTTTAACGTCAAAAACAATAGTGATTTTTGGTTATTTGGACGATTTAGTGTAATCCGTATTATTAGCGATTGGTAAAAGTTGATGAAAAGTGCTACTTTGGTTCCTGAGTGAACTTCGACAAAAAGGGGTTTTATCGCAGTTGGCAATCAAGAAAGATTAGGGTTTCATCGCAGTTGCTAGTTAACTAAGGGTTCTATCGCAGTTGGCAATCAAGATAGATTAGGGTTTCATCGCATTTGGGAGATCTTCGATTATCGCATTTGAGACTCAGTATTGTACTTTCTTGTATTAGAAAGATTACATACTTCGACTTGGTTGCTTCTCTTCTCTTGTATTAGAGATTGAGAATTTATCGAAATTGGACTTGTGATAAAATTATCGCAGTTGCTATAAATTATCGCAGTTTGATTTCTTATCTTATCGCAGTTGATATTTTATCGCTCTTTAAGATAATTTTTTCAAATTGTAATTGTTTATCGCACTTCATAGTTTTTATCGCATTTTCTACTTTCGTTATCGCTATTGAAGATTATCGCACTTGGTGAATTGTCATTATCGCACTTGGTCAACTGATATTATCGCACTTGGTGAACTCAACTCATCGCATTTGGTGTACTTGTTTATCGCATTTGGTGAATTGACCTATCGCATTTGGTGAACAGTACCTATCGCATTTGAACAAAATCTGTTGGATTTTTCAAAATCAACTTTCCTTAACTCATCAACACATATCTTAATTATCTTCAAGATCCAGATATGTCTCAACCACCTCACTTCAATTACTACTATCAGCTACAGCAACATCCTCAACAACAACAATTCCATCCTCAGTATCAACAACAACAAGCATTCGTACAACAGCATCAATTTCTCTCTCCACCACAAGTATCCCCACAACAAATCATGCAACAGAATCAACAAGTGCAGAATTACTCATCCTACTCCAGAGAACCTCATTGGTTTAACAAGATGTGTGAAGCAATTAGTAGTCAGCAATCACGTCATGAAGCTGGAAGTCAAGAAACTCCACCAATGCTAACTCCGGGTAACTACGTGCAGTGGGCTAGTAGATTCCTCAGATTCGTTGAACTAAAAAAACCCCATGGTCAATATCTCAAGAAGGTCATTGAAGAAGGACCCTATCCTATTCCAGCTACTGTGGTTTCAGCAACTCCAGAGAGAGAAGAAACATCCACACCCATTCCGGTTGCTAATTACACAACTGAGCAAACATTACAACAAGAAGCAAACCAATTGGCTATGTCTTTCATACTTCAAGGAATTCCCAATCCTATCTACCGAAGTATTGATGCTCAAAAGACAGCCAAAGATATGTGGGAACATGTTCATCTCCTCATGGAAGGAACAGAGTTGAACCAAGAAGATCTTGAGTCCAAGTTATATATGGAGTACACACACTTCATCATGGAACCAGGGGAGACCATTGAATCTTACTACCACCGTTTCACCAACATTATCAACGATCTTGATCGTCATGATATAAAGTTACCAAAGATTGCTGTCAACTCCAAATTCCTTGGATGTCTTGGTCCTGAATGGCAAAAATATGCAACCTTTGTGAGGCAGACAAAGAAAATTGGTGATGTCAAATACGGACTCATGTATGATTATCTCAGACAACATCAATCCGAAGTGGATAAAGAAATTGCAGCAAGAGGAGGATTCACACCAGCACCAACATCAAACTCACTTGCTCTCGTTGCTCAATCTAACTTCTCCTTACCACCTCAGGAATTTGGCAACTCATCTTTTCAACCAAACATTCCACCCCAACCTCATCATCAAATCATTCCTTATGAAGCACCACAACAATACTCTGATAACCAGCTGGTTCCATTCAACAACACCGATTCAATACTGTACTCAAATGCAGATCATGATGAAGAAGAGGATGCTTTCAATTCACTTAATGAAGCATTTGGATTGATTGCTAACGCATTTGGCAGATTCACCAAATCCAACAATCGTCTTCGGTCATCTTCAAATACCAGGAATCAGGCAGTTGTTCATGATGGCAGAGTTGAAGTTCAGAATAGGTCTTCAGGCAGATATGGTTCGGGAAATCGTGGATATGGTAATCAAAGGGTTCAGTCAGGAGGAAATAGGTACAATACTGCAGGGGCAAACAGAAACAGTATGGGGAATGTTCAGAGAGGAAATTCGAATGTTGGGAATGGTCAGAAAGGCATTGCTAATACATCTATCACATGCTACAATTGTGGGGGGAACGGTCATATGGCTAATACTTGTCCAAAGCCGAGAACAATGGGCAGTCAGTATCACAAAGAGGCTCTTATGATGGCACTCAAAGATGAAAGAGCTGCTGGGATGATGACTCAGAATGATCAAAGTTTTATGGCAACTGTGGAATCAGATGATGAGATGGAAGACCTAGAGGCAAACGCTGCAGTCATGCTTATGGCTAATATGCAAGAGATGAATATGTCCGAGTCAGGCCCGGTATATGACACCGATGGTCTTTCTCAGGTACCTGATCCGATATGTCTTATTCATGAAATTGCTTCACCGTCTGCATCTTCATCTACAAACGAAACTTTTGTTCAAAATGAGTTATTATCTTCATCATCCGATGATCAAGTTAACACGGTTGTATCATTTGATGATGATAAAACAGTTGTTTCCTTTGATGATCTCATCGATGATGCTAATTGTGATCATATTGAACAAAAAGATCATTTGAATGATCAAGATTCGGAATTACAGGCCTTGTTATTGACCACCCAGTCACAAATAGAGAAATGCAATGATATCAATCAGAAACTCAAAGAGAAAATTGCAGTGTTAACAAAGGATAATGAGTGCTATAAAATACAACTTTCCGGATATCTAAAACAAGATAAACGTGAAAAAGGTTTTGAAAAGGCTTTCCAACAAGAGTATGTAAAAGTTCAAAATTTAGAAAGTCAAGTTCGTGAGCTAACCATTGCCAAAGCTGAATTTTTCTCTCAGAAAGAAAAGGATCACCTTGAGTTTAAAATTCAACTTGATGCTTTAAATTCTGAGTTGCTGAAAACTCAATCTGAGCTTTCTGCATCTCAGAAGGATCTTCTTGAAGAAAAGAAAGCCAATAGGAAATGTGTTGACTCCTATCTTGATCAAATTCTGGATTTGGAAACCAAACTCAAAGACTTTCAAAATGTTGTGTATAAAACGGGTAATTCTGTAACGCAAATTCAAAAGAATGTTGTAAAACCAAGTCCTAAAGGAGTCAGTTTTGCACTTGGCAGTGACACACCCCGCAATTTACACAAAGCACTCAAAGAAAATCCTAAGTTGTACAATGCAACATTTCTGTTAGATGATTCCTTTCAACGTGTTGTTATGTATTCTGTTGATGAAGAAACTGATTTTCTTGAAAACAAGATTGAGGGTCGATCCAATTCACAAACAGAGTTTTCAAAAGTACATTATGATTATAATGCCCGACCTCATTTGAGCAAAACATTTGTTCCTCCTAAGGATCATCCAGAACAAACGTTAACATACACAAACATAAGTGCTCCCTCGTCTATAACTTCTGTCCCTAAGACTGTTGTACACTTCAAAGATTGTTTGACAGAGGATCTTGTTGATCCACAAATGCCTAAAGAATGTCGGGTTCTTCGATATTTTCAGACATTTATGGATGACATTTCTCGTTTGGAGAGTGAAATTGAGTTCAGTTCTCAAATTCCTATCTCGTCTTTTCTTTCTCCAGTTCAGAAAGAAAAGAAGGAGATTCTTCAAAAGAAAATTCTTCCTCATGTCAGAAATCTGAAAAAGGGTGCAACAAGATGGGAAGAGGAGTTATACACGGAATTGGCATCTATGAAATCCATTTTCAAAGCTAAAGATGACAAGGTTCAACGTCAAAAACTTCAAAAGAAATTTTTAGCAAACGAAAATGATCGACTCTTGGAAAAAGTCTTGTGTTATGACGTAGTCTCTGTGATTATGAATTCGCTCTATGAATCTGGTAATGCTTTAATTATGAATGATCATGCTGTGGATATTAAGATGTTGCATATGGAGATTGATAATCTGATACATGAGAATGAGACTCTTCGACAAATCAATGGTGATGTGGAAAACAAAGTTTTTAATCTTCAAAAACGGTTGGACTGGTGTCAAAAACGAAGTCTGGAATTTGAACTCAAATTTCAAAATCTCATGGGATCTCTATCATTTCAAAACAGTCATGAACAAATCAAAGAAACAAAGGCTTTCTTAAAAGTTAAACTGTTTCAAAATGAAAAAGACCTGGATGACGTTATTCAAAACAGAAATGACACAGTCTACCTAAACAGGAAATTAGATTCACAAAATCAAGCGTTCCAACACATCATTATTGATTTAAAAAAGAAGATCAGAGTTTTAGATAAGAGCAAAGCAAACATTCATAAGATTGCTCCAGGAATGTATGTCGTGGACAAAGAACATACCCAAGCATCTGACACAACCACTGATTCAGCTACTTGTACTTCCACAGGACTAGACACCACCTCTAAGATCAACCATTCCAAGACTCACAAGAAACAGAGGAAGAATAGAGTCAAGAAATCTAGGAAGGGAATATCTAAGTCTGCAGAAGTCCAAGAAAGTAGTTTGAATAAGACAAATGTAACATCAGGAATAGAATTGCACTTATCTGAGTCTAGTTCTAAGAATGATGTAACAGATGATAACTCTTTAAATGTTAATGAAGATGTTTTGGTTGATGCTACTTGTGTGTTTTGTCGTCATAGCATATTATCTGGTGATCATACAAAATGTGTTGCTAAAACTTTGCTGACTAAGAGAAAGAAACGAACTAGTGGCGCTTCCTCTAGGCTTAAAACCATTGCGAAATCCATTTTAGGGATGCCTCCACTAGATGTTTCTAAGGAGAAAATAGAAAAGCCCCAATCCAAGACCAAAAAATCACCTAGTGCATACCTTAGGAAAAAGGCAGAGACTAGTTGGACCTGGCAACGCTGGTTACAGAACACTTTTGATTTTAAATGGTTACCTAAAATACTAACATCTAGTGTCACTAACCCAGCGGATCCAACCGTTATCAATTCTCCACCTGTTTCCGATGTTTGTGATGCAGGTGATTCAAATCGTCCTTTGGATTGTTGATAGCGGGTGCTCCCGACATATGACCGGCAATCTCAAACTTCTTCAGAACTTTATTGCAAAGTTTATAGGAACGGTCAGATTCGGGAATGATCACTTCGCTGCAATTATGGGCTATGGGGATTATATTAATGGGAACATCGAAATCAGCCGTGTGTATTATGTTGAAGGTCTCGGTCATAATTTGTTCTCCGTGGGACAATTCTGCGATGGAGACTTGGAAGTAGCATTCAGGGAGAAAACATGCTTTATTCGTGATCTTCAAGGGAACGACCTTATGAAAGGGAAACGCGGAACAAGTCTGTATTCTATCTCCTTTGACGGCATGACAGCTTCTTCTCCTATTTGTTTACTCTCCAAGGCTCATCCCACAAAAGCTTGGTTATGGCACAAAAGATTGTCTCATCTCAATTTTAAAACCATGACTGATCTTGCCAAGAAGAAATTAGTTGACGGTCTACCAAAATTCAGATATGCCAAGGATCACTTGTGTTCTGCTTGTGAACAAGGGAAAAGTCATCGTGCCCATTTTCCTCCCAAAACAGAACACAGCACAGACCATGTCCTACAACTGCTTCATATGGATTTGTGTGGTCCGATGCGCGTTCAGAGTATTAATGGGAATAAGTATATTCTGGTAATAGTAGATGATTACTCCAGATGGACTTGGGTCTATTTTCTTCGGACTAAAGATCAAGTTCCGTCTATCCTCATCACGTTTCTCACCAAGATTCAAGTTCAAGTCCGTAACACCGTCCGAATCATCAGAACAGACAACGGGACTGAATTTAAGAATCAAATCATTCGGGATTTCACAGAGAAACATGGGATTGTTCATCAGACTTCCATAGCTCGCACTCCGGAACAAAATGGTGTAGTTGAAAGACGAAACCGGACGCTCGTGGAAGCAGCTCGAACTATGTTGATCAATGCTCAATTACCGGATTATCTTTGGGCTGAAGCTGTCAACACTGCTTGTTATACTCAGAACCGTGCAATGATCACCAAAAGACACACCAAAACACCATATGAGATTATACAAGGGAGAAAACCAAACATCAACCATTTTCACGTCTTTGGAGCTTTGTGTTATCCGAAGAATGATAAGGATGATCTTGGTAAACTTAAGGCTAAAGCAGATATTGGGATCTTTGTTGGATACTGTGAGAACTCCAAGGGATATTGTATTTGGAATCGTCGGACTGGAGATATTCAAGAAACCATACACGCTAATTTTGATGAACTCACCGAAATGGCTTCTGAGCAAGACCGCTTAGAACCCGCACACAACCGTCTGAACTTTCCTGAATCTTCATCTGCACCCCTACCTTTCAACAAGAAGGATCTAGAAGATTTGTTTGCACCAATGTTTGATGATGTTCATGTTACTAGTGCATCAGATGCTTCCACCAATTCCGCTGCTCAACAACTTCCGTATCAAGCACCTGATCCATCAGCATCTACATCTACAGTAGTTGTTGATGATGCACCACAACCTGAATCATCATCATCAATGGAGAAAACACCTCAACCAGCAGTTGAAGATTCATCCCCCATTTCTAACAATGTTCCACCACCAACAGGATATGACGGGAACGCCTTCTTTAATCCATTTGCTCCACCACCAACTGTTCCAGATTCCGGAGAATCATCCTCGAGCAACATGGACCCGTCATATCATCATCACAACGTTCAACACTACCCATCAACTCATAAATGGACAAGGGATCATCCATTAGTAAATGTGATTGGCAATCCAGATAAACCCGTAATGACCCGACAGAAACTCCACACAGATGGTGAAACATGCATTTATGCTCTCACTGTTTGTCAATCTGAACCGAAAAATATCAAAGAAGCCTTGACTTACGACAATTGGATTGAATCAATGCAAGAAGAGTTGGATCAGTTCAAGAGATTAGAAGTTTGGGAACTCGTTGAAAGACCAGATGGAGTTTATGTTGTGGGATTAAAATGGATTTGGAAAAATAAGCTGGATGCAGAAGGAACGGTTATTCGGAACAAGTCTCGGTTGGTTGCTAAAGGGTATAGCCAAGAAGAGGGAATTGACTTCGAGGAATCCTTTGCACCAGTGGCTAGGCTAGAGGCAGTGAGAATGTTTCTGGCATACGCGGCTCATAAGAACATCACAGTTTATCAAATGGATGTGAAGACTGCATTTTTGAACGGACAACTTCGTGAAGAGGTGTATGTTTCACAACCAGAGGGCTTCGTTGATCCAGAACATCCACAACATGTTTACAGGCTTAAGAAAGCTCTCTACGGCCTTAAACAAGCCCCGAGGGCATGGTACGATAAACTTGCTGCATTCTTGCTTGCTAATCATTTTACTAAAGGATCTGTGGACCCGACTCTGTTTATACAAAAACACGGGGAGGACATTCTCATCGTACAAATTTATGTGGATGACATCATTTTTGGGTCTACCCATAAAAAGTACTCAAACGCTTTTGCAAAACTAATGAAACAAAACTTTGAGATGTCCATGATCGGTGAATTAAACTTTTTTCTAGGATTACAAGTTCACCAGTCACCTCGTGGTATATTCTTGAGTCAGTCTAAATATGCACAAGAGATATTAAAGAAACATGGCATGACAACTAGTGACACCTATAACACCCCAATGGCCTCCTCATCCCCGAAGCTAGATGCTGATTTACATGGGAAACCCACTAATCCTACACATTATCGTAGTATAATTGGGTCTCTTATGTATCTCACAGCTAGCAGACCGGATGTTGTATTTGCCACATACCTGTGTTCACGCTATCAATCTAACCCAACAGAAAGACATTTATCTGCTGTTAAACGAATTCTTAGATACATCAAGGGAACCATTAATTTGGGGATCTGGTATCCAAAGGATTCTGGTTTTGCACTAACTGCTTTTTCAGATGCGGATCATGCGGGATGTATTGATACAAGGAAGAGCACATCTGGTGGTGTTCAATTCCTCGGTGACAAGCTGGTGTCCTGGCAGTCAAAGAAACAAGATTGTACGTCTCTATCATCAACGGAATCAGAATATGTAGCCATGTCTGCCTGTTGTGCTCAAATCATTTGGATGCGATCACAACTGATGGACTATGGTTACATATTCAACAAAATCCCGATGTACTGCGACTCCAAGAGTGCCATAGCTATCTCATGCAACACAGTCCAACATTCCAAGTCCAAACACATCGCTCTCAGATATCACTTCATCAAGGAGCATGTGGAGCAGGGTACCGTTGAGCTGTATTTTGTGGGAACGGAACACCAATTGGCGGATCTTTTCACGAAGGCTTTACCTCATGAACGTTTTGGAAATTGGTTCACCAAATTGGCATGCGATGTTTGACTCCTCAAGAATTAACAAACTTTCTAAACAACAAATAAATGAGTCAAATATCGAAACTATCTTTGTAAATAAATATTCCAAAAAAAAAAAAAAAAAAAAAAAAAAAAAAAAAAGGAGTGCAAGTACAATTCCTTCTCCAACACTTTGTTCATTTTTCAATTTTTTTGAACACGTGTTGAGGGGGAGACAAAATTTTTTCCAACATCTTAAAATTGTACTTGCATATTTTCAAAAATAGTTGTTTCACAAGTTTTTGGTGATAAGATGTTAAAATAGTAAATTGTGTGCCTTAAATGTCTTAAATGAGACTTTGTGATTATGTTGATGGTGGTTTAGGACTATAAATTCTAAGTTTCTAAGGTTTAGGGACTATATGCGCAAAAAATTGCAAAAATGGATGGTAGATATTTAAGTTGGTAAATTAAACTCATCGCATTTACTTCTCTGCCAATATTCACCAACCGAAGTTAATACAACCCACCCACCATCATCAACGGACCACATTGATTCTGCCAATCCGAACAAGATTTTTGATTTTTGTGAGTGTTCTTGTGCTTATATTGTTATTATAAAACATGGTTTTGAACAGTTTCATGATCCAACGGCTAGAAAAGTCAAAATCGAGAAAGTTAGTTCTAGGGTTTGCGTTAAGATTAGGGATTTTGATCAAGAGGTTTTGAGTTGAAAAAGATTGCATGATAACACTTTTACAATGTTAGGGAACCTATATTGCATGCTAAATCATACCCAGAAACCACAAATTAATCGAATTGAACTTTAGGGTTTAAGCAACGATTTGGGGAAAATCTTGTGAATGCGTTATTGTGTAATGTGGTTACTGAAAAGTTGTTGTTTGATGTTTAATTGAAAGTTTCCATGCTTGGATCATACCCAGAAACACTTCAAGTGATTTAATTAGGTTTTAGGGTTTAAGAAGAACATGAACACTAGCAGATTTGAATCTTGAATATTTGTGGTTCGTTTATGTTATAACTTAATCCAAATGATTAAAATAGTCATCTCAATTGATTGTGAATATCTGTGGACATATAACATAAGTAATAATGAATCACGATAAAGAATTTGAGTGTTTGTTCATCATTACAAATCTATCGCAGTTGAGAAAAGTGTTCGATAACTCTTGTATTAGAGTTTATCGAAGTTGGCCAAAATTATCGCAGTTGTGGTAGTTATCGCAGTTGTGATAGTTATCGCAGTTAAGATAATTATCGCAGTTGAGATTTTTATCTTGATTGGCTTAATTATCTTGATTGATATAATTATCGCAGTTGAATGATTATCGCAGTTGGATAATTATCGCAGTTGGGATGTTTATCACAGTTGGGATGATTATCGCAGATGGGATGATTATCGCAGTTGGATAAATATCGCAGTTGGATTTGTTATCTTGATTGGATATTTATCGCAGTTGTTATAGTTATCGCATTTGTTATAGTTATCGCAGTTGTCTTTGATTATCGCAGTTGTGATCTGATGTAGAATTTAATCAATTTCCTTAGGTATATTTTTATATACTTATTGAAATTTATCAAATTTTATTGAATTTGGCTAATTCTTGATAAATTCTTTGACCAAGCATGTATCAATTAATCATCAATACAATAGGGTGCCATGTGTTGTTCTTTAAACTAACAATTTTCTAACAAACATGCATTTTGTATACTTGTATATGATTGTTGATTCAGATACACATCAATGGCATCTTCCCAACAACAACCACTTCCTGCTCTTACCAAAGAAGAAGTCTTTCCTCGTGGGTATACTCTGGAAATAGGGAAGAACAATTCAAGGGTAGAATTGGACAAGATCAAATGTTCTGATCCAAGTTGTCAGATTGCTATAGAGATTCTCAAAGCTCACAAATGCAGGGATATTCTTGACAGCTCAGACACTATTCCAGAGCTATATATTCATCAATTCTGGGATACCTTCACTAAGAGCAATGATGACAAGTACTTTACTTGCACACTGGATCGGAAGCAAATCAGAGTTACACCTGCTACTCTCAGAAAAGCCTTGAAACTTCCAGAGGCACCTGAAGCTGCTGCCCGATTCCACCCAACACCTTCAGAGTCAGAGGTAATGCAATTCCTGGAGGATATTGGTTATGATGTTCAGCCTGATACACCATTAACCACAATCTCCAAGGTTAATGCCAGATACATTCCTCAACCCTGGAGGACTATCTTCTTCATCGTAACACATTCAATATCTGGAAGAGATAGTGGGTTCGAGCATCCAAGACTGGCTCATCTTCAAGTCTTATGGGGATTTCTAAATGAAGAACCTATTGACTTTGCTGCTCTTATTTGGGATGATATAATGTACTTACAGCGTAAAATTTTCAAGAAAATCCCATTTGTTCGATTCACCAAAGTTCTTATCAGCTACTTACTTGATCAACATGAAGACATTGATAAACGTCCTACAGATCAAGAAGTTCATGAATATAGCATGGATAAAACATTGGGCAAAGTTTATTTTCCGAAGGAGAGTACACGAAAGCAAGGTTCAAGGTTGCCAGAATTTTTGATGCCAGAAGAGGTTAGAGAAACAAAAGCTTATCATGATTATGATCTAGCATACCGTGAACGTCGTGTAGGTCTTGCCAAGATGGTTGAAGAACCTAAGTCTTCTAAGACTCGTTCAAAAGGTAAGACTAAGGCAGGAAGTGCCTCAAGTATCTCTAAACCTAAAGTTAAACATCCAAGATCAACATTCATCAAGAGGAAAGTACCCAGCAAACCACAGCCAAAACCAGAACCATACAAAATCATTGATGAAGATACAGAATCTAACTCTGAATCATCTGAATCTGAAGAAGAACATGTTTTTATGACTGAAGAAGAAGCTGAACTTCACAATCAGATCTCTAAGGAGAATGCACAGAAACAAAGTCTCAAATCATTAAGAGCAGATGAAGAGCGTAGAGCAAAGAAAGTATTGGAACAACAGAAGGAGTATGAAAGAACACATGGGGTTGGAGGATCACAAAATGTTCCTAAACCAGCTTCGACCCAAGACGATCCGGTTAATCAACCTGGAGGGTCTGGAGCTGAATCAACAAAGGTTTCTTCACAGCAAACAAGTTCGGTTAATCAACCCGACTTGGGAGCATCAACTCAGGAGGAACAGGAAAAAGATCAGGACAGCAACATTGTTTTATCCGACAAGGATATTTCGGATTCGATGTTTGATGATAATCCAGAAGAACAAATACGCAATGATGATAATGACGAATGGAACTTAGAAGAAGAAAAAGATATTCTTGGAGACAAAACAACTGAAGCGGCCAAAGATCTTGAAGAAGCGGCTAAACAGGAAGAAGAAAGAAAACGTAAGGAGGAGGCTCAAGCTAACCTGGAAGCAGATAGCTACCTTCGTTCTGACACTCCAACACCTCCTCCTTCCCCTCCAAAGGATATAGCCAAATCTGCACTGACTATGGTTGTTTATAAACCACAACAGCAGCATGAACAATCATCAGTTCAGCCCTCATCTGCTTCTTCACCGAAGACACCTCCTGGGTCACCACCAAAGAATCCAACACCTCCTCCCTCACCTCAAAAGGAATCAACTACCAAATCTGATGATCCAATCCCTTCTCTCACTCCATCATCTTCGCGGTCTTCATCACCAAAATCTAAATCAAAAGCAACGGTTTCTGAAGATATTCGTAAGGCCTTCAAAGGAAAAAGCAAGAGAAGAATCGTCCATGTTACGAAAGTTGAGGTTGTGACTCCTGCAGCAAAGAAACTGAAAAAGGCGGTAAAGAGAGCACAAGCACAACGAGACAACCAAGCTACAACTAAATTGGCTGAAATGGAAGAATTAGTCAAAAAGTTGTCTCAACAAATGGAAGAAATGCAGGAAAGCAAGAAGCAAATCGATGAATTCCTTGGTTTCAACGTCAAAGATCATATGACACGCAAGGCAAAGAAATTTGTTAAGCAATTTCTTCCTGATCTTCAACAAAACATCAATAATCATATTGATTCACAATTGGACGAAAAGATCAAAGAAGCTGTCTCTTCTTCTTCGCACACCAAACCACTTCCAGAACACACTACTGAATATATCGAGCTTGTGCTTCTTGACCGACTCTTTGAAATCACCTCTCCTTCTCCAGAAGAAGTTAACCTGATTGCGGCTCTTCAAGCACATATTGAGAAGAAGTCCTGCAAAGAAACTGCTGACAAAGGAAAACGGATTCGAGAAGATGATGAGGATGATCAGGAACCTAAACCCGCACAAAAGAAACACAAAGGCGGGTCAGGGATTCACATACAGGAGCCAACTGAACATAAACCATCATCTCAACCTCCCAAACATCAATCCTCTGGTCCAACTGAAACCAAGCATCACAATGAACAGTTCACAAATGAAGATATAGAATTCCAGCCACACGATGATCAACCTCATTCACCGTCACCATCACCGTCACCTAAATCAAAGCCATCCAAGTCCAAGCCTTCACACAGCAGAAAGTCATCTACCGGACCAACGGTTGTCTCATGGCTGGATAATGATACGGATATGCTAGGAAATGAATGGTTCGATCATCTTGCAAGCGCTCAAGTTCAGACTGACGAAGCTTCACGAGTTGAAGACAGCACCTTTGCTGTTACTCAAGAAATTAAAAGAACTCTCAATATCAAGAAAATGACCAAGAAAGAACTTCGTCGGATCAAGAATTAAGCTTTCCTTCTTCTGAAGAACAAATCCAATAGTGCAGCAGAACTCGAATATCACCTTGAAAACATTGCACGGGCAATGTCAAGTGACTTTGACTGGGCTAGTCCAGACATAGTCAGGCAAGTTGGCAAGAATCAACCAATCACTACTGATTGGACCAAGCCACTGACCGTGATTCGAAGACATCATCATTCGGAAATTCCTTTTCTAATGTTCTTCAACAAAGACTTGGAACTTCTAAAGAATGGAGCTCAAGGGACAACCAAGTACGCTACCTCGATCACTTTCACACCAGCTGCTCATTACACACAATCAGCTATTGAAGAGGCAGCTATCAACAGCAAACTGTTTGTTAAACAGCTCGTCAAATATGATCGTGATGCAGAGCTGGGGATTCATCACTGGTACTCTAAAAGACAAACCTGGTACAAGTACAAGCTTGCCCTCCAGAAATCAAAAGAACCAGTTTACAGTGATCTCAGAATCTTGGCCATCATCAACGTAAGCGGGTCCAGAAAATGCGATTATATATTTCTAGACGAGATCACAGTAAAGAGAATCGACAACAACCTCTACACATTCTCAGAGGCGGATTTTCCTGATTTGAGTCTAAGTGATATCGAAGACATGTATCTAATGAAGATTCAAGGCAAACTGCAGCATCTTACCAATGAGCTTCGATATGCACTTAGTACTTCCCTTTGTCATTACATCAGGAGAACCATCATCAAAGAACGTGTCGAAGATCTCCAGCTTGGTGTTGAAAGTTATCAGACTCAGCTTAACCTTGTTGAACCACAGTTCCTTCTACACAGCAAAAAGGATCCTCAGTACACCATGCTACATCGTCCAAATTTTGGGTTCGTCTACAGAAGCACAACTGACTTTCACCGATTCATGGCATTCACTGAAATTCACAAGTTCTGTGATGATACCCTCAAGAGTGTACGTGATGGGTTAGCGAATAGAGTTCGAGATTCGATGTTGGGAAAATCCAGAAGATGGAGTTCAAAAGAGCTGCGACAAGTAAAGGAATTTATTCGGAAGATGGAAGAACGGTTATACCATAGGGATCAGATAAGGAGGCTCGAGAGCTATGTTGGGGGTCGTCCGCCATTCGCCATCAGACTGTTTCAGCGAACTGACCCAGTGTTCACAACTTTTGGTAAAGGTGGATGATGTAAGAATCAATTCTCAAAGTTCATCATATCATACTTCTTTCCATTATTGGCCTATCCATTACGGCTTGTGCACACATAACAGTGTACAACCCGGACCCCAAAGAAAGGACCCTGAGGTACGCTTCAGTGCCTCAATCTTGAAAAAGGAGCGAAAGCTTCTTACTTATGAGCAGAATTAAAATCAGAATGTTTTACAACGTTTTCCAAACATTCTGCTCATAAGGACAAGTATTCCCTCGTCCAGGGGGAGTATTTGAAAAATATAATCTTTGTTCAAAAAGAAGTATCAAAGTTCTTGAAACTTCTTCCCTAAAACTCAAAAACAGCATATTTTAATCATAAACGTTTTTCCAAAAACATCATGAGTATGCTATTTTTGAGGGGGAGAAGAAACAGATGATTAAAATATGATGTCTCATTTGCTGGAATCTCGTGTGCTCAAACTCAGAATTGACCCTCGAATTGACGAATAGGAAAGTCAGTAGTCGAAAGGACATGTCCCGGACGGGTAATAATTTCAAGCCAGTTTATCTAGTGATGTAAGCGTGTCTCGCAAAGGACGTGTCTGAGTAGAAAGTACCGATTTCGAGCGATAATCTTTGAATCTGATCTGGACGGGTAATAATTTCAAGCCAGTCTAACTGGTGATGTAAGCGTGTCTCGCGAAGATCAGGTTCATTGAAAGTCAATCAATTCAAAGTGCCAACTCTTTCCGGCATGTGCAAATTTCAAATTTATTACTTATGCGCACATGTTAAGGGGGAGTATTTCTGAAAATCATCAAACTCTCAAGGTGTCAACAAAATGTCCATTACAAGTATCGACACTTTGAGAGATTTTCAAAGGTTTTGGTTATATGGCATCATTAGGATAGTCATGGAGTTATAAGGTGACTAAGGTTAGGGAAAACCGTCCTATGATCCGCCAGAGCCGGAGGGATCTACCCAAGGACAATACCAATAGTTTAGAACTAGAAAGTCCTAGGTATGATATAAAAAAGGAGAAAATGAATGAACGGAGAAAGAAGGGGTTGAAGAATTAAAAAGAAAAGCAAAGAAAAGGGTGAAAAGAAATAGCCCTCCATTTGTTCAACCTTAGGGCAGACACCGGGTTCAATTCATAATCTACTGGTTGATGAGCATCACCGGTATTGAAGACCAAAGACGTCATGGACCCAGTGACGCACTAATAAACCTTCTTAGCCACTCAAGTGTCTCTCAAAAGACATTTGTTTCATTCACACGGAGAACCCTTCATAATCTATTGACCTCTCATTTCGAGAGTGTTGATATTGAAAAGGAGGCAATCTGCTCCACGCCTCCGATGACCAAACAAATGTGCACAAATTGAGTCTAGAGCCATGAGATTCATCAAAAGATCTCTTAGGTACACTTAGAATTACTCTGGTGTTCTATATCATGGGCATCAGCTGTAAATTTAGGAAAAGTGTCCTTCGCAGATCTCAGCAATCTGCCAAGAACATTCATGAGAAAAGTCACATTTGTGATTATCAATGATTGAATGGAAATCCTGCCAGAGCAACATCAAACAACTCTGTCAGCAGGTCACTTCGGTAACTCCTTGTGGGTTACGCTTAGTGTTTGCTCCAAACGGTCTACAGTCGTGGGGTGATCTCCAGCGACTCACTGAATCGTGGGTGCACTTCGGTGTGTCCGTGTAATCCCTTTCGGGGGAATCCGGTTCAGAACGGTCTGGGTTAGGATTTGAGAAAGTCTTCACACTATGCTGTTGATGATCTCAAGTCTGAGCCTGTAAGTACCGGTTGGTTCGTGCTGTTGCTGCTGCTGCTGCTGCTGCTGAGGAGCTGGAGTTCGACCATGAAGACTCCATCATGTTCATACCATGAAGAAATGTTCTCTCAAAGACTCAGTGACATCAAAAGTTCAACATATGATATAGTAAAGTCAAAAGTTCAAGCAAATCAACCTTTCTCAAGTTATAAGATTGAAAAGTGAGAACAAGTTGCAGAAAACAAGTCTAAGACATATGAGCATGATGGAGAAGACGAGAAGACGTTGGAGATTGGCAGATAGAGACAACATCATATCATCATTACACAAGAACAAAGAACCAAAGATTATAAAGACGTCGGAAGCCTAAGAAGCAAAGAAGACGTCGGGCAACATTGATGATCAAGACTTAGGGGGAGATTGTTAGGAACACGTTTTAATTATTTACAAGTCTTGTTCATTTATAATGTTGCAAGTTTAATAGGATTATATAGTTTGTAATTATGGACCGGTCCATTAGTAATCCATGGACCGGTCACAATAGATAGTTCATGTTAGTAACATGCATGGGAATATTCCTAGAATGATTCCCTCCCATTGCCTATAAATACAAGGCATGGGGTACACTCTCATTGTCGGTTTTTCATGTATTATGCGGAAGCTATGCTCGTGTAAAGTTTGATCAATTGAAAAGCCTACCATTCTTATTCTTCTCTTCTTAGTTCTCTTCTCTAGTTTAGCTTATTAGCTTATTGATTAGTTTCATACGTAGCTTATTAATATAGATAGTAGTGTACGTATTTCTTTCTAAACGAGTGTGTGTTTGAGATCTAAACGGGAACCTACATATATCAACCGGTCGGGATGAGGATACTTCTCATACTCGTCACAGTGATGAGCAAAAGAAGTTGATTGCCAAAAATAATGAAGCTAAAATTATGCTTTATAATGCTTTACCTAGGAAAGAATATGAAAGAGTATTTATGTGTAAAACCGCTAAAGATATTTGGCAATCTTTAATTACCACTCATCAAGGGAACTCAAAAGTAAAGGATAACAAAATTGATCTTCTCGTTCAGCAATATGAATAATTTGTTATCCCTAAAGATGAGACCATTGATAGTGCATTTGCTAGATTTAATACTATTATTACTTCTCTTAAAGAACTTGACGATTCTTTTTCTAGTAAGAACTTTGTCAAGATATATCTTAGAGCACTTCATCCGAAGTGGAGAGCAAAGATGATGGCCATTGAAGAATCCAAGGATCTTTCAAGTATGCCACTTGACGAGATCATAGGAAATCTCAAAGTTCATGAGATGGTGATGGAAAAAGATTCAGAGATAGTCAAAGGAAAAAAAAGAAAAGATCAAGTCCATTGCCTTAAAAGCTAGGATAAATTCAAGTGATGATGAAGAGTCTAGTTCAGGTAGCGAAGATGAAGAGTATGCCATGGCCGTAAGAGATTTCAAGAAATTCTTTAGGAGAAGAGGAAAGTTCGTAAGACAACCTCAAGAAGAAAAGAAATCATTCCGGAAAGACCGTGATGATAAGAAAGGTAAAGGAGAAAGAAAGTGCTTTAGGTGCAGAGATTCTAGTCATCTAATAGGAGAGTGTCCCAAGCCGCCCAAGAATAAAACTCAAAGAGCTTTTGTTAGTGGGGCTTGGAGTGACAGTGAAGGTGACGATGACGAGCCTAAGAACGATGAAGTTGCTCTCATGGCTCATGACTCGGAAGAGGTACATTCTGACTCGTCATATTCTTCTATTGATGATGATACCTTGCAAAAGAAATATAATAATCTTTGTGAACTTAGTCTTAAAATCATAAACAAAAATAAGTTTTTGAAAACCAAAAAGGAATTTCTAGAAAATGAAGTTTATGAATTAAAGGAAAAAGATAAAAGATTAGAAAAAGGAAAAACTGTTAACAAAGCATGTATTTCATGTGAAGAGCTTAAACTAAAATTAGGAAAGCTTAAGAACCCACATGATATACTTATCAAACAAACTTCAAGTTTAAAAGGTTTGATAAAAATATTAGTTTAGCAGATGAGATAATGAAAATTCAAAAGTTACCTCATGATAAAACTGGATTAATCTTTATGAAACTAGGAGACTTAAGTAGTTTTAAGAAACAAGCCGTTAAAGTACAAGAAACTGTTTCAACAGTTTCAGACACCCACATATCCGACATAACCAAAAATTTGGTTCCACCAGTAGTGTAAAAGGGTACCGCGGGTACTGTTGCTGAACAGAAGGGTTGCACTTCAGCTCGTACTGAGTTTGTTAAAGTCACAAGAAAACCTAGTACTTGCTCAACTATTAACAAACAAAAACCAGCTATTACCATAGGAATAGGACAAGCTAAAAATGAGTTTAGAATCAAAACTGTTCAACAAAGACCTAGAACTACTTTTCCCAAACACCCCTTTCCAAAGAGTAATTACAACACACAACATCATTATCAAAATAGTTGGAACCCAAACATTCCTAAGAACTATCAAGGTCCCAACTATATGCCATGGAACCTATATCTACCGTTTTCTTACATGAATTAAGTAAATGGGATGTTTAACCCAAATGGACCCATGAGATATTGGGGACCAAATGCTTGAGTTTTTCTTAAAATTAGGTATCCTTGAAAGTTGGATTGGAACCAGACGAGTGGATTAAGGACAGCGGGTGTTCAAGGCACATGACAGGAAACAAAAGCCTTTTCTCAACCTACCAAGCATACGACAGATGTAATGTTACGTTTGGTAGCAAGCTTAAAAGTAAAATCGTTGGAAAAGGTACAATCTCTCATGACTCTCTCTCTATTGATGATGTTGCTCATGTAGATAACTTAGGTTTTAACTTGCTTAGTATTAGTCATATATGCCGTAAAAAGTATGACGTCCTTTTCAGTGAAAATGGAAGTAAAATACTTAAAGACGGTATAACAGTAGGAAAAGGTGTTTTGAAAAATAACATATATGTTATGAAATTAGACAAAACATCTAAAGAAAAACTTTGTCTTACCTCTCTAGACGACAACTCAACTCTATGGCATAGACTCCTAGGTCACGCTAATATGAGACTAATCCAATCTTTTTCATCTAAGGAACTCGTTAGGAACCTTCCCAAGTTGAAATACGACCAACACTTTTGTGATGCTTGCAAAATTGGGAAACAAGTTCATAATAGCCATAAGGCTAAAAACATGGTGTCCACATCTAGGTGTTTAGAACTATTGCATATGGATTTGTGTGGTCCATCCGCTATACAAAGTTATGGAGGAAACTTCTACACTTTGGTAATAGTGGATGATTATTCAAGATATACTTGGACTAAATTTTTGAAAACTAAAAATGAAGCTTTTGATAAATTTGAAATTCTAAGTAAGAAAATTCAAAATCAAATAGGAAATAGCATTGTGTCAATTAGAACCGACCGTGGTCGTGAATTTGATAACGAACCTCAATTTGGAGCTTTTTGTGATGCTAATGGAATAACAAATAACTTTTCAGCTGTAACACATGAAATCTGAAAACGTGTAAAATGACCAAATTACCCCTGCAAGTTTAAAAATTTAATTAAAAGCTTATAAAGTATCGAATCGATCGCAAACTTCGGGTAATGAACAAGTTATAATCCCAAATAATTTTGACAACTCCATTTAATATTTTTGCAAGCTACAAAATTACTAAAATACCCCTAAGAGTGCCGAATGGAATTATATGATTTATATTGTGTTTGTAAATGTAATTAAAATACATTAAATATGCAATTAAGGCCCAATAAATTCCCAACTAAAATTTTCGGTATCCAAGGCCCATTCCCCCTCCCCAAAGACCGGTCAATCACCTTTAATACTAATCCCTAATTTATTTCTACCAAATAAACCCTAAAACTAATATGCCACCACATCAAAAAAAAAATCTGTCCATCTCATCCGATTTTTAGAAATCAAAAGACCATTTTTCCAGAGTTCTTGGTGATGCAAGAGAGGTGAGAAAAATAGCTACAAGTTCCTGGAGTCGATCGTTTGGCCGTGGTGATTTGTTTGAGTCAAAAAAAATTGTACTGAGCTTCATAAATTTATAGCGAGCAATCTGTTCATCCTAAAATTATTATGGTAATTTTATTACACTCCTTTAATCACATATACCATGAGAAAAATGATTGAATCGAACCATGCAATGAAATCTGGTCGAATGGAAAAGAACGAACGAATAAACCCTAAAAAGGAAATCGAGTTCTATAAAATTATAGCGAATTTTCTGGACCTTGTAAATAATTTTCGTGGGTCTTATATATATCCTATAATCTCAGAAAAATGATATCTTGAATTGTTTGGATCGAATTCGTGAGTTTTAGAATTAATCTACAAATCGGGTTTTTGGGAAAAATATGAAATCGTGGACTAAAAATGAAAACCGACCAAATTAGGGTTCTAAAATTATGAAACCTGGAAATATATGGTGTACTTTGATGATAAAATGATAACCTAATGAGTGGGAATTTTAGAATCGAGTTTTGATGGATAATATGGTTTACCGATTTAATAATTAATAGTTAAGGGTGTGTTTTGTAATTTCTAAAACTTGTGGGATATTTTTGTAATGTTCTATAGATCAGGGGGAAGATATAAAAAAATATAACATGAGGGTCTTATATGTAAATTAGGCAAGAAAGGGATTTAATTTGTAATATATATGTCGAGTTGAAAATAATTATAATTTGAGGGACTAAAAATGTAAAATCTGGAAACTCAAGGGTTCTCGCTGTAATTAACATAATGAAGGGTAAAATGTGTAAATTTGAGTATTTATGGGCTTATTATGTAATTATGGTGAAATTATGAATTCGAATGGAACTTTTGAAAATACAAGGACTAGTTTTGTAATTAACCGAAAGTTAAGGGGCTGTTTGTAACATAATTATATTAAAGGATATTTTCTGTAAATTAATGAAATAAAAAGGGCTTGATGAGGAACGTAAACATGATAAGTGTTGAAGTGTAAATTATATAATTATAAGGTTTAAAATGTAAATTAATTAACTAGAGGGATGTAATGTGTAAATTATGAAACTTGAAGGGCTTGTCGTGCCATAATTAATTTAAAGGGTATTTTTCTTTAAATATGAGTAATGAAGGGCTTGATGTGCAAATGTAATATTAATAAGGTTTAAATTATGAGATTTCTATTTTAAACCTTGAACTTTGGTAAAAGTTACGTTTATAACCCTGAACTATGAAAACTTGTCACAATTAACCCTGAACTTGTATAACTTGTCAAAATGAACCTGACTTCCATAATAAGCCTATATTAATGATTTAACTTGAAGTATACCACTTGAATCTTGCCAAGTATTGAAGCTTACTAAATCCGGAAACCTGTTAAGAATAGAAACTTGCTAAAAATATAAAGTCACTTATAACGAGAAGATAACTGAAACCCCTTTCGTATTTTTGTCTTCTACTCCTTTAGGTTCGAGGAGGGAGTAATCTTGATCCCTGTCAGCTACTCTTGTGTTTGTGCTTGCTATTTGAATAAGGTACAGATATTCTACTCTTCTTGTAAAGAGCCTTCGTATCATTTCTGATTCCTGATTCATTGTTATGTTTCCCCTTGTATTGTGAACCATATATTTGGACCTTTGCTTTAACCTTTGTCTTGAACCTTGTCATGAACCTGAACTTGAACCTTGATACTCTTGATATGAACCATTTGACTTGAACCTTTGACTTGAACCTTGCTATGACACTTGACATGACTTGTTCACCCCTGATAACCTGAATAATTAAGACCTTGGGTACTTGAAGGTTCATAGGATTTTATAACTACCTTTAGTTGTATATGAAGAGGTTTTTGAACATCTCCTTAAAAGACTTTTATTATGAAACTGTTCTAACGATCATTTTATTAAAATCATGTAAAAAGGATTTCTTATAATAAACTATTATGAACCTTCCAGTATTTGACCTTTCTGATATGGACCTCCTAATAATGAACCCCTGCATCTATCTCCTATCTTGAACCCTGATATGAACCCTGTTATGATACCTGACATTTGATACCTGAATCTTAACACTTGACACCCGAGACTTGATACTTGACCTTGACCCACAGTTTGAGACTACGAGCCAAAATTTGTTCCCTAGCCATGAAGGTAACATGGCCGTGTCTGTGATGCACCACTGGCATGACTAGTGTGTAGCCCTAGTGATTTGGTTACACCGTCCCCATCCTGATTCTGTTATGCGCGCTTATGTTATTTCTGATATGGCCAATATGATTTGTTCTGGGGGGCGAATGGATGCATCCTAGACCTGTCCTGTTTCTGATATCTGATATGTGGTGACTGATGATGGGTGCAATCCATGTCTTTCACAACCCTGGGAGCTCATGACTCCAACCCTGGAGGTATCCCCTCAACCCTGTCCTGGTATGCTGAGGTCACCCCTCCATACACCCTGATATGTGATTGATTTGATATGTACTGTTTCTGGGCTCGTAGAGGATTTCTGTTCTCCTGAAACCTTGTAACCTTGTGACCTGATACTTGACCTGACATTTGACCTGACTTGTTTCGACTTGGGATTGTGGTGGGTTCTGGCTTCATTTACTTTTACCATTGTTACCATTCTTAGTTCCTGGTATGTCTGCATAATTCTTTTGTATTCCTTTTTCCTGACTCTTGTTACACCTGGTATTATTTCTTTTACTTTACTATTCCATTACTACTGCTTTGTTTCCGTTATATCTGTTCACTGAGCTCTCGTAGCTCAGCCGCATTTTCTTTTCCATGCGGCAGGTATCTAAGCTTGGAGCTGGGTTTGCTTTGGGGATGAGAGTTAGAGTTTGCTTTGGAGACTTACCTTAGTTACCACCCATTATATTATGACTTAGTTTATTTGGGATTTTGTTCTTTTGTCTTTTTATCTTTTGAATTCATGTAAATTTGGTTTAAGCCATGTTGGCTGGATTGTCTTATGGATTTTGATTTATGGCTTCCGCTGTGTATGTATGAATGCTCTGATTTGTCACCGTGATGTGACACCTTTACCCTTGGCGGGTTGGGGTGTTACATCAGCTCCACGTACTCCTCATTCTAATGGTGTAGTAGAATGTAAAAACAGAACACTTCAAGAAATGAGTAGAACAATGCTAAATAAACAAAATATACCACAAAAGTTTTGGTGTAACGCCATTGACACATCCACATATATTTTAAATAGAGTCTTAATTAGACCATTTTTGAATAAAATACCATATGAGCTTTATAGAGGCAAAAAGCCTACTTTAGGATATTTCAGAGTTTTTGGAAGCAAGTGCTTCATTTTAAACACTAAGGATTATCTCACCATGTTTGACCCAAAGTCTTATGAAGGTGTGTTCCTTGGATACTCACAAAACAGTAAAGCATATATCGTTTTGAACAAAGAAACTTTAAGAGACGAGGAATCATTGAATGTAACATTCGACGAAAGTCCACCTCCCTCTAAGACATCACCTTTGGTAGATGATGACTTAGTTGAAAGTCAAATGGTTGAAAACCAAGAAAATGTAGAAAATGACAAGGAAGATGAACCTTTAAATAGGGAAATAGTCAATATCAAAGTATCTAGAAGTCATCCATTAGATAATGTCATAATAGAAATTAATGAAAAAATCTTAAGATCAAAATTTCAAAACCAAAGTAATTTCTTTTGTTTCATTTCAACAATTGAGCCCACAAATATAAAGGAGGCTATAAAAGTTGAATCTTGGGTTGTAGCTATGCAAGAAAAATTAAACCAATTTGTTAGATATGATTGGTCCCTCAACCTAAATGTCAAACCATAATTGGAACAAAATGGGTTTTTAGAAATAAAATGCATGAAAATGATGTAGTGTCTAGAAACAAAGCTAGGCTAGTAACTCAAGGCTATAATCAACAAGAAAGTATAGACTACGACAAAACATTTACACCAGTTTCTAGGCTCGAGTCAATTAGAATACTACTTGCATATGCATGTGCACATGACTTTAAACTTTTCGAAATGGATGTTAAAAGTGCATTTTTTTAATGGTTTTATTAATGAGGAAGTGTATGGCGCACAACCTCCCAGCTTTGCAGACTTTAAAAAACCAAATCATGTCTACAAACTTAAAAAAGCTTTATACGGACTTGAGCAAGCACCAAAAGCATGGTATGATTTACTTAAAACTTTCCTAGTTGAACATAAGTATACCATGGGGCTAGTAGACAACACTCTTTTCACTAAGAAAAAGGGATCACATATTATCATAGATCAAATATATGTGGATGACATCATATTCGGATCAACTTGTCAAGAGTTATACGACGATTTCTCAAAAATCATGCATGACGAGTTTGAAATGAGTATGATGGGAGAACTAAACTTTTTCTTAGGACTCCAAATTAAACAATTAGAAGATGGGATATTCTTCAACCAATCTAAGTACATCAAAGATATGCTTAAGAAATTTGGTCTTGAAGATTCCAAACCTATGAAAACTCCTACGTCTTCGAAAACTAAACTCACCATGGATGACGAAGGTGAATCCGTAGATAGCACTAAATATAGAGGAATGATTGGTAGTCTACTCTATCTCATGGCAAGTAGACCCGACATTATGTTTAGTGTTTGTCTATGTGCTCACTTTCAAGAAGATCCTAAAACATCCCATCTTGAAGCCGTAAAACGGATTTTTAGATACATTAAAGGTACTACACACTTAGGATTATGGTATCCCAAAGGAACGGGAATTGAAACCATAGTGTATGCCAACCCAGACCATGCCGGTGACTATGTCGATAGAAAGAGTACAAGTGGTATTTGTACTTTTATTGGACACTGTCTATCCGCATGGTTCTCAAAGAAATAAACGGCTTTAGCAATCTAACAACCGAAGCCGAGTATGTACCTGCAGGAAAAGCATGTCAACGGGCACTGTGGATGAAACAAGCTCTCGTCGACTATGCGATTCAACTCAACGACGTTCCCATTCTCTGTGACAACAAAGGAGCTATCGACCTTAGCAAGAATCCAGTTCAACATGCTAGAACCAAACACATAGAGATTCGTCATCACTTTCTACGTGACAATGTTCAAAAAGGAAACATCTCGATTGAGAAAGTATCCTCAGAAGACAACATTGCGGATATCCTCACAAAACCTCTTAAGAGAGAACCCTTTAACCTTCTTAGACTGGGTTTAGGATTAATGGAACCTAATGTGTAGTTAAAACCTTAGTTTGAACCTTAGATTAACCAAATGTGACAAAAATAACCAAAAACCAAATCTGATCCCACGGAACCAATCGACAACAAGGACGGAACCCTGATTTTGGTTCCGCCTTATCTGCGGGTCTCTGAGTCAGTTTTTTAACATATTAAACAAACACTCCTGTACTGCTTATCACATTCCCCAAAAACATACAAGCAACACCAACTCAAACCATAGTAAACCAAACTCAGAACTTAGGCATTCTACCATAACCAATTTGTGCTTTAATCCACTCTGTAAGTATCCTAACAATATCTACATTCCTGATCTGAGTCTAGGATCTCTATTTCTTGCACAAAACCAAAACTTGGGGATTATACATATTTTTTTATTAATCGTGAAGCATATTCATTGAATTACATAACAAATCATGTTTTCCATAGTTAGGAATTGGAACTTATAGGACATTATCATAATTCACTAAAAACCCCATGAGAAATTTTTTATAAATCTTCTCACGATTAGGAAAAACGATTTTTGCACATTGTTCATACAAATAAAAACGTTATGTTTTAAACATCATTTGCATAATGTCTCTTGAATGCTAAAGGGAATACATAACTAATATGTATTTTCGGGAACATTCAATCGAAGCTACATTGAATTAGGAGCATTTGGGTTATCTCCCGTTTTGTTACAAAATTTACAAAACAAAATTTTCATGCATTAAAAGGAGTTGAGATAACTACACTTCCATATTGTCCCAATGTAGGCACACACTAGAACATCATATCTAATACTTTCATTAGTTTTAAATAAACTATGTAATTTTTGTGTCTAGGATAACATCATGCCTCTCGCAACCTACTACGACCACAAAGACACCCTTAACTACCTCCCTAAACACCATAAGACCAAGGGACTTTCAACCGAACAAGTTAAGATATTTAAGGCTTTAGAAAAGAGGTACGTTCACGAGGGTAGAACCATAGATCCCTCATTTTTAGAAGAAACCAACATCCGACAACAATTAGCTACCATCAACTTTGATTGTCTTTTGGACATAGACGAACCTATATGTCCTAGATTTGTGCTAGAACTCTATGCTAGTGTCGTTCTTAGTTCCAATGATTATGGTCTCATCAGCGTCCACTTCAAAGTAAATCAAGCCCAATTCAACATTCCCTTGAACCAATTCGCGGAAGTCTTAGGAATTCTGGGTGTAGGTACATGTTTTTACACCGACAAATGGTGGTTGTCAAGCCTCGATTCCATTGTTGATCGTATGCCTCCATACGACTCACCCTTGACTCCAAAAGAGATAATCCAGGATCATCTCTTCCTCCCTAGGACCATCCACACTAGGACAACACGCCAAGGTCATGAGATTGATAGAGACCCGTTTGGCATGGAGCTAAACGAGCTTAGGCCCCAATTCAAGAAGTTGGAAGAAATTCTTCGGGCGAACGTTTTATGCACCATAGGGAATATGGATCATCTCAATGCTAGCCTTTGCTACATGCTCTATTGCATCTCCACTTATCAACCTTTCAATCTTGCATACTATGTGGCCAAAAGGATGGCCGACATACCCATGTTAGGAGCAACCGCTATGCCATACGGGATGCTTCTCACCCGTCTTCTTAGAGCATTTGCACCTATCCCTGCTAATGCTAGAGGTTTCTTACCTAACTACTCCCTCATTCCTCACACCTTTGTACCCTTAAGTGACAAAAGAGTAGCAAAGTTGAATGGAAAACCCCCTCATCCTCCAACCTCCTCATCATCATCATCCATGAGTGAGGATGACTGACTCCCTAATTCTAGGATTCCTCCTCCAGAATATTTGAGCCAACTTCCACCAATTGAACAACAAAGTGAAGAGTTCAAACAGACGAGAGGAATGTTCAAGAACATCAGGCGTTGGTTAATGAAGATAAACAAGAAACTCGACAAGCAGTGAGGGGATTAGGAGTGTTTGGTACAAACAATTTGAAACAATGATGTGGTGAATTGTTATGATTTTAGGATATTATCTTGACGTTAAACAAATATTTGAACTAACTTGATCATGCAGGGCGATAACATTTACATTATAATATATATTAAAACACAAAGCATACGGTGCCGTTTCATCCCCTTTTTTCCCGCCAAAAATTAGCCCCAACCCTTAGCCCATTTTCCTATAATCCCAGGCCAATTTTTGGCCCGGGCGGTATTTGATGTTTTTTTTAATACATATATGATAAAGTTTACCACAATTCCAGAACATTGATAATAAAACCCTAGATCCAAAACAGTGTACCACGCTATCTTTTGGATCGATGTTTGTAAGTACTGGCTCATGATTCCGGTGGTAACAATTGTCGATTTCAAGGTGCGCCGTGAGAAGGGATCAGTGAACAAAAAAGATGGCTGGTGCTGAAGAGACAAGAACAGTGGAATTAAGAATTAAGTCTCCGGCGTGTCTTTGGGTTTTCCGGGCAACCTTACGCCGTCATCTTCACTCCTACCATCAATAGTAAGTCTGATCATATAATTTTTAAAGTTTTTAATTAGTTAGGGTTTAATTATTTGATCATTAAAAATGAATTGGGGTTTAATAATTTCACTTTAAATTATTTCCCTTTCGAGCTTTTATATAAAAGATTGCAAGTTTTTGATTTTTGGGGTTTTGATTTTGCATTTGCAAATTTTTCCGAGGTTTGGAGCCGTCAGGTGAATAACTTTGATGCGGAGGATAAGCTTCGCGCGCTTGAACCTATGCTTTTGGGTAAGTTTTTGCCAGTTTTATTTTCACTAAATAAAAACTTACCCAAAAAATAGAACTGGCAAAAAAACCAATAATTAATTAAATTGATTAAAGGGTTATGTAATAAAGGTAAATATAAAGTGGGTTTTGGATTAATTTTAACAATAATGAGTTTTGGAGTAGAAATTTAATAAAACAAGTAGAGATGAAGGATTTATAAGGCTTTAGAGTGTTGACTGTCACTAAACATGGTTTAAACTGACTTGCTTGCTTAAGAAATTTAAGTATGGTTTTCCTTATAAAAGCAATTTGGGAGGTCTTTTTAAAGCTTATTTGACCGGCTTATGCGCTCAATTTTTAAAAGCTCGCAAGCTACATTTTAATTAGTAAGTACTTTATTTTAGCATGCTGATAACTGATGTTGTTTAGCAGGTTCATGAGGTTGCAGATGTTGTTTCGCAACCAGTTGACGCTCATACCTCAGTCAACGTCATTTCAAATGGTTGGTTTTTTGACTGCTTTCATCTTCCTTTACAATGTTATTGTCATACACATACTCCATTTTGTTTCTTTATAACAGTATATGCAGACGAAGGCCGTGGTCCAATGTTATTCGATTTTGGGGATGGCCTAATTAATATGCCATGAGGCAATTAACGATGCAAATATGCTGGAACGTGACCTTCATTTGCTTACTGAATTAGGAGCTGATCCTTTGTACAACATTGGTAATGAAATTTTCATAGGGTGTTAATGATGTTCGTTCTGTGTTATTGTCGTCTTTTATGCTAACATGTATGCCACAATTACCGTAACCGATACACCCACACATGGTGTTCACAAAAGGCTGAGAACAGAAATGCCCGAAGGTACATCCATTTACTCATATATATGGACACATGTTATTTAAAGCCTCTTTGAGCTGATTGGTCATTCATATGCTGTTTCATAATATCCGGCCAGCGTCCTTCACAGAGAACCCGTCAATAGCGTGGTCGTGTGCCATTGTCAACAGCAGGCCGCACAAATACAACACCCACTTCGTCACAGCCAGGATACCAACAATTTGTGCATGCATTTGGTTCTGCAACTTTGGATACAGACGGTGTCGTACAAGGTACATATATGCGTTTGATCATTGTCTATATGCATTACCAATTGTATTTAAACGTCTGATAGCATGGTTGTCGCAGATGTGCCTGAAAGATCTAACACAAGCCCGCATATTGTACCTGCCCCACCAGTTAGCAGTTCACACACATAAGTCCCAGAAGCACAAGCGGAACCAACACCAGCAACATGCCAGCGTCTAGCAGGTTTGTAATACCATTCGTATCCCACTGGGCGTTATTAAACTTTACATTGGCCTATTGAGACTTGAGAAAAATAAAATTTCATCCAGAAACTTTAAAGGATTATACTTACTGAATTTCTTTCAATTTGTACACCTTAGCGTTCACACGGTTTCTTATAACATTTATATGATTTTTTGTAGTTTAGATTCTTGGATGCGGGATAGAATTGCAGATGGTCACTTACAAATTAAGGTTTGGGTTTTAGTTACTTTACCCTTTTATTTCGTTATTCTTTACAGGTTTCAGTATCAAATGATAACGATTAAAGCTAAACAAGTAAATGCTAATGTAGCAAGCCAAGTAAATATGATGGTTTTTATAAAATCTGGTCGCCATATTCAGCGAAGGCTTTTTTTTTTTTTGGTTTTTAGACGCACCTATTCCTTTCGTGTCAGTGTATTGCTACTGCAACCGGCTTGACGAATCCTCTGAACATGGTGCGAAAATTGATCCTGAAGGCAAACCAGTACCTGTAAGTATCTATAGCAAATTGAATAGGTCAATATGAGTAACGGGTCAAAACAGGTTTTTTTTTAGCTGTATCAATTATTGATTGGATTGATCTTCAAAAATTTTGATTTATATTTTGAACTGTATCAATTATCAAGCAATAAACGTGTGGTTAATCATGAGGTGCTCAAACTAAATCACAACTTTCCATTCAGCTAATTTTCTAAAATTTACCCGTCTCACCTAATTTTCTAAAATTTACCCATCTGGGTCAAAGACTTTCCCTCCTCAAGTAACCTGAACATTAAAAACTTCGTCTGTTTGCCCGTCTGTTATGCATAACATCATGTTTCAGTGCCTTCGTATCGAAATATTAATTTATGCACAACGTTTTTAAAGTCACTATTTGCTTGACTAATAGTACCATGACTTACCATCACTTTGTTTAATGTTTGGGTCAGGTTTCCACATGTACTGGGTATTTTTACTAACGAACAAGTCGCGCGTTGGAAGAAAGTGGTTGATGCAACTCACAAAGGAGGGGCTGTCATATTTTGTCAACTGTGGCATGTTGGTAGACCATCTCATCAAGGTAGTGCTTAATTACTTTCATCAAATTCAATATGTCTTTGCTTCAAGTCAATACAAGTATACAACGCACGTTAAACGACTGTAACATGTAAATATGATACTAATTGTAATAACTACATAGACTAATACGTGGTACATTAGCCAAGTAAAATGCTTATGGGTCAGCCATCATTTAATCATTTTAAGCGAGACTATACAAAGATTGCTTTTCCACTGTTATATGTTAGCCGATAAATTTTTTCTGGCCTTATTTCATGAATGATGAATATGACATATTGTCGTAAGTGTGTTGCATCTAATGTTCAGAATCATTTCATAAAGCTTAACAGATAATAATTTTTATGCTGTATTTACGTGTGTATTTGTTGAAAAAACAGTGTACCATCCCGGTCGTGCTGCGCCAATATCATCAACCAGCAAGCTCATTTCAAAGAAGTGGAAAATATTAATGCTAGATGCAACCTATGCCGCGTATCCTGAGCCCCTTCCATTGGCAACTAATGAAATACTAGAGGTGGTTGAAGACCATCGCGTTGCAGCTACTAATGCTATTGAAGCAGGTTAGTTATATACATTTTGCACTCAATTATTTAAAAAGTGAAGACAAGCTTGCTACATCTTATGTTGTTGATACATTAATATTTGCCTTAATAAATAAAGCTATATCAGGTTCAACTGAATTCTAATTAGCGTATTATATTGTAGGTTTTGATGGCATTGAAATACATGGACCACATGGTTATCTACTTGACCGGTTCATGAAAGATGGCATAACCAAAATGTTATACTTTACATCAAAATCTCAGAACTCATATTAAACGAGCAAGTAAAAGAGTCGTAAGTTTCTTTTAGTATATTTTGTTGAATGAGTAGATTTACATGAAATACAAAATGGGAAATGGATTATGTCAAAAAATCTTGCGAAATGTCTATGCTTCAGGGCCTCAAATGGGGGCTGAACCGGATGTGGGAATGGGGACTGAAATAGGGAATCAGATGGGTACGTTTGGGTATTGAAATGGGGACTGAGGTACGTGTTGAAGTGGGCTGAAACGAGTATGTTTGGGTGGGTTTGGCCACATAAACTTTAAACACTCTTATTTTTCAAAAGCCTTTTTTATCTAGCCTATCTTTTTTTCTTACGACCTTATTGTAACTGAAATATGGAAATAAGCTCAAAAGCTGAATAATAAGCAGAAACATAGGCTTCAAATCCTGCCTCCTTTACCTGTACCCAATATGCTCTGTTTCTAAAACCCATTTTTACTTCTTACAGGACCCAAAAATTAGACCAGCGAATATAAAAAAAGCCAGAGGGTGATCACAATTTACAGCATTTCTATGAAAAAGGTATTTCTATTTCTGCGAAAACGTCAGAGTCTTGCCATGTTCGTGTGGCAAGCCGTTCTCATCAAGGTAGTTTGCAACTATGGTTAGTTGTGGGATACTCGGACACAACTTTGTTGCTTCTTTGACAGTGGTACGTACTTGGTACTTATTACTTATTGTCAGTCCGACAAATTTTTTATTGATAGTAGCAACCACACATGAGGTGAAAAAGACCCTAGGTAATCAAGCTAACAAAATTTCCCTTTTCGTATACTAGATTCCTACTGTATTTTGGGTATCTGTAGGCCTTCCTTTGTAAATTTTTTGAAGTAAATAATGATGTTTCTGTTAATAGTTTCCTGAAGCGACATATTTGCATCTAAATGAATCACTCACTGCTCTCCACCTTAAGTATATAAATGTTAACTCATCATTCATCGACCATAGTCATTTTCATTACAGTTCTGATAATATTAACAAAATTTTTTTACCAGGGAGAAGGTGGCTACTGCGGATATGAACGTCCCTGATAGCAGAACAAATAATACAGTGTTGGTTAGGCGAGCATCAACGGAGAGAGAGTTACGTCCAACGGCTCCAGGCTTTAAAGACGCAAGGTAATTTTTAGATTTCACTTTAAGGGGTGTTTGGCATTGCGTTTTGAAAATGATTGAATGATTCGCATCATATGCTTTTCAAACGCTCCTTTCTGTAACTGACTTCAGCCCACACACTACTGTTAAACGGGTCATTTGGAAATATGGACCATGTATGTATAAATCTGATTTATACCATGATATATCCAATGATCAACTTTTCCTTTTAAGTTATTTGAATAACCTTCTGCGCACTTTAACTCACACAGTTTCAAGATGGAAATAACATTGTTTCAAAGAAAAACAATGTTATTGCCATGGTCAGTGACTCATGAATAACCTTCTGCGCACTTTGAAACAACTTTTCCTCTAGATGGTCAATTGTCCAACTTTTTCTAATGCATCTGTCCCTGTTTTTCTTTGAAACAATGTTATTGCCATGGTCAGTGACTCATAATAACATTTCTCAACTTATTTTATATTTCTGCTATACACACGTCATAACATGGGTCACTGATCAGCTATCCTTACTCCAATGGATGCAGGTGACAAAGGCGTGTCACACAAGCTTTTAACACATTCAGGTAGTCACGTTGATTTCATAAAATATATATTAGTTTAGTTTAAAAAGCTTTTAACTTCTGCTTTTTTTTCCCTAACGCCTATTCTATTTGACAATGAATTGCAGCATAAAGTTGCAGATTCTGTGCTTATTAGACTACTGCCAGAAGACAAGGCTCACCTCGGCGCATAATTGACAGGATCCAAGTATGTTCAACTTCAAATATAAATTGGCTACTACCATGTTTTCTATCACAAGCAACGTAAACTATTACCAAACATCAACGAAAATAAGGCTGATTTTTAAAATTAGCAAAGTTATGGGCTATTCAGTTTTATAACGCAGCCAAAGTGGCTGGTAGAATCGGGTACTGACTTTTAGATTCGTGACTTTTTTTTTTAATTGTTATTGCACAAAAGTAATACCTGATGTCGTCGATGGTATAAAAGAGTCGGAGAAGAGAGACCGGTGATCAAATCTCAGATCTATCACCAGTAAGGTTCTTCTGTGAACTATTACTGCAGAATCTGGTGCCTCTTAACGTCACTGAAGTGAAACAAACAAAGAAGCGCATACATCGGTTAAAATTAACTACTGTGACCAATAGGATAAATAGGATAAGTATTTCGGTTTATTACATAGATGTAGTTACTGTTTGATGATGGCTTCCTTTTGCTTATAACAAATGGTATATTGGATCCTTTTTTTTTAAGCATTAGTGTCTGTGTTTCTTTACTGTTTATGCTATCTTCGGCATACATGTGTCATCGGCCTTTCTCTTACGTTTATACTATTTTGGCCATTAGGTGTGTCAATGAAAGGACCAACCATCCGCCAATCGCCATGATAGTTTAAATTTTCCATAATGATATGCTTCATAGTTTAAATTCTCATTGCCAAACATATGCGTGTAAGTGCCTTTTTATTGATGTGGTATTTACAGATTATCGATTTATGTTGTAAAACGTTATAGTGTTATCATTGCCTTACTAAAGTCACAAACAAAATAATAAGTTTTTAGTGTTGGATTAATAGTGTGCTTATACCAATCAGCTTATTTTGTGTCATACTGTATGCATAGATTATCCATAACTATGCATAACTATCAATTGTATGCATAGATTATCGCAGTGTTATTATGGTATTGTGTGCTATTGGCTTAATTTGTTGCTCCCCAGCTTTGGAGGACCTCTCGATTTCGGTGAGTGGAATTTGCAGATTATCATATTGAATTATTGACCATCTCAAAATCTCATAGTTGTGCTATATTATTTTGTAGGGTAAATCCAAGAATGCTGTCCTGCCACCTGAAGATCATACTACAGAGGTAGATTGCAGCAGAATCAGGCATTATCAATAAGCTGAAAATTAGCTTTAGGAACTACTGTTTGGAATTTTTTATTTCGTATAATAAGACAAAAAGTTTAATGAAATAAACATTAGCACTTATATTGTAACGTTGCATTTATTAATATTATACAACTGTTTATTTTAATTACTTTTCAGCCATTTAAAACATTAGCCGAAAAACAGGCATGCCCGCAACGCGGCGTCAGTCGCCTATCTCGTGTTATCAATTTTCCGTACTTAAGCCAATGTTTGGCTTAAACTCTATTAATAGCAAGTTCATTAGCCTTGATTTGATCTATATGATTACATGTGTTATTACCTGTGTTTTTGTTTTTAATCAATCACAACTAAGTAATTACATATGTTTTAGGACAATTTTTGGGATTTGAACGGGTTTCGGGTCTTTTGAAATACTCGCTGTATTGATTTTGTGATTGGTGGATATGGCAGAACCAAAAATTTGGTTCCGTCCGTTCAAAATTTTGGTGCCACCAAAATATACCCAACGGATCACGCGGAACCAAAAACAGGGGTCCGCCTTTGTTATCGTTTGGTTTCGCGGATCAACAGTCATATTTTTAAATTTTTTCGTTCAATCCCGCACTTAAGATCATTGATTCTTATTATTAGAATTCCTTTACTGATAATTCATCACATTAGGATCATCTTAGCAACATTAGACCAATATGAACACAATTTCCCATCAAAATTTGAAAATTCAAATTTCCACTCAAGTTACCTTTCTCTAACAAGCAAGGAACCCTCAAATTGGTTCCTTGCAATCCGTGGATCAATCACATCACTAGATTTCCCACTCACCCTTTGCATTTACTGCATATCTTCTTCATCTTACTCAACTCCATCTCAATGGATTGACTTTGATGATATGACTAGCTCCTTTTCTTCTCCAAAATCATTAGAAACCAACATTTTTCTATGGATCAACATCACATCCAAACAAACCCTTCCATAAACCTTACTGTCTATAAACTAGGAACTTTAGTTTAATCTTTTCTCACATCTTCACCATCATTCCTAAGCAATATTTCTTCATTTCTAAGCAACCTTCACCCTCACAATGACCAAATCAAACAACTCCTCAACAAGCAGACCACACAGAAGAATAGCAAGAATGAGTGTCAGACCTTGGGGTTTCATTAATCTCAACTCATCATCGGAAGAATCATCACCTTTGAACATCTCATCACCCATTGCTCATGAAAACTTCTTTACTCTATCAACTCCAACACCACCTCATATCATCATCAACACTCCACCACCCACCATATGTAACAACCCGAGATTTCAGGTCACTTTCCTAACCACGATAATTCACTATTCATCAATTACTATTCATCATTTACTATTCACCAATCACTATTCATCATTTCACTATTCATCGTTTTTGGAGTCAGTTTGAGACTTCGAGAAGCGTTCAGGAATTTTACTATTCATGTGACACTATTCATCCCCGGGAGGGAATCACTATTCATGTTCATTATTCATTTCAGCGTAAACGTAGTTTACGGGTATTCATATTCGCGTAACCGGTTTGGTTTAACTGCGAAATTCATGCATCATCAGTAGGAACACTGCATACGGACTAGGAATAGTCTGCATATCATCAGATTTACATTTTCATACTATTCCACTCGTAGGTTTACCAAATTAATATTTTTATTACATTTGACGTATTACGTATAATTACTTTTAATTAAAACGTTAACGCGCGATCAATAAATATGACTAACACGTCCGACAAACCCCACGATGGTCCCGACATATTTTTATACTCATTTTAATATCAAGAAAATTTTAAAATTCATTTACCCAGTATTTTGCAAATTTATTTAATTTATATCGTACGTTTAATATAATTACGACGGTTTTTGTAAAAACTAAACAATAATTACCCGAACACCCAATACTTGTACCCAACCTATTTTTGTGATTTTTATGACTTCGTCAAGTCCCGATTAACACCGTTAAATTTTATTTCTAGCAAACACGGTACCCGGTTACACTTAAAACTAATTAAAACTACACAAATCTTACATAATCTTTATAAATAATCATCACCCAACATGGCCCCCCCCCCCCCTTGTTTCACGCCAGCCCCCCCCCCCCCCCCTTTAGCCCCAAAATTCAGATTTTTCAACTCAATATTAATTACACCTACTTAGTTGTCTCCTATATATACATATTATCTCTTTATTCATTCATTTTTACATATCATTTCAAGAATACACAAGTAAACTCTCCCATCTAGTGTGTGTGTGTGTGTGCTCGGCAAGAACAAGAACAAGAGGAAGAACACATCAATTTTTCAAGATCATTACATAATCAAGTCTTACTAGTGTTCCTTTAAGGGTTTTGAAATACAAACTCAAGGGTTTATTAGGTTTTTATCATCTTTTTATCACTAATACTTCAAGTAAGTTGTCAACACCTATTTTCATAATTCTTTCAAGTTAATATCATGTTTATATCATTTTTGTAGAAGATTTACAAGTATATGTTAGTTATACCACTCTTTATAAACTTTTTACAAGTTGTAAGCCCTAGATTTGTCTTATAATTAGATCCTTGTTAGATCTACATGGATGATGATGTTTAGGACCCTTGACACCTTAAAAAGATATATGGTAAGTTTTAGAAAGATTGGTTGTTGTTTGTGACATTTTTGGATAAGTTACTAACTAGAAAATCAAGTCTTAACAAGTAAATAAAACATTCTGTCCTTAAAAGTGAAACGTGGGAAACTCAGTAGGTGTGAGATAATTTTTGGCCAAATATTTAGAAAATACATTCCGAGACGAAGCCGTGGCCGAAAACGGGGATAAAAACGAGTTAATAACGAAGGAGATATGATTTTTACAAGTTTAACGACGAAAACTAATTTTCCGGAAAAATAGCAAGCTGTTACACGACTTTCGACGGACCCGCTGAGGCGTTTAACGCGACCTAGATGACCCGAGCTACTGAAAATATATTAGTACATGTTTATACGAAACCACGGATATAAAGAACGTCAAAAACAAGCTAATAACGAACGAGATACACGCGTTTAAACATCGACTATATACATTTTATTTTGACAGCTTTTTAAGTAGAAAATGTTTACGTACTAAAAACTATATTTTTCACGAAACGACTATGGTGAACCGTAATTCTTATCCATTGGAACACGTACAATCAAAGGTTTATTAACGCGACTACCATATCACATTTCAATGTTTTCAAAACGCCAAGACCAACACTAACGTTTTATACACATTATGACACGACTAGTTTTACGTTAACAAGTTAACATATTTATACCAAGTTTTGGAAAAACTTTACATATCAACGATAACTAGTATTTTCAAATGACGAGTGGTATAGGTTACATATACATGTACATGCACTACATTGCCTCATAATCTAAGTAGATTATGCATATTCATTTTAGGTAGCGGCTAGTGTTCGCGCCTTGTTATTGCCAAGTATTCCAAGTGTTCCAGTATTTCAATTATTCCAAGTATTCCGATTTCATAGCATTGTTGTATCATCACTTCAGGTGAGTTTTCATAGCCCCGTATACATTTTATTATTGTTTTCAAATCCCACGGGGGAGAATACATTGCAACTGTTTTCCATACGAGCCAAAGTATCAGACTTCCTGTACATAGATTAAGTTACCTTGTTGCCAATTGAAAGTCCCCATATAATCATGAACCGTTAATTATGTTTAAGCGAGAGTGAGTGGATAGATCTATCGAGGGTGACGCCTCCATCCGTGTTGGCTTTGACCAACAACCGATAGCGGATGCATTTCATGTCTTTTCATTTGAGTGTCTGGCAAAACACTCCAGGGGCTCCAAAGAATTCAGTCACAGCGTCGGGGTCATGAGCTTAAGGCTATTGTACAATCATTTTTATGTGACTTATGTCATACACTTTATACTTGTGGCTATCGTATAACTTCATTTTATTAAACCTATGAACTCTCACCAACTTTATGTTGACCGTTTTTAGCAATGTATTTTCAGGTTATTAGCTATCATGTGGGCATGCATTGGACCATCTTGGAGTCGCGGGGTCGACTTGCATCACTTATTTTCATGCACTTATGTAACCGTTTGATCTACTATGGTTTTGTTTTTAAACTTGCAACATCATTTGGGACCTATGTTTTGTAAACTCTGATTTTATTTATGATCAAACGTGTATTTTCAAAACGACACTTTAGGTCGTTCAATATATCCATTGTATGAGACGCCATGAAAGTCACACCAAGGTATTCAATTCCGCTGCCATTGACAGGTAAATTCAGGGTGTGACAGATTGGTACCAGAGCAATGGTTATAGCGAACTAGGTTATCCTCATACCCTAGACTATAACTACCCCAACGGTAGCGTCTCATCATTACATCATAAGTGCACATTATTATTTGCGAGGATTCATTACATGGGTTATTCATTTCATTTTGCATTGTTGCCACAGAGATATGTCTTCCAATTCCCGCACTATTGTTATATTTTCTGATGTTTACATCGAGGACGCTATGTCTTCTACTACTCCCATTGTTGCACCTACTCCTCAGATTTCACTTATTGCACCACCTTTGGTTACTCGTGCACCTACAGATTCATCATCCCATACTATTCCGGTTTCCGCAGAATCCAACTCTTATGTTCCGACGTCACAAGACGATCGGGATGTCCCTATTACTTCAGCCCATACAGAGTATACCATTTGATAAGACGTACATGCTTAGTCCTTATGGACCTATTAGAATGTTTATTGCAAGAAAGATAGTATATCTTCATTCCCTCACTATTAGAACACTCACTACTCATGTATTACCACCAGTATCAGCTACTCATACCACTATTGGTCATCCCATAGTGCATACTCCAGTTTTACCGCTTAGACATCGCAAGATAGCGTAAAAGAAGGTAGTGATTCCTTCAGTATTATCACCATCGACTTCATCATCATCATATGGAACCCCATTTATACCATCACATTTCAGGGACTCTACTCACATACTTAACTTACCGCTTGAGAAGCGTACATGGTTTGATACACCATTACCATCTACCACTAAGGACACTATACCACCTTATAGATTAAGGTTGATGAGAGTTCGAGAGCCCTTACTGTTAGACAACCTACTACTCTTCATCGTTAGATGATGATCTCTAATTAATTGAGACTACACATGAAGGTTTGGATGCCCCACAGACCAAACAAGAGCAACAACAAATCGCCAAAGAGTGGCATTCCTCTCAAAGACTCTATACTATCTCAGGTTTAATCGACTCATACTTCCATGACATAATGAACCAACAAGATGCTTTGAGCAATGTTACACCACCACAAGAGAACTCTTCACAACTCCCTTTTCATTACCAAGTTTGATTACATCACATTCTAAACCGATGAGTTGGATTTCATCATTGGTCATCGTAACAACACCCCACCAATCAGATATGACACCGAGACCTTCGAGATTCGGGAGTCTAACCTTGCCTTTCAGTACGACCATTGTCATTTCTTTCTTTCCCATTCTCACTTGACATGAATTAGATAACATCTTGTGGATGACACCAAGATCACGGAATCGACAGGAACATTAATAGATTCCTCAGGAATGGATTGGAATCTACATTATCTCAGACATGAATCGATGCACAACCCCGGACCTCACTTCAGGACATCATCCTAGCTTTTACCTTTACTCGCTTTTACTATCATCCTAGCCACGGAAGGGTGGCGTAGTTCGAAGAAGCTTGTGGTATGTTGATTGTTGTACAACGAGATCCCCAAGTATTGACTTTACTATATGGGTATGGTTGTGCTATCTATGACACCGGTCAATGTAGACAAAAATTTTTAAGTGTTGTATTCATATGTTATGAGGATATACGCATGGTTGTGGTGGTATACCTAGTGAACAATGATCGTTGCTATTACGAGTACTCATGGTTGTATTTATACACACTGAGGTTGTACATGTTGTGGTTGTACATATCGTGGTTGTATTTACACTTGTGGTGGATATATATATACATGTTGTGGTTGTATATATTTTGTACGATAATCATTTCTAGTATGATTGTTGTTGATGTATTCTGTTGTGATCTACCAGAATTATGGCACCTAGGAAAGCTAAAGCCAAGGCTGCTGCAACGACTTCCCCAGAAATGACTCAGGCTGCTATCCGGAAGCTTGTTAGGGATAGTGTAGCCGAAGCTCTAGAGATTGAAAGAGCCGCTGTTGCCGCAAGAGCTGCCGAAGATGCTTCTCGGATAGGGACATCGGGAGAAGCTAGCAACGGAACCAATGGGAAGAAATGTACTTACAAGGATTTCAAGAGTGGAGATCCTACTTTGTATAAGGGTACTGAAGGGGCTACTGCCATGGTTCGATGGTTCGAACATACTGAATCTGTGTTTATCTTATGCAATTGCCCGGATGACTACAAGGTTAAGTTTGCCGTTAGTACACTTCGCGATCAAGCCTTATCGTGGTGGAACTCTTATGCAAAGCCGATAGGGATGGAGAATGCTTACAAGGTCACATGGGACGAGTTCAAAAAGTTGGTAACTAAGAAGTTTTGCCCACGAACCGAAGTGAAGAAGTTGGAAGTAGAGTTCTATGATCTGGTAACCGTGGGAAATGACATTGAGACTTATATTCGGAGGTACCAAGAGTTAGCCGCTCTATGCCCATCTATGGTGCCTGATGATGAAAAGTTGGTAGAGAATTTCATTGGTGGATTGCCCGAAAGCATCCGTGGTGATGTGATTTCTTTTGATCCGCAAACTCTTGATGAGGCAATCAGGATGTCTCAAAAACTCATAGCTCAAGCTCTGAAGAAAGTGACCCCCGCCAACAACAACAACAATAACTTCAACCGAAACCGTAACTACAACAATAACACCAACAATTACCAGAACAACAACAACAAAAGGAAATGGGATGACACCCAAGGTAACAACGCCAACCAACCACCACCCAAAAGACAAGAAACTGCACGGGCCTATGTTGCGGGTCCGACTGAAAAGAAAGGTTACGCCGGTACTCTACCAAAGTGTAACAAATGCCAAACACATCATAACCCGGGGGATTGCCCTAAACCTTGTTTCAATTATGGGAAGATCGGTCATCTGGCTAAGGGATGCAGGGCTGCTCCTGGGGGAAATAATCAGAATCCACCGCCAACATGTTATGGTTGTGGAGAAGTTGGACACTTTAGGAACAATTGCCCGAAAGGAAATCAGGACATGGGGACCAAGAGGAATTAACTCGAAGAATAGCGTGCGTGTTTGGGAGAGAGACCGTCAGGACATTAGCAACATCAAAGACAACAACAATGCTTAACCAGAAGGAGTTCATGTTTTAATAAACCGTAGTTGAGCCCTCTAGGGTTGTATCTTTCTTTTGTACTTTCCATAGGTATGTTGGTGTAACCTAGTTGTATTAAGCACTTTCCTATCCAATGTAATACCTATCTTTTGTTATCTTCGCGATAATCATAACCATCGTTTATTCCATTCCTATTCCAATTGCTCAATTCTCCATAGTTTCGCAACAATATACCTTTATCCTACTAGGGATTAGGCCGATTTCATTCTTGACGGACTAGTAGACTAATACCATTTCATAAGATTCATCCATGTATCCAATGAACCATTCAACAAATTTAATGCCAGTTATTTTACTACCATACGGGAGAACTATATATATATTTTTTTTTCCAGAACTTTCAAAATAAGCCATTTTGTACCACCCTATAAATGGAATTTCTGTCATTTTATCAAGTATTTACTACAGCTACGCGAGACAATTTTCATGTTACTTTCAAAGGAAATGCTTAGAAAATCATTTATCAAAATAACCCGTTGAACACCATCTAAAACTTTTGGGAAAAAGTAATACCGTTTCAATTTAACCAAGCATCGCATCGTTGGTCCTCAATTATACATAGCCTGATCACCTATGTATAATTCAGGAGGAATTATGCCGTGAAGAAAATAGTCACATTTTCAGAAATTATTAATAACAATCTTCATTCAAAAGCTTTGTAAACAAATGGAATTTTTCATGAACACCCCTTTTAACAAACTCCCACCGGATACTTACATCACTCATCACTCACTCAGCCATTAAGTTGAATTTGCACCATTGACTTCTCTAGGAGAGACTCTACATTATGAAAGATATTTTATGACATAGAAACGGCGAAAGGATAGACGATACCCCTCAGATTTCTAGCAATTCCTTTAAGATATTCCTTTTCTAATTGGATATACACGCTCTACCATAGTTAGCCCGACGAATCCTTAAGAGAACTACCTGAACACTATAGGATTTATTCAACACCACATAACCAACTTTGAATGGATTAGGATAATCTTTCGAGTATTGACGAATTTCATCATCAGCAAAAATAACCATCACGGGAATATATAAAGGCACCATTTAAGACACCCTATGGCCGAAGTGACCATATACATATTTATATATCGAATTTGGAAAGTTAAATTCACGGACCTAGAACTAAACCGGGAGACAACAAAGGAAACTTCACAAGTCAAGAATCAGTTACAAGAAATGAGAAAACAACGGAAGTTAGGTCGATGTATGATGCACATCATACGGAATTGATATCCTTGAACAACGAACCTCCTAGATTCAAGTAAAAGCACGAACTATGATTGAAAGCCTTGCCTTGGAAAGGCATGATACAATTTTTGGTAACCCGATAGACTGAGCTCTCGGTATTGGACCATTTCAGATTCTAGTTAGAACCGGTCAGTTGGCATACACACCTAAGTTTCCGTTAGAACTCAGCAACGTTCATAACACATTTCATGTTTCAAACCTCAAGAAGTGTCTTTCCGACGAGTCGTCCGTTATTCCACTCGAAGAAATTCAACTAAATGACAAGCTTAATTTTGTGGAAGAGCCCGTTGAAATCATGGACCGTGAGGTCAAACAATTGAAGAAGAGTCGAATTCCTATCGTGAAAGTTCGCTGGAATTCTCGAAGAGGACCCGAGTTTACTTGGGAACGAGAAGACCAAATGCGACGCAAGTATCCACATCTTTTTCCCGAGCCTGCTTCCGAAACCAACAACATTTGAATTCAGGGACTGAATTCCCTTTTGGAGGGGCGACTGTAACAACCCGAGATTTCAGGTCACTTTCCTAACCACGACAATTCACTATTCATCAATTACTATTCATCATTTACTATTCACCAATCACTATTCATCATTTCACTATTCATCGTTTTTGGAGTCAGTTTGAGACTTCGAGAAGCGTTCAGGAATTTTACTATTCATGTGACACTATTCATCCCCGGGAGGGAATCACTATTCATGTTCATTATTCATTTCAGCGTAAACGTAGTTTACGGGTATTCATATTCGCGTAACCGGTTTGGTTTAACTGCGAAATTCATGCATCATCAGTAGGAACACTGCATACGGACTAGGAATAGTCTGCATATCATCAGATTTACATTTTCATACTATTCCACTCGTAGGTTTACCAAATTAATATTTTTATTACATTTGACGTATTACGTATAATTACTTTTAATTAAAACGTTAACGCGCGATCAATAAATATGACTAACACGTCCGACAAACCCCACGATGGTCCCGACATATTTTTATACTCATTTTAATGTCAAGAAAATTTTAAAATTCATTTACCCAGTATTTTGCAAATTTATTTAATTTATATCGTACGTTTAATATAATTACGACGGTTTTTGTAAAAACTAAACAATAATTACCCGAACACCCAATACTTGTACCCAACCTATTTTTGTGATTTTTATGACTTCGTCAAGTCCCGATTAACACCGTTAAATTTTATTTCTAGCAAACACGGTACCCGGTTACACTTAAAACTAATTAAAACTACACAAATCTTACATAATCTTTATAAATAATCATCACCCAACATGGCCCCCCCCCCCTCCCCTTGTTTCACCGCCAGCCCCCCCCCCCCCCCCCCCTTTAGCCCCAAAATTCAGATTTTTCAACTCAATATTAATTACACCTACTTAGTTGTCTCCTATATATACATATTATCTCTTTATTCATTCATTTTTACATATCATTTCAAGAATACACAAGTAAACTCTCCCATCTAGTGTGTGTGTGTGTGTGCTCGGCAAGAACAAGAACAAGAGGAAGAACACATCAATTTTTCAAGATCATTACATAATCAAGTCTTACTAGTGTTCCTTTAAGGGTTTTGAAATACAAACTCAAGGGTTTATTAGGTTTTTATCATCTTTTTATCACTAATACTTCAAGTAAGTTGTCAACACCTATTTTCATAATTCTTTCAAGTTAATATCATGTTTATATCATTTTTGTAGAAGATTTACAAGTATATGTTAGTTATACCACTCTTTATAAACTTTTTACAAGTTGTAAGCCCTAGATTTGTCTTATAATTAGATCCTTGTTAGATCTACATGGATGATGATGTTTAGGACCCTTGACACCTTAAAAAGATATATGGTAAGTTTTAGAAAGATTGGTTGTTGTTTGTGACATTTTTGGATAAGTTACTAACTAGAAAATCAAGTCTTAACAAGTAAATAAAACATTCTGTCCTTAAAAGTGAAACGTGGGAAACTCAGTAGGTGTGAGATAATTTTTGGCCAAATATTTAGAAAATACATTCCGAGACGAAGCCGTGGCCGAAAACGGGGATAAAAACGAGTTAATAACGAAGGAGATATGATTTTTACAAGTTTAACGACGAAAACTAATTTTCCGGAAAAATAGCAAGCTGTTACACGACTTTCGACGGACCCGCTGAGGCGTTTAATGCGACCTAGATGAACCGAGCTACTGAAAATATATTAGTACATGTTTATACGAAACCACGGATATAAAGAACGTCAAAAACAAGCTAATAACGAACGAGATACACGCGTTTAAACATCGACTATATACATTTTATTTTGACAGCTTTTTAAGTAGAAAATGTTTACGTACTAGAAACTATATTTTTCACGAAACGACTATGGTGAACCGTAATTCTTATCCATTGGAACACGTACAATCAAAGGTTTATTAACGCGACTACCATATCACATTTCAATGTTTTCAAAACGCCAAGACCAACACTAACGTTTTATACACATTATGACACGACTAGTTTTACGTTAACAAGTTAACATATTTATACCAAGTTTTGGAAAAACTTTACATATCAACGATAACTAGTATTTTCAAATGACGAGTGGTATAGGTTACATATACATGTACATGCACTACATTGCCTCATAATCTAAGTAGATTATGCATATTCATTTTAGGTAGCGGCTAGTGTTCGCGCCTTGTTATTGCCAAGTATTCCAAGTGTTCCAGTATTTCAATTATTCCAAGTATTCCGATTTCATAGCATTGTTGTATCATCACTTCAGGTGAGTTTTCATAGCCCCGTATACATTTTATTATTGTTTTCAAATCCCACGGGGGAGAATACATTGCAACTGTTTTCCATACGAGCCAAAGTATCAGACTTCCTGTACATAGATTAAGTTACCTTGTTGCCAATTGAAAGTCCCCATATAATCATGAACCGTTAATTATGTTTAAGCGAGAGTGAGTGGATAGATCTATCGAGGGTGACGCCTCCATCCGTGTTGGCTTTGACCAACAACCGATAGCGGATGCATTTCATGTCTTTTCATTTGAGTGTCTGGCAAAACACTCCCAGGGGCTCCAAAGAATTCAGTCACAGCGTCGGGGTCATGAGCTTAAGGCTATTGTACAATCATTTTTATGTGACTTATGTCATACACTTTATACTTGTGGCTATCGTATAACTTCATTTTATTAAACCTATGAACTCTCACCAACTTTATGTTGACCGTTTTTAGCAATGTATTTTCAGGTTATTAGCTATCATGTGGGCATGCATTGGACCATCTTGGAGTCGCGGGGTCGACTTGCATCACTTATTTTCATGCACTTATGTAACCGTTTGATCTACTATGGTTTTGTTTTTAAACTTGCAACATCATTTGGGACCTATGTTTTGTAAACTCTGATTTTATTTATGATCAAACGTGTATTTTCAAAACGACACTTTAGGTCGTTCAATATATCCATTGTATGAGACGCCATGAAAGTCACACCAAGGTATTCAATTCCGCTGCCATTGACAGGTAAATTCAGGGTGTGACACCATAACACCAGTGGCTACCACACCACCACCCGCACCATCTCAACCAACAAGATCACCATCACCTCCTCAATCACCCAAACTTCAACCCATTGAGTTGTTTGCAACTCCACCAACCTCACCACACCCCTATCTAGAAACTCTTGAAGACCTTCAACCTAGGTCCACCAATCCACCACCAATGCCTTTTGAGGCTCAACCTTCACAAAGAGAACCACTTCTCTTCCATCCCATCTATAGGGACATTCACGGTCCTCTTTACCGTGATCAAGCTCCATCCCAACCTTTCTCACCAACTTCCACCCTTCAAGCCATTGATGATTCACTGTGGATTAATCAACCACAAACTCAAGGCGAGATTAATGAGGAACTCGATCGCCTCGACGCCTTCTCAAACATGGTGGATTCTCACCTAAATGAAGCAATGGATTTACAATCCACATTGCTAGCATCCATCATGTATCCCACCTATGTTCCACCACCTCCACCATTAAACAACCAACCACCACCACCACCACCAACCAATGAACCAAACCTTTCGCCCTATTTCCCTCTACATGGTTGTTCCATGTGCGAACGAACCACCCACCTAACTCAAAGAACCAACATTTTGGTTCATGAGTTACAAAATAAAATGCGGTTCATTTTGAACCACATCTTAGAGCGCCTAAATGCTCTTTCACACCCACCACAATAGACGCTAGGATTTTCTCTATTGTTTTTCTTTTATAAGATTTTTAGGACTCTTCTTTTTATTTCTAGGTTATTTTCCTATTTATTTCCTTTGTAACATCTTAATTTGTGACTTTGGTCACAAATAATTTTCAATGAAAGGTGTTTGATGTTGTTCATGTGTTGATTGTGATCACTACATGTGCCTTATATGGTTGGTTTCAACCATTATACTTGGTTGACTTATTACACTTGCTTGAATGGGTTGAACTATTATACTTGGATTGAACCTTTGTATTGTAGCTCTCATTACTTGGTTGGCTTGAATCATTTACAACTAACCTTTGCCTTGTAGCATTTTTCATCCTTGGATCATATACGTTGGTACCCTAGCAATAGGGAGTATTGATCAAGGGGGAGTTAATCATTCACTATGCTTTTGTAGCATCATTCATCATTGAATCATATACTTTGGCACCCTAACAAGGGGGAGTATTGATCAAGGGGGAGCTCATATAGCACTAACCTTTGTTTTTGTAGATTCAAGCATCATAAACATGGCACTCCAATTTAGGAAGTATTGTTCAAGGGGGAGCTAATAAGCACTCAAAATTCATTTCTCATCGTACTTGGCACTCCAAATTATATTAAACTCATACATCATACATTTCATACAATTTAAAATGGCAAAATTGCTTTTAAATTTGCATAAAACAAGTTTAATCTATATTTTTAAAAGACTTGCACTTTATTTATTCCATTGCTTAAAAATAAACATTATGTTTTGTCATCAACAAAAAGGGGGAGATTGTTAATAAAAATATCGTCTAAAAACGTTATTTATCTTTTACGATCTTTACTATATTTTGTTAATGACAATTATAAACTTTATCTTTAGCAAAGCATAAACATAAGTTAAGTCTTTTACATTTATAGCTATAAGCTTTTAAAAACTCATAACATGCTACATACATGATCACTAGTTTATACATGATACATACATGTTACATACACTTTACATTTTACATATTACATTTTATTTCTTAAAATGGAAATTTGTACAATGACATCATGGCATACATCATATTAAGATCTTTAGATATCTTGAAGATTTTGAGAATATCATGGAAAGATCTTCAAGCAAAGAATTAGATTTGATAATATCTTGGGTAGATTTGGAACGATATTTGGAGATTTGCTGTCAGGGACTGGCGGACCCAAAATGCATAACGGACGGAACCCTTATTTAGGTTCCGCCCAATCCGTGGCCTGTTTTATCATTTTGCCTATAAATAGCAGGCCACTCATTCTTGTTTTCTCATCACTTTTAGCATAAACAACATTCATTCATTCTTTCATTACTAACCCATTACATATTACATTCTTAGTAATCTTTCTTTTGTAGCAAAGAGATCATAGCATTACAAGCTTCAACGTACTATTATAAGACTTGTTAGAATAGTCACTGTGTGATTTAATTGTACTTCGCACATCATTGTTGTACCAATCATTCATATACCTCAGTAGAGTCCGGTTAGTATTTTAGTCCTTAAAATACATAGAGTGTCGGGAGTGGTTGTGCCCATGTAAAAGAACTCGATATCTAGCTTTGTACTAGAAAAAGAGTAAGCGACGTGTAAAGGTTTTCTCCACCTAGAAGGGAGCTTGTTTCTTAGTGAAGAAAAACTCTCGAGTTAGAGGCTCGAGGAGTGGAGTAGGGCAAGGAAGAGAGTCCTTGTAGACCGAACCACTATAGACATCCGTGTTGTGGTTAGATTGTTTCTTTCTCTATTTACTTGTTATATATTGTTTATTGTTTGCATAACTTTGAAATCACGTTAAGTATTCAAAGCAAAAGAATTTTAACACCGTAAAACTATTCAACCCCCCTTCTAGATTTCCACACATTAAACAACAGTAAGATAATCGCGGCCATGATATTAAATACAACCACACCAACAGACCAATATCCATTACACTCACTATCGGAGCCACTACCAACCACCATCTCTCTCCACCTAATTCATCTGAATACACTGACACGGCTGTGTTCTTCCGTGATATTAGTGCGGATCCTAACTCCACAAACACAAACAACAGGTTCTCTCATTGTCATCGTCATACTCTTTAGATGATGCATAATCCTTACGCGCATTATGCTCTTCTATTTCCTGGTTTGGTCTCTTGTCAGAATCCTTTTCATCCAGTGGACAATCTGAAGTACAAACCATGATAGACGATGATACCAGCACTTGAGATGTTGAAACCACAGTAAAGCTTAGCAATACCATCAGATGCAAGTATCTTCTTGTAGACATCAACCAAAACATTAAACTGCCTCTCTCCTCCTTTCTTTGCAGACTTAGAGTCGTTAGCCAAATGGGTTCTGGCGTAATCTAGAGAGTAGACGAATAGAAGTGAGGAAGCACCAGCTGCACCTCCAGATCCCAAGTTTCTGGCAAACCACTTCCAGTAGAGACCCCTCCCATAAGAAAGTCGATAGCGAACCCTAAAAGCATCTGGTAAGGTTGTGGTTGTTGGACACCTTCTGTCATGGTGGATCCGAAAACACCAAGCTTCTAACCATTCTGTACCAATGTCAATAAAACAGTGATCTAATCCATAAAGGTTAACTTGATTAATGAAATCCATAATAAGTTATATAAAACTAATGCAAACAGTACATCAAAAAGTTTTCTTAAAACAAACTACTACGAATCGCTGAGATACTTATATTTAACAAATTAAAAGAGAAAGAATTAAAGAGTCTACACAGACTCGAAATTTGTTGATGAAACAAAAAACATGTAAACCTACGAAGAGAATCACATCAAATCAGTTGTTAGAATTAAATATAGAATTCAAAAAAAGTGTACCATAACATACTTTCATCATAAAAACCCTAATAATTTTAAGCTATCATCTCATTAAAAAACACAAAATAAGACGTCGATAACAAATAATGATCCATTATAAAAAAATCACTGAGAAAATAACCTCGTAATTTGATGTATACCTGTATATATAGAAGATTGATCAAATTATATCACTTATTAAAAAAAGAACACAAAATAAAATGTCAATTTAAAAAATTATGATCCATTATAAAAAATCACGGAGAAACAAACCTTGTATTTTGATTAATCCCTGCATATATAGAAGATTGAACAAAAAAAATTACCTTTGATATTTATAGTGGATCCAATCTTGAGTCCAACTGATGAGGTAAAAAATTAAAGAGACACATATCAGTTAAATAACATGCGAACAAAACAAATTAAAAAGGCTCATATCAGTTAACAAACATGCGAACTTTTGTTGCTGTGCAATAGAATTTAAAATTGGTTACAAAGCTAATTCAATACAGGCATATTAAGCAAATTAAATCATTAAAGCATACAAACCTCATTGGAAATCAAATTAATAATCATGTAATGTAAGTATACATACAAAAGAAAGATTTACGTACATCATTAGGGTTTTGAGGGAAAAGAGTTGTATCTTTTTTCTATATGTGATTAGGGATATATTGTGGAACTAAATTTAAGGAAAAGATACGTATTGGCAATGAGGTGTTATTATAAGATATCAATTTAAGAATGTCATTAATGTTTCCAAATGTCTATCACAAAATCTAACTTGGTCCAACGGTTGAAGTGCTTGCTTTTGGATGTAAAGACCCTGGTTCAAATCCTGCAAATGACCAAGTTTTTAAACATTTACGAAATTCATTTTTAGCTACACCAAAACATTGCTTAGGTGGCTTTAATTGTGATGACATGGAATAAAATGTGCTTATGTGGTATTACGAGGTGGCATTAAATTTGATGATGTGGTTTTAAAATGGTCAAACGCCTCCTGTTATATATAATGTGTGTATATATATATATATTATATATATATATATATATATATATATATATATATATATATATATATATATATATATATATATCAAGAAAAAAAGTAGAAAAAGAAGAGAGAAAAAACATATGGACTACCATCCCGTCTTTTATTTTAAGAAAATGTCATGAAAAATACAAAAAGAGTTAGTAGTTAGAGAGTTGAGTCGAGTCTTGCCTTAGCAACGCCTCATTGTACATGTAGTTGACCAAGATAATTGACTTGCCACCAGTAAAATTCCCTATATCCAACAAACCATGTTTTCCATACCCTTACACCTAACGTTACAATCCTTTAAAAGCCCTCTTTGATAGTTTAACCTAGGTGCTTACGCCAAAGTAGTGGAGGTATGATCCTTTCCTAAGCCTTTGGTAATCTATATGCTATGACAGGTAGAGAGTGTTATATTTTCCCGTTTCCATACATGTTATATAACTTTATACACCCGAGAGATGTCAGAATCCAAACACTTTGTTAGAGGTGCTAGTATATAATTTCCGTGCTTATTTTGACTAACGTGGAATGATCATGTGTTGTAATTACTTTTATATTAATGTTAAATGACCCATAACTTGTATTTTGATTAGCGTAAAAGCTCATTTGCTTGAGGACCAGCAAATCCCAAGTGTAGGGATATTTGATCAAATATTTCCTCAAATCGTTTCTTTTTGTACTTTAGGTACTTGGGACGGGAATTCTGGAAATTGGCACTTTTTTTACGTATTTGGATGAAAAAGTTAAGAAAACAACGAAGTCGCAAAAAACCTGTCAGACTTGGAGATCTGACGGCGTCACAAGCTACAACGTGACGTCGTCCCTTGTTTATGAAGGTAGATATTTGGTTCAAGTTTATCAAGTGACGCTTCAGAGGAATTTGAAGATTCTACAACCTGACGCTGTCAGGTACAAATTAGAGATGGGAGTCACGTTTTAAGCTAGAAAGAGACGGCCCAGAAGAATTAACAAGTGACGGCCTCAAGATATTCCTGACGCCGTCATAACGGCGACTTTTACAAGACGAAACCCTAAACACGGCGAGCTGGCGGCGTCACGACCTATAAGGTGACGCCGTTAGGGTTGTAAATCTATATATAGTTTTGCAATTTTTCATTGTAATGTGTAACACTTTGGAAGACAAAACCCTAGACGATTTTCACAGATTTTGTAGGGATTTTTCATCCATGTTCAATTGAAGTTAAGTTATTCGTTTAATCATTCAATATGTCTATGTGTTGTTTGATTACTTTTTTATCTTTTCTTTACCTTAACATGTTAGCTTAAGTTTATTTGTGTTTGCTTAGATCTAGTGAAACTTAGTTATTGAATATTGATTTGTTGTCTCTTGTTTAGTTGATTGCCTTGCGTTAGGCTAAGAAAACTGGCTGACCTCTTATACATAACTAGCTTGAACGTCTTAGAAAATGCAACCGTAGTGTGCACTATTGGTTTTTCTTGTTGTATTTATTGCGAGAATTGCGGCTTGTAGATCCTAGAATACTTAATAGACTTTAAGCGATTTAGGGGAGACTAAGATTCATAGAGTTGGGGACTTCGGCACCTCCCCACGACCAATATTAAGGAATACAGCGCTTCAACTAAAACAAGGACGTTGATTAACAACTAATTCCGTCAACTCCTTCAAAACCGAGATTTTTACTTGCTTTCTAAAAAATATAAAAATACAAAAAGAATCATCCCTCACCTCTATACCTATCTTGTCATACATCTTGACCTTTCCATAACTATTGCGAGACTATTCCCCTAGAGAACGATCAATCCCCTGGACTTACCTATACTACACTACAATGGTTAGGTAAACTGCCTAGGAGGATTGTAAAACCTTTTGCGAGGGTTGCAATCCACCGCATCATTTACCTTCCAAACTTTTTGAAAATGATCAAACATGTGTTGCTTGTCAAAAGGGAAAGGAGCACATAGCCTTTTGTAAGTCCAAAACAGAGAACTCAATCATTCTTCCTTTGCATTTGTTGCATATGGACTTGTTTGGTCCAACATTTGTAAAACGCCTTATGAAGAAAATGTATTGCCTAGTTGTCACAGATGATTTCAGTAGGTTTACATGGGTTTTCTTTCTAGCTTCTAAAGATGAGACTAGTGGCATTCTTAAGTCCTTTATAACTAGAATAGAAAATCTAGTAGATCACAAGGTTAAGGTGATTAGATGTGATAATGGGACTGAGTTCAAAAGTAGAGAGATGAATCAGTTTTGGGAGATGAAGGGTATTTTGAGACAATTTAGTGTAGCTAGAACTCCTCACCAAAATAGAGTTGTTGAGAGGAGAAATAGGACACTAATTGAGGCTTCTAGGACTATGCTAGCTGATTCTAAGTTGCCAACTACTTTTTGGGCAGAAGCAGTTAGTACTGCTTGCTATGTGCAAAATAGAGTGTTAGTAGTTAAGCCTCTTAACAAGACCCCATATGAACTTTTTCATGGTAGAACACCAATTTTATATTTTATGAGACCTTTTGGGTGTCATGTTACCATTTTCAATACCATAGATCACTTAGGCAAATTTGATGGTAAGGCTGATGAAGGTTTCTTTGTTGGATACTCTTTGAATAGTAAATCCTTTAGAGTATTCAATAGTAAAACAAGGATAGTTGAAGAGAACTTGCATATTAGGTTTAGTGAATCTACACCTAATGTTGTAGGTAGTGGACCAGATTGGTTATTTGATATTGATGCACTAACAAGAACAATGAATTATGAGCCAGTTGTTGCAAGTACACAGTCTAACGGTTTTGCAGGTGCAAAAGAAAGTGATAATGCAGGTCAAGCTAGAAAGGAGACAGAACCTGTCAAAGATTACATTTTGGTACCATTATGGACTGCTGATCCATCATTCTCCCAAGATCCAAAGAGTTCTCAAAAAGATGGATTCAAACCTTCAAGTAATGATGAAAAGAAGGTTAATGAAGACCCAAGAACAGAAAGTGAATGTGATGATCAAGAGAAGGAAGATAATGTTAGCATCACTAATAATGTTAATACTGCTAGTGATGGGAATAACACTAACAATGTTAATACTGTTAGTTCAACAGTTAATGCTGCTGGCATAGAAGTTAATGTTGTTGGTAGAAAAGTAGGCATTGAAATTCCATTTGATCCACAAATGCCTGCTTTGGAAGATACTAGCATATTTGACTACTCAAGTGGTGACAAAGATGATGGTAAAGTGGCTGACATGAACAATTTGAATACAATAATCCAAGTCAGTCCTACTCTAACTACAAGAATTCATAAAGATCATCCTCTTGATCAAGTTATTGAAGATTTGCAATCAACTACATAAACAAGAAAGATGTCAAAGAATTTGAAGGAACATAGGTTTGTTAGTACTCTTCAACAAAGAACAAACCATAAAGACCTTCAAAACTGCTTGTTTGCTTGCTTTTTATCACAAGAAGAACCCAAAAAGGTAATTCAAACATTGAAGGATTCAAGCTGGATAGAGGCTATGCAGGAAGAGCTTCTTAAATTCAAGTTACAAGAAGTTTGGACTTTGGTGGAGTTACCTAATGGAAAAAGGGCTATAGGCACTAAATGGGTTTTCAGGAATAAAAAGGATGAAAAGGGAATTGTGATAATAAATAAAGCACGATTGGTTGCTCAAGGGTACACACAAGAAGAAGGGATTGACTATAATGAAGTCTTTGCCCCTGTTGCAAGAATTGAAGAAATTAGACTATTTTTAGCTTATGCTTCATTTAAAGATTTGGTGGTGTATCAAATGGATGTAAAGAGTGCTTTTCTCTATGGGAAGATTGAAAAAGAGGTGTATGTATGTCAACCACCAGGATTTGAAGATCCAGACTTTCCTGATAGAGTATACAAGGTTGAAAAAGCACTGTATGGACTACATCAAGCTCCTAGAGCTTGGTATGAAACCTTGTCAACATATCTGTTGGACAATGCGTTTCAAAGGGGAAAAATTGACAAGACCTTATAGATCAAAAGGCACAAAGGTGATATTTTGCTGGTCCTAGTGTATGTGGATGATATCATCTTCGGTTCAACAAAGAAGGAGCTATGCATTGCATTTGAGAAGTTGATGCATGAGAAATTTCAAATGAGTTCTATGGGAGAACTTACATTCTTCTTGGGATTACAAGTGAAGCAAAAGAAGGATGGCATATTTATTAATCAAGATAAATATGTTGCTAAAATTTTAAAGAAATTTGGGTTTACAGAAGTCAAGACTGCAAGCAAACCAATGATGATAGTGAAGAAGTTGATGTTCATATGTATAGGTCAATGATTGGTTCATTAATGTACCTTACATCTTCAAGACCTGATATCATGTTTGCAGTGTGTGCATGTGCTAGATACCAAGTCAATCCAAAGGCTTCACATCTTCATGCTATGAAAAGGATTTTTAGGTACTTAAAAGGTCAACCAAAATTGGGCCAAGCTTGGATAGGAAGTCTACAACAGTAGGTTGTCAATTCATTGGATGTAGATTAATATCATGGCAGTGCAAGAAATAGACAGTGGTTGCAAATTCCACAACAGAAGCTAAATATGTGGCTGCTTCAAGTTGTTGTGGACAAGTGCTTTGGATTCAGAATCAACTACTTGATTATGGGTACAATTTTATGCATACCAAGATCTTTATTGACAATAACAGTACTATTTGCATAAATAAAAATCCTGTTTTTCATTAAAAAAACAAAGCATATAGAGATCAGACATCATTTTATTAGAGATTGCAATAAAAAGAAATTGATTCAAATGGTTAAAATCCATATTGACAAGAATGTTGCAGATTTGCTTACAAAAGCTTTTGATGTAAGAAGATTTCAATATTTAATTGTTATTATTGGAATTTTAAATCTTTAAAGTCTTTTACCTCTTTATGTTTTTGTAGTGTTTTGTATGAATTAGTATTGTTATTTAAGTCACTAAGAGTTTCTGCTGTTGGTTATACTTACTACTGTTAGGTATAACCAATAATGTGATCATTGTGAAAATTGTTATGGCTTGTGTTTTCTTGATTTTTGGACTAACATTTTGCAGAAAAAACAAAGAAAAGTGTTAGAATGATGATGAAAAAGTTGTTTGGAATGGAATTTGAGTTACTGTTGGTGACTCAAAGTTAATGCTGCTAGGCATAACTTACTACTGCTGGGTTGTTCAGGGTACTATTTCATAAATACATCGATTAAGGGTTTAAATCATTCAATCAATCAGTTAATCAATTTCATTCTTCAATATACTCTCTAATTACAAACCCTAAATCAATTTAATCATCCAATCTCAAAACCCAACACAATGGCGAATCTAAAGTTTGCTGATTGAACAGTTCTGGTCTAAACCCATAGAATGTGATGGATTTGAACAGATAGTGGATTTTCTGAATGCACATCCTATAAGGTATGCGTTAACTGTCAATCCCACTATATATGTTTCCTATATTGAACTATTCTAGTCTACTACTGTGGCCAAAACTATCAACGGGGAAGTATAGTTACATGCCGTAGTAGATGGCAAGGAGATAATCATCACTGAATCATCTGTTAGAAGAGATCTTCAACTAGTAGATAAGGAAGGTATTGACTGTTTTCCTAATTCTACCATTTTTTAACAACTTATATTAATGGGGTATGAGAAAATTTCCGAAAAACTAACTTTTTATAAAGCATTCTTCTCCCCTCAATGGAAATTTCTAATTCATACTATTTTCAGTGTCTAAGTCCAAAGACTACTGCATGGAATGATTTTACCAGTAATACGGCGAGCTGACGGCATCACAACCTATAAGGTGACGCCGTCACAAGTGTAAACACATATATATTTTCGTATGTTTTTCATAATTCGTGTAACATCTTGGAGTAGGGTTTTAAGAACGATTTTCTCAGCTTTTGTAAGGGTTTTAGAGCCCTCCAAACACATGTTTCATTGAAGATAAGTTATCATTTTAATCATTAAAAATGTCTATGTGTTGTTTGATTACTTGTTTATCTTTTCTTTGCTTTAACATGCTAGCTTAAGTTAATTAGAGTTTGCTTAGATCTAATGAAACCTAGTTATTGAATATCATTTATCGACTCTTGTTTTATTGATTGCCTCGTGTTAGGATAAGAAAACTGTCTAGTTTCTTATATGTGTTAGCTTGAATGTCTTATAAAACGCAACCATAAAGTGCACTATTGGTTTTTCTCGTTGTATTTATTGCATGAATTGCGGCTTTTAGATCCTAGAAAACTTAATAGACTTTAAGGGTTTTAGGGGAGACTAATGTTCATAGAGTATGGGAATTTGGCACCTCCCCACGACCAATATTAAGGAATAAAACACTTCAATTGAAACAAGGACGTGACAATTCGACAAATCAGTAGGAGATAACCAGGGAGTAAGGATATCTAAATGAACATGCTTTCCCTATCATATGAGTTACCACCAATTTACTTTTCTTGTTTTTAGTTTAATTAATTTTATATTAGATTTGGTTTAGTTAGCTTGTAGCTAAACTGCCCACTCTTCAAACCCTGAGATTTTTACTTGCTTTCTAAAAAATATATGTTAATAAAAATAAACTTTAAAAATGTTTATTTATATTTTACGATCTTCTAATGTTTTGTCGATAACAAACGTAAAATCATTTTAACGAGTTAAATAAAATACGTAACACTTTGAGCCAAAAGCTTACTAACTCATTTCATTAAACAAATAAACCTTAAACATATTTAGTTAAACAAGTTTACATAAAACCAAAACCATTTTATAAAAACACTTAAGTAAACTAGTTACTTACATTTTATAAAATACATGTTGTAAATTAACTATAAAAGACTTGGACTATCCATGACCCAGAAACCAAGAGCATAACTCATAACCCATAGAGCTTAACTCATAACCCATGAATCATTGCATAACATCATGCATGACATCCATAATGGGTAAAACCCATGACCCATGACCCAAAGTCCATAGCTCATAACCCAAAGTGCATGACCTATGACCCAAAGATGTCTTTGACATCAGGCATGACATCATCTATCCATGGATCATAACCCATAACCCAAAACCCGAAAACGTAACCCAAAATCCGAACTGTGGATACCAGATAGCCGGATCCCTTGGATTACACTGGCCATATCTCTTTGGGAAGGGATCCGCCGGATTTGGGTGAACAGTGGACAGTTTGCCTATAAATAGTGAGCCATTTCTCTCTTGCTCTTTACCCTTTTTAGACATACCTTCTCTCTATTTTCTAAACTCTCTAACCACAGATCCAAGGATCTTTCTATGTAGTCTTTCTTTGAGATTCTCTAGGTTCCTTCTAGAAGGCGAGATCACGACCTATCGAAGACTTGCAAGCCCGTGATATGAGTTGCTAGGATTCTTCTCCTCCAAGATCACAGAAGTACAACTTGTTCTTTCTTCTTCTCAAAAGGGTGTTGTAGTTATGTTGAGTCGTTAGGTGTAAAAGGACGTTGGATCCTTTAGTCTTGTTGTGCTAGTTGTGTTGGTTTGGTCCGCCGTGCTAAAGACCCAGTATCTAGCCTTATACCGGATAAAGTGTAGGTGATGAAGGTTTGGCTTTATCTCGTGAAAAAGCCCGGTATCCAGCTTTGTACCAAATAAAGTGTAAGTGACGTTGTGAAGGCTTCTCGGCCAAGTGAAAGGAGTTTGTGTTGTGAAGTGTTTACGAACTCTCGAGTAGGTGACTCGTGGAGTGGAGTAAGGCAAGGAATGTGAACTTGTAGCCGAACCACTATAAATACTTATGTTATGGTTGTGTCTATCTCTCTCTCGTAGTTTAGTTTTATATGCTTTACTACTATCAATATCCAACACGTCAAAACTAGATTGACATAAGTCGATCTATAAGTTTCAAAAAAAAGTTTTAATCGGTAAAACTATTCAACCCCCTTCTAGTTTTCTACAATTGGCATCAGAGCTTTGTTACCAAGTTTCTTAAAGTATATTGTACTTTAAAACTAGAAACGATCAGTGTATGTTTTGAAAATTACAACGAAGGAAAATCTTTTGTAAAAATTGATATCTAACTCATCTTTTACAAAAATATTAACACTTTCCATATTGGATATTGTTAGTATTATATCCTCCAAATTATTCTAACATACCTCCTTGTAGAAATCTTCATGTTGGAAAAACTTTTAAAAGCTCATGAAGTATTGCTCATTTAGGAGTGCTCTCACTCTCAAAGATAATACGGCAAAGGTATGTTTATTTTTTTTCTTTTAGGTGTTACTTGTCCGTGATTGAAAAAGTGTTGATCTATATGGTACAAAATTATTTGATATGCTTGTATCTACATGATTTGTCTTTCAAAATCCTTTTCGAACATTTATTTTCTTCAAAAAGGAGTTATATCAACACAAATTTTGTTTTTCTAAATCACAAAACTTAAAAGCCTCTCTTGAATCATAAGGAATAGTATTCCATCTAAATTCCTTTCTCTTAACTCGATGCTTAAACCAATATATGGAAAAGGTTCCCTACTCCTTAGTCATACTTATTACATTCATCTCAAAGCTCCTTCAAGACAAATAAATTTTTTTCCTTGCCTTTCATACAAACTCATTTTCTAGAGCATTTAAGGAATTTCTCTCGAGTAAACAATATTTTCAAAACACACAAGGCATTTCTTAAATTAACCATAAAAATAATGGCAGAACTTGAGTTATCGCAAACCATTTAACTTGTGGAATCTTATGTGACATTAAGTGATTGACCTTTCATGTCATAATGCGTAACGCATCCTCGCGTCGAGATTAGTAAAATTAATGGTGTGCTAAAATAATCATAAAAACCGGAAAAAAAAATCTTTTACATCGGCTGTATTACCGGATCCCTTCATCTTAAGAGGTCGGATCCCTTTCTCAAAGGATCCGGCAAAATTGGAAGTACAGAATAACAGATTATATCACAGCCTCTCATTCTTCCTATCCATCCATCCAAAATAAACATAAATATACTGCTCTCTTAGGATTCAATCCTCCCTCAGCTCAATCCTTCAATCGTCTTCGTAAGTGATTATCATCCTCTACATTTAACCCTATAATTTATCTTCGCAAACTAATTTGAGTAGGTATAGGTTAATCATCCCTAAAAATTCATAATTAGACATTAGGAATGATATTTACATTAAAACATCATACAAGGAAATTAGCATTGTTAATACAATGTAAAAACTTTACACTAAATCACCTGATTGATTATAATAAAAAGGAATATTTCTTTTATTCATCATAATGTTTAATCAACTTGTATATGTCTTAAGATGCCACGCATTTATCATTTCGATCATCATCCAACCAACGCCTATATTCCAAAAATCTCGTTAGAACCTTACACACCTATAGAGTTCGTTAATGGATTCGAAAACCTTGAGTCACGCTATATTCATGAAGGTCGGGTCTAGGATCCTGCTATCATTTTTAAGAGAGAAATTAAAAGAAGATTTCAAGCTATTAACTTTGAATGTCTGCTTACAATTAACGAACGAATTTGTCCATGTTTCATTTTAGAATTCTTCCGCAACATTAGTCTCGTACGCAACACGGATCGATCCCTCTCACTTTGGTTTTGCATTCAAAACTATAAGTTCTACATGCCTCTCGAGCAGTTCGCTCAAATTCTTGGAATTTCAAATCTCGGGCAATTTGGCTATACGGAATTCTCTCTTAACCCTGTAAGTCAAGAAGAAGATGGTCCATATTACAAATTTGCTCCATCTACCGAAGAATTAATCAATGTTCTCTACAGCTCACCACATGTCAGAAATCCCGACAAAATCCGTATGTTAGAACTCCGTCACTACCTTCAACCCATGGAAGTTATTCTACGTGAGAATTTCTTAAGCCTATTAGGTGATCGTAAGTATCTGCCAGCCTGTTGTGCTCACATGTGTAACACCCCCAACTCGAAATATGGCAGCACAACATAGTTTGGGGTATTACTTACGGGTATGACAGTCAAAATCATAGAAAACGACCTCATCACGAGTCGTTTTAATAAAAACATATCATTCGAAATATAAATAAACATTGAAGTTCAAAATATTCTCAAACATCATACGCAGCGGAATAAAAGATACAATTTTAAAAGGGTTTTTCGAATGATAAAAGGTAGTAAAAAGTATATAGATAGCCATCGATAGTCTTCTTGCCACTCCCAGTGCCAGTATAGTATACATCAATTACCAGAGATAAAACATGCTAAAAAGTCAATACAAAGGTTGAGCGTAATCCATAGGTTTAAATGTAAAGTAGTTGAACAAAAGATTTTCAAGCCTGGAAGATATAAGTAACAAATACAGATATCAGGTAAGCGTCAAACAGTTGCTAAGCTCATGACACGCAAAACGTTAACCGACACCAATAACATTGGCGTAAGTCAACAGTAACCGCGGAATTTATAATATAACAATTTGCCCCCAATTAGGTACTTTTCCAGATACCTAGTGAATCTCGAATATAGTGCATCACATGTTTCCGGCCTTGGTCAACATGGCGGGTGGTCATTCCTATAGGCCTATATGTCAGGAATAAAAATATTCATGTGAAGACTCGGTCACCTCGAGTATCTATTTAGCATTTATATAGCTCGTAGTATTATCCGTATTATTAGTATTATTAGTTATTATCGTATTCGTAGAGTGGGTCGGGTCTTTACCCACTGTCAGCTCACTCCACAGCCCTCTCGGGGCAACTTATGTTAGTAAGTATAAATACCCCTCTCCACCTAGGGAGAGGGTTGGATGTTCTTACACTTCAAGCTAATACATTTCAATTTCTCTCACTAGAACATCTCCACTTTCTCTCTCTAACTTCTTCTAATCGGCTAATCACTAAATCTATCATTGTGTTATGATAACTAATATTCTACAATTGGTATCAGAGCTCATGGTTTGATTAGTTTGATTGTGTGTGCGTTTTCTTGGTTAAAGTTAGAACAAAAGATTGGTTTTTGAAGGTTTATAGGCTTATTCTTAGTGTTCTTTGATTCTCACGTTTGGAGTGTTAAAGATTGTGTTTGTACAGTTGCTACAACCTTCTGGGATCAAGTTGTGCAAACGAAAACCAAGTAAAAACGTTCAAAAGGGTGATTTTTAGGTGGTTTTTGGTGAAAAAGTTAGGTATTTCTTCTCTGCGATTTGACTCTCGGTGAGAGTTTCTTGGCTGCGATTTGAGTAGGGTAAGGAATAGACTAGTTGCGATTTGGCATAGTTTAATCCTGCGATTTGAAGTTTTGCCCAAAAGTGGAAAGAAGACAAAATGGCAAGACAGTGACGTTTTTGTCGGTTTGTGACTTGCGATTTGACAGTTTTGTCCTATAGTTAGTTATGCTTTGCTTCTTGCGATTTGAGTTGACTGCGATTTGGTTCTTCTGCGATTTGAGCATTTCTGGGTTGTGATTTGAGTCCTTCGATTTGAAGGTTGCGACTTGAGATTTCACCACTGTGATTTGAGTGTTGAATCACGCAAGGTTGTGATTTGACCTGATTTCTCATTGAGATTTGCCCCGGTGTACTCATTATTTTGTAATCAAGTCATTACACACACTCAATCACAACATAACCTTACCTAACCTAACAACAATTCACCGATTCCAGCAAACAATCATTACTTTTTACACTCAATCACTAATCATCGTACCAATCCAACAATTATCATAACACACTTCCAAGTTATCATTATCTCACGGTTTCTTCTTGATTTTGTAAAACTCCGCGAAAGAAACGATTTCTCGGTTTAAATCATAGACTTGTAAAATCCCGTGCACGTTTTCACAATGTCTAACCAATCAGATACTTTCATATCTAATGTACTCAAGCTGTACGACACAAGTGACAAACATGTAACTTCCAATCCTGTACAACAAACAAACGTGTATAATTCTGATAATCCTAACATGGAATTGTCATGGTCGAATTCTCACGAGAAAGAATGCCCTAAGCCACTAATGTTGATTAATGAAAAGGAAAGTCGAATTGAATGTTTTCGACTGCTTCACTCCCATCTCAAAAGTTTGTTTGAACAACCTGGGTACTTAGGAGGTTACAAACGAGCCTTCGCAACACTTTTTGGTCAAGATGTTCAGGACTTCACTGTCAAAATGACCTTATACTTAAATCAACTTGAACAACAACTTGATAAAGAAGAGTTTTACGAAGGTAGATCCATAGCTGCTTTCCGTGTGATCAACAACCAACTCCAGGTGTTCATTGATTCGCAATACACTGAGGACTATGAGTATGACAGTCAAATGACAAAAGGGTGTTTTGCTAACTATACTGGAACTGAGGTTGATATGTTCAGAAAGACATTACTACACCTAATGAGTAATGTTAAGGGGTTCATTGAAGAAAGGACTAAACAGATGGGAAATGGAACAAATTCAGACAAGTATGATGACAGTAACAGCACTGGAGCTAATGTCACGAGGCGTGAGGATACAGCTTACGAACTAGAAAACTACCAAGTACAGTCTGCTTAGGTACATCAGTCTGATCAAGATAATGACCTTTCTAATGAACCACAACATACTGATCCAATGAAACCTACATATGATACCTATCTGATGGAACAGACTGATAGCAATATCACCTCTGATTCAACAAATACGTGTCATATGAAGGGAGAAATTGTTCAGGATGCTGAACATGATGATGTGTCACAGTATTTACCTATGGCTGAGCTTTTTAAATAAAATGACATGGTTAAAAAGGATGTTTTTAATGAACTTTCAAACAGACTTTTACGACTTGAAAAACATTGCATTGATCTTGAAATTTCAATGCAACAAAAGGAAGAAAGTCTTCAAACTAACCTAACATGTAAAAATCTGGAATATCCTGAATTCCGTGATTTTTTTATTATAAACGATTTGAAAGCTCAGCTAGAGGCCAAAAACTTGACGATCAAAATTCTGAAAAACAGTCTGGCTGAGATGTATGACATGTGCAATAAAGTTAAGGCTAAACGTGATAAGAAAGTGGCTGAATTAATCATTGAAAAAGAGTCTTTAAAATTGCAATGTAAAAACCAGATAGATAATATCAAAGAAATGAAGTCTAAGTGTGTAGAACAGATGACCTCTTTGATAGATAAAACCGATGCATTCAAGGCTAAAGTTCAAGAATAAATTTTCACAATCACCGCCCTTAAGAACGGATTGAGGAAATTAACTGAAAATAGTGTGAACACTAAGTTTGCAAAACCATCAATCTTGGGAACACCAGTTTCACAACCTCTTAGAACGAGAACAATGGTTAGACAACCAAGTGTGTTTAAGTCTGAACGATCAAAACCATCTAACCTAAGGTATGCAACCCAAGTTGATGTAAAACAAGTTTTGTGAAAACCAGTCACTTCATAAACTAGACAAAATGTTCAGTTAGTTACTAGTCATTCTAAGGCTCAGCCTCATAAGTCAAAGGTTATGGAAGTAGATGCTCATGTTAAGATGCACTCCCCTAAGATCAGAAACCACAACAGGCCCGTAGGACCAAAGAAGCATCCTCAGAAACCTAGTGGGCAGATTGCTGTAAGACAAGAAAATTCTTCCAATAAGCATTCAAAGGTGTATAAGAAATCTAACACTTTAAGATCTTGCCTTAGGTGGTTACCAACAGGTAGAATTTTTAAGAAAGTTGGTCTTAAGTGGATACCTACTGATACAGAAAGCTCTTCCAAGAATGATTGTGAAAATCCAAAAAGGCAGGATACCATAGTCACTAACCCATATAAATGTGAGCAATATCGTCGTGTTAGTGCAGGGAATCTTTACCTAAATGCAGAAACATCTACGATTTCCACCAAAGGAAAACTCATGGTGTGGCGGCCAATAGGACTGACATCTCCTAATTTGGGGGTTCAGAAAACACAACAGTGATGTTCGTGCATATTGATTTCTGATCTACTTAGTTCAGAACTCGTACTTCAATAGCATATGTTGGGAAGAATATCGGTTGTTATTCTTCATGTATCCTTTGTATATACTTTAAATTTAAATATAGAATAGAATCTAATATATCTAATGCGTAAATAGATAGATATAAAATAATCATAATCCATAAAAATCTGAAAAGCACAAAAATACCAAAAACAGTCTCTCCAGACATGTCTTCTGGTTGTCGATAACATTTACGGCCCTAGAAATGTCATTTAATAATGACACGGGACCTTAAATGAAGCTCGAACAGAAGTTTAGTTGAATAATTAAAACATGTCTGAATGGCTTGCTATTACTTTAGATAGCAACCCGCGGTTCAAAATGGGGAAAGCACGTCGCCAAAAAGACGGTTGTTCCTCCCACTGGGTGAAGTTCACCTGGGCATGGATTACTTTATATCCATGTTTTTCCCGACTTGATGTACGTTTCAGTGCATCACTTTTCGTATAAGAAGAGAAATCTTCTTTACAACCACAAATACTTTTCCGTCTATGATTCTTCAGAAAAGTATATTGTGTCACATGTTGATCTAACGTTATTAGATAATCAATCGAACTTGTGCTTTCATAAATTTTGCATACTCAATCAACGACTCATCATTCTGATTTGTAATCTGGTCATTGATTGAGGGGGAGAGTAGTTTTTCAAAATTTATGACAACCAGGGTTTCAGTCTGAGAAGGTCTCAGAGTGTAAATTTTGTATGCTAATGGTCTCCTAGGTGTACTTAAATTAGAGGACCAATAATGCCTTTGTCGAAAGTTAAGTAAACAACTTAGAAAAGACAGGGACCTAACCTGCAAATAATAGAAAAATGTACCCTAGGTATAAATAGGCCCACGTGCGATTTGATCAAGTCATAATCGCATACTCAGTCAAACCTTCGTCAACGTTCACTGTTCATCTTCCCCTCAAAGTGCGATTTGCCTGATTTTCTTTCTTTATCAAGTGGAATCTTGCCTAGGTATCAATTAAGTTTTGATCAACTCAGTAGGTTAACTTAATTAACAATGATCGACTCTAATCTTCTCTAGTGGTTCCCAGGTAGTCCGTTCGATTCATCAATAAGATCTTGGTGAGTGCATATTTTTGTCTTTTGTTGAGTGGGAAATGCTTAATATCATGTGTAGGTGTTATGTTTTAATGCTGATTTGCCCCCATACCATCTATTATTGTGTTCTTGTTTTGTCGAATGAAAGTTGACTCAAAAAGTCAAAATCATGCGTGAGTCTGTATTCTCTCTGGATAAGATTGTGCCTTGGTTCTAGTTTGTAAATGGTATTGGCTGGATATTCCGTTATTGTGTTTAGCAGCCGTATCTACTAAGATTGAATTGTTTGGAACCACAATAGTTGCGTGTCGCTAGTTAGGTGTGTGAATGCGGTGTCGACTCTATGTTTCCCATGCACGACTTGATGTCTAAGTGTGTGCTTAAGAGTGAATTTGATGATTCTAGGAAACGAGTTATAAAGTTGTGCCTTTGTTTGATTTTTCAGGCTAAACATTCTTGGTTGCGATTTGCCAGTTTTTTTCTTGATTACGATTAGAGGAAAGATTCTTCTATGCGATTTATGGTGATACTCTATGTTGTGTGTTGTGATTGGGAGATTTAGTGTGTTTTAAAGGGTTGTGACTGCTTGCGATTTGTCTGTTAGGATTTGTTGGGATTGAATCTTGATGGTTAACGCTTTATGGGTACAAGGTATACCTTGTTGCGATTTGCCCGAATTGTTCTTGGTTGCGATTTGATGACTCGTTCTTGATTGTGATTTGACTATTAAATTAAGTTGCGATTTGGTTGTTAAAAGTCTGCTGATTACGATTTGATCTGTCTATGTCTGTTGCTATTTGAATACTTTTGCTAGGTTGCAAATTGATTATCTCAAGTTGCGATTTGACTGTCTCAATATCTGCGATTTGAACACTTTGGAATATTTTACTTTCTACGATTTGGCTCATATGTGTCAGGACTGCGATATGATTATAATATTGAGGTCAAATCGTTAGGTCTGCGATTTGATCTAGACATCATTTTATAATCAAATTGTGGGACCACATGTGTTGCGATTTGCTCCCACATGGTTGCGATTTGAATGAGTAATACTGCGATTTGATCACCTGAATGCTTCCGATGAGACTATTGCTATATGTGTTGCAATTTGATGTTAGTCTTGATTGTTGCGATTTGTGCTCTTTGCGATTTGATCCTCAAATTAATTGCAATTTGACTGTTACGATTTGGTTTATTGTGGTTATGTCTCATTCAAGTTCATGATCTTGTCTAATGTCTATTCTTACATGTTGTATACTATGAGCTTTCACTTGACAAATCATCATTCAATTGGTGACTAACTGTGATACAATGTGTGCATCCTGCTTCCATACTGTGATCTAACCTCGAGCATTGGCTCATGACTAACATTTCATCTATATGTTTGCTGCCCTGTGAATGTGTGTGCAGAGTTAATGGCTGATACTAATGTCACCGGTTCTGCTGCACAAGCTCCTGTGGTCCCACCTCCCATTCGTTCAGACGAACAAATCCCACCACATGACAGATGGGTTCCTATTGGAAGGAGCAACTGTTATATAGATATGGAAAAGACTCAACCAAATCCTATATACAAAATAGCAGTGGACATACTGAAGGAAACTTCTTTCTTTAGTGCATTTACAGCCAGTTCAGATATACCCTCCATATACATTCAGTAATTCTGGAACACAGTTAGCCTTAACAGAGATACTGGTTGCTACCGTTGTCAACTAGATAAACAGTGGTATGAACTCACTAAAGACACTCTTAGAGAAGCACTTCAAATCTCACCAGTCATTATGAACGAACCATTCATTCCACCACCGCCACCCGAGGACCTCATCAATTTCGTAAATGACCTGGGGTATCCAACAACAGTCAACAAGCTGTCATATGTGATCACAAATGACATGTATCAACCATGGAGGGCAATTGCTACCATCATCAACGTGTGTCTTACTGGAAAGACTTCGGGATATGAAAGGCCAAGGGCCCCAGTGTTACAAATCTTATGGGGAATCGTAAAAAGGGCGAACATCGATTTTATTGAACGAATCTGGGAGGAATTTACTCACTCTATTCCCACGTTCATTGAAGACAAGATGAAACTAGGTTTGCACCAAGCTAGTAAGAAATCTGTAAACAAAATGGTGATTCCAAGCATCAGATTAACAAAGAGTATAATTCAGCACCTTCAAAGTCAGCACAGGTTTCATCCTAGATCAGACTCACCCCTCCACTTGCCATCAGAGGAACATGTTCTGGGAAATCTTAAGTTCTCTGCCAAAGGAACAAAGTAGGAGGTCTTTGGGATGATCATACCTGAAGTATTGCTCTCAGATAATATTCGAAATGCTCCCTATTACCCTGAATATCTGAGCAAATTGGCGGCATATCAAAAGCACCTCTCAGATAAGCTGGGTGGTGTTTCTAGTTCTCCTACACCCAAGCAAAGTAAACCACAATCGAAGAAAAGAAAGGATGTATCCCCAACAAAGGCAGTATCTAAGAAAACTAAGAAATCCAAAGGGAATGTGTCAAGTAAGAAATCAGGGTCCAAAAGAAAAAAATTAGAAAAACAATCTAAAGATGAAGACGCTTTGATATCTGAATCAACTCTAAGGGATGAGGAGGATGTTAACGTCCAAAAGGCTTTGGAACTCAGTTCACAAGAGCACGCAGAAGCATTGGGTCGCACTACTAAAGGGGTGGTCCTCAGAGAACCAGACTCAGGAAGACGTGAACCAATGCCAGTGGTGGAAGGAAAAGGAAAGGGGGTTGCCACAGCTAAACAAGCGGCTCAAACACTTCTAGATATCTCCTCACCAACATCCAAATCAACTACCACACAATTCATTCTTAAGAAACGTGAACCAGAATCTTCCAAAGCAGTCGAATCTTCTGAAACTCCAAAAGTGAACTCCCCAAGTCTAGAATTCAATCCAAACTCCAGTGACACAGAATCTAACGAGCTTGCAACGGTGGAAAAGGATGCAGAGATGAAGACTGCACAGACTCAAGATGATGTTGAATCTGAGCCCGTCAATGTTGAAAAGGAGATTCAAATCCTAGTAAAGGAAGTCACAGGTACATGATGAGTTTGTAGCTTCAGCATACCCTAGTGTTCAAGAAAACCTGAAGATGAAAGTCGATGACTCGACACACTTGGAAGAACCAGCAGGGTCAACAGGGACTCTGTCATCTCTCAAAACCTTTGATCACGACCCCACTTTTGGTGATCAGTTCCTCAATGACAAAACTGATGATGCTGATGCTGAGCCTGGAAAGTCAAATGAAGAAAATGAGGTTATATCAATTGTTACGGTCCCTATTGAACAAGACACATCTGCACTCCGAACAATGGCAATTCCTATACCCACGACAACTCCAACAATTGTTGTCTCCGCACCTGAAGCAACCACAACCGCAACCATCACAACAACTATACCAATCTCACCATCTCAATCAACCCTCACCAACTTAGAATCACAACTGGCTACTGCTCTCAAACGTATTGCTGATCTGGAACGTCTAAATCTGCCACAAGTGGTAACTAATTACGGGCGTAGGTTGTCAAAGTTGGAGGTTCTTAACATTGAGCATAAAGTAATTATTGCAGTTGCTGAACATGCTAATGAAGCAGTAAAATGGGCAATGGAAGCACCAATGAGAGCTCGATTCAGAGACCTTCCTACAGTTGTCATGAAGGAAATTCTACATCAGCGAATGTTCGAGACTGTAGGTCACTATTATGATCTCAACACAACACACTTTCTCGTTCATGAATTAAACAATCACACTCGATCTACTACTTTATCTAAAAAATAAGCTACGTATGGAAATATAGATAAGCTAAATACGATAAGCTAGAAATAAGAGAAATGAGAAGAGAAGAATAAGATGGGAGGTTTTCATTCAAACGATTCACACACTAGCAAAGCTTCCGCACATTCAATAGAAAACCCACAATAAGAATGACTCCCTTGCCTTGTATTTATAGGCATTGGGAGGGGAATAATTCTTAGGAATATTCCCTTTACATGTGCTAAGGATAAGAATAAATGATATGACCGGTCCAAGGACTACTATTGAACCGGTCCAAAAATACAAACAATATAGTCCTAATTATGCAACATTAATTAAATGAACAAGACTTGTAAAGTAATTTAAAACGTGTTCCTAACAGAGACAAATCAACACAAAAGTCATGAAGATCACAAAAAGCTATACGAAGCATTGGAAAAATCTATGGACCACGATAACACTGATCAGCTTATGAAAGAACTGGCTGAAACCCGAAAAAGGAAGAAGCGGAGACAAGATAAACCTGATACACCACCCGGGTCTCCGCCACATCCTCCTCCACCTCCTCCACCATCTGGGGCATCTGGAGCAGCTAGTTTTTTTGGAACTTCAGGATCTTCCCAATCTCAACAACAGCCCCATCCTTCGACATCATCCACAGAAAAGGATCAGTCAAAACAGTCTTCTGGTCCCAGCTTATCAAAGAAAGCTTCATCTGCTGGATATGCTGCATGGACTACGGTGGATACTAGATTCAAGCCTTCCTTCACATCAATTCCTGAGGAGTTTGTCGTGCATGAGGAATCAGTTTTAGAAGCTCAAGATTCTTACTCTGACAACGAAGAAGACACAGCAAATGCCAATATTCCAAAGGTAAATCCTGCCCAAGAGTGGTGGAGGGAATTCTTAAGGAATGACACATCAGAAGCTTAAGGTTCTGCTAGGAACCCTCCCACAAGGGAAGTAATGGAAATGTGGTTGAAGCCTTTGACCGATGAAGAACGAGCACCTATTCCAGAACCAGCTTGGTCCGTGTCGTCATAAGATATAATTTTTCCCAATAACAACTGGGCAGCTGTGTTTGCATCTCACCATGAATCTCCTCCTGAGAACTCACTACTAGCTCAAACGGGTGATATGGGTTCCTTTATTGTTTGGTTCTACAAGAAGAAAGGAATCACGACTCTCACTCCTCAAGATCTGGAAGGTCAAGCTTATGAAATAGTCAAAGTCTTCCATCCTGATGTGCATCATCTTCAATATCAGATGGAAGAATGTCACCGGCTCTTGAAAGATCAAGTGGATAACCAGATTCTCACTTACAACGTCAGCAGACCTCTCCCCATTGGTGGTCCACCGGGTCAAGTTACTATTCAAGCTGATTTTTTCTTCAATAAAGATCTGGATTATCTTTGTTTCGGTGATAAGGGTGCCAGATCAGATGTGGTCAGATGAATAACACAAGTATGATGTTGCTGCATCTTATGGTATCACTCATTGGTGGTTCCACAAGAAACGATTCTACATCGAAAGACATTCAGCAGAAGGTAGTCTTCGGGGAGTATGTTTCCATGTGAGAATCCTGAGCGTTGTCAAAGTTGAGACCCAATTCATGTATGGGTATGACTATCTGAAGAAAATAGTGCTTCGCCGGGCGGATCTGAATGAAAATGTTATAGCTGAAAGTGACTTCAAGCACCTATTTTCGAGTGACTTCGAGGATCTCTACTTGCTAAATCTTCAAGGACATCTGGACCATCTTCATCCTCGTGACAAGAAAACACTCTTGGCAGCGGTCAATTTATGGATCAAGGGTCTCATTATCAGACAACGAGTAAGTGATTTTCAGCTCGGGATTGAGAGTTATCAGACTCAACTCAATCTCACAAAACCTAGATGGGAAGCCAAGGGATTGGAGTTCACGCACGACTACAAAGTCATCGAATCTCCAAGAGCAGTCAAGTTTACAGACAAATATGGGATTCCGATGATCATCCGGTTCAATAAGATTCATAAGTTTAGCGATGGAACTCTGAGACAGATTGATGAAGCCTTGGATTATCGAGTGAAAGAAGTCAAGATCAACCCACATATTCCAGGATTGAACACTCAGTTCTTGACCGAAAAGGATGTGCTGATGAGTGAAGAGTTCATGCGAGCTATTGAGAGAAGGCTGAAGACACAAAGGATCTTCCGCAACCTGGAAAGCTTTGTTGGTGGCAGAATTCGAGAAGGAGATTACCAATTTCTACAGAGAACCGAATGAATATATCTTCTCTGTAATGATTAGTCTTCTTTTGGGGTTATTTAATCATGTAATATCATAAACTTTGCACTGATCTAGTAGTAATCAATATGTGATGTGTGTATGCTAACTTTACCTCCCTCTTGGTTTGAGGGGGAGCACTGTACACCTTTACAATCAGAATATATTAAACCGGACCACATTTTCTCCCATATTTCTAACTTATTTAAATCAATTGGGATCACAAATCTCAAGTGCTTTGAAATTTTTGATCGGGGGACAGAATGTGATTTAAATATGAAATTCTGATAAAAAATGTGATTTTTTTTAACTCAAGTGTAGGCTCTCCCATATGTGCTAAACCTTTTCGTATATCGATACACATATTGACGGGGAGCGGATGATTTCTGATGGCAATTATAGAAGAACACCAAAGACCGACCACTTTATTTACTTGTTGGAGTTATAAGGATGGTAAGGTTAGGTATATGTTCCCACGATCCTGCCAGAACCGGAGGGATCTACCCAGGGACAATCCACTAGTTAGTGTAGAAGTCCTTAGGTATGATTAAAAACAGAGACAAGTGAGAATAAGGGAAGAGTGCCGACTGAGATGGAGCTAGTACTGGAATAAACCCAACAAGGTACTAGTGATGAAGTCTCGGTAAGCGCTGAAGGGGTTGAAGAATGAAAAAGAAATGTAAAGATAAAGGGTGAAAAGAAAGAAGCCCTCCTTACACTTTAGGCAGAAACCGGGTCAATACATATGCTGTCAGAATTACTAAGTTGATTGCTGACATTGAAGACAAAGTATCATGGACCCAGTGATACACTGCACAACCCTCCCTAGCCACTCAAGGTCCCTCAAAGGACTCTTGTTTCATTTGTCACAGAGATCAATACATGTCTATCGTCTATCTCACTCCGAGTTAGATGATATTGAAAAGATGGTAGTCCTCTCCATCCTCCGTTCACTAAATCAAAACACACTATTGAGTCTAGAGCCAAGAGATCATCAATAAATCTCATTAGGACACACTTCCAATATGCTTGTTGTTTCATACACCGTGAAAAGCAAGAAAACATATATGAAGAGTCCTACGCATTATCTCGTGGTATTTCCAGAACATCTGAGTGATACGTAAAGTATTCACAATGAACATGGAAATCCTTCTAGAGCCAAAATCAAACAAGCTCTTGGTGGGTGACATGTGAGATCCGTCATGGATCAAGCTTGTGACAACTGGAAAGAAACGATGGGGCGATTCAAATCTGAATCAAACTTGTTCCAGGAAATGGATTGACGGATACTTTATGAAAACCTTCAATGTGCTCACCAACAAAGTTTCGAGCACATTGATTGTGAAAATTTTCAAACAAAAGCATTTTTGACAGAAATGTGATTCAAATTGTAAAACCCTCGTCGTGTTGCATAAAATGTTTATCCAGTGACACGCGAGTGATTTTTCTAATCAATTTCTCGTCAATCAGTGGGTATTTAATTCACTGATTCACTCTGCCGTGCTGTCTGCTTTGAGACGTTCCGGTATGAGAACATGCTTAGTATGATGATTCTGACATTAATTTGTTAGAAGACTCATTACTACAAGCTGGAAATTCCTGTCAAGGAGAATCTTCTTTAAAGGGGATTCTACCTGATCACAGGTCGGTCCTCACGGAACCGAAGGTTAATCCAACCCCACCGGGCGAATGACAAAGCCATATTCGTTCCACAACTTTATTGCTAACTGTTTTATTTCAGATTCATATAAAGATGGTGATGGTGGTACCTGATTCCAGCAGAGATGTGTCAATCCACACTCCTTGCTCACACTTACAAATCATTATCAAAGACATCATGATAGCTAAAAGACCTACAACACAGCTTCCGCAAATCTGATGATATGTATCATGATCCAGAAAAGTGTGAGCATGCGAGTCCAACGGTCACAACTAATCACATGGAGGCAATGTCACTACAATGGATGAGCTCAGACATTTTCTGTGGCTGATGATCTCAAATAAGGCTCAAAGATTACAACATCACATGAAGACAATTCTGCAAGATGACTTGAAGACATATATTGGATGATAACCTCGAAGAATACTCAAAGATTATCCAAAACAAAAAATCAGTCATCAATGGTTCACTGCTGAAGGCACAAAGATCAATGACATTGAAGAATCAAAGACTACGAGCTATGAAGTCAAGTTCAAAGAATAGAATGCTAGAATTCAAAATACTATTTCTGGGGTGACCTCCCTTAGGGGGAGATTGTTAGGAATATAAATATTCATGTGAAGACGCGGTCACCCCGAGTATCTATTTAGCATTTATATAGCTCGTAGTATTATCAGTATTATTAGTTCTTATCGTATTCGTGGAGTGGGTCAGGTGTTTACCCACTGTCAGCTCACTCCACAACCCTCTCGGGGCAACTTATGTTAGTAAGTATAAATACCCCTCTCCACCTCGGGAGAGGGTTGGATGTTCTTACACTTCAAGCTAATACATATCAATTTCTCTCACAAGAACATCTCCACTTTCCCTCTCTAACTTCTTCTAATCGGCCAATCACTAAATCTATCATTGTGTTATGATAACTAATATTCTACACTATATACTATACTCGCGCTCACTCGCAAGTGATTAATGGTTCATGATCGAGGGACTTGCTTTTGGCAAGGATGGTACTTAGCATTATCATCTTAGTCAAGAAAAGCATACGTTTAAACAACTGTGTTCATGAAAAGTAAGTAGCATGTATCTCCCCCATAGGCTTATAAACAATTTAAAAGTAAAGTAGGGCTACGAATCACACCTTAGCAGCAGATGAAATAAGATATCACAATATGATCAGATGGTATAGCACGGCAAGTGAGCTTCAGCACAACCTAATAAGTAAATGGTATGTTTCAGAAATAATCCTCGCAGTGATTTATAAAGTAATACTCGTAGAATACTAGTGTTTGAAATGAAAAGGTTTAGTTTCAATGGCTGATGAAGCGAAAAGTGTACCACTTTTAAGGGGTTATTTAAGCCCTAAATCGTATTTATTTGATCAAATATTGCCCTAAATCGTTCCTTTTGTCATTTTAGGTACTTTTGAGGAGAAATCTGGAAAAGGAGGCATTTTGGACGTTTTTGGAGCATAAAGGTGAAGAAAACGGCAAAGTCTCAAAAATCGGCCAAAAGTTACCTTTGACGGCGTCACAATTTACTCTGGACGGCGTCATGCCTTGGCAAGAAAAGGTGGACGTGAAATTTACTCATGATAAGCCAGTGAAAATAGCATGTGAATTCTGACGGCGTCACGCTTTAACCTGATCAAGGGCGTCACGGCTTAAATCAAAAGGGGACGGCGTCACGTTCAAGGTTCGACGGCGTCAAGCCTTGATAAGCCAGAATGGATTTTGGAAGAGCTAAAGAGGGACGGCGCCAAGAAGGTCATCCGGGAACCCTAAAAGCGGCGAGGTGACGGCGTCACACTCCATAACGTGACGCCGTCAGATCCAAAAATCTATATATAGTTTTCTAATTTTTTGTCATTAGTGTGGAACTTAGTGTGTGGAATTTTGGGAGAAAACCCTAAGACGATTTTAGCTTCTTTTTCAAGGCTTTTTGCCTTGAGATCTTCCATGTTACATTGAAGATAAGTTATCAATTAATCATTCAATATGTCTATGTGTTGTTTGATTTTATCTTATTCTTGTCTTTTGATTAACATGTTAGGCTAGATTTATCTTGTGTTTGCTTAGATCTAATGAAACCTAGCTATTGATTATTGGTTATTAGTGTGTTATTAGTTGTATTGGATGATTGTTTATCTATGTTAGGCTTAAGAAAACTGGCTAACTTCCTATTCGGTAACTTGCTTGAACGTCTTAAGAAACATGAACCAAATGCGTACTAAAGGTTTTTATGGTTGTATTTAATGCACAAGCGAATTCTAGTGATCCCATGTTAGGAGCTTCCTAGCCGGCTCGACATAGGAGTGAAGTAGGAGCTTGTAGAGTTGGGGAAGTACGTACGCCACCCCACGAATGGTATTAAGGAATACACCCGTCATCCACGCGACTAATACACACTAATCAACCGGTAAAAGATAGTTAGGGAGTAAGGAAATCTAAGTAAACACATTTCTCTACATATTAGTTTCCACCAAACTTTTCATTTTTGTTATTTTATTTTATTTGCATTCGTAGTAATTTGGGTTAGTTGACTAGCAACTAATTCCGCCCACTCCTTCAAACCCGAGATTTTACTTGCTTTCATAAAAATTATAAAAACATAAAAAGAATCTTCCTCAACCCTTAGACCTAATTAGAGTAGCCTTTCATACCTAACGAACACTATTCCCTGTGGAGAACGATCAATCCCCCGTACTTACCACTACACTATACTACATCGGTCAGGTACACTGCCTGGTGGGGTTGTAAGCCTCTTGAGATCCCTCGAGAGGTAAAACCTGTTGTAAGGTTGCAAAACCCACGCATCAAGTTTTTGGCGCCGCTGCCGGGGAATAGTTATTGTTTAGGTTGAATTTTTATTTCTATTAGGTCTACTCACTAGATTCCTTTCTAGGGAGATTTTTATTTTCTTTTTCTAGATTTTCTTTAGTCTATCTATTTTCTTCGTGTCTTTGTTCGTAACCAATACCATCCGACATCATGGAAGATGGTAAGATCCTTAATCCCAACAACCCACCACCACAACAACCACCACCTCCTAGAGCCCGTACTTTAGGAGAGTATTCCCGTCCTAGCCACTATGGCTATCGAAACACCATTGAGCTCACTCAAGGAGCCAATATCACACCCTTGCGATCCGACACCATCCGGGTGGTGCAAAGCGGATGCGCATTCCATGGACTTCGTTCCGAAGATCCTAATCAACATCTCAAGGACTTTCTCAAAATCGTTGATTCTATAGACCTTGATGTTGCCACTCGAGAGACGACCCGATTGCGTCTCTTTCAATTCTCTCTGCGGGATCAAGCTAGTCAGTGGCTAGAACGTCAACCCGCAGGATCCATCACCTCTTGGGATGATCTCACTACTCGTTTCCTTGCTCAATTTTTCCCACCGGGAAGAACTACCAAGCTAAGGAATGATATCTTGATGTTCCAACAACGTCAAGGCGAAACTCTCTACGAGGCATGGACTCGATTCAAGGACTTACTCCAAAAAGTCCCTCATCATGGCATAGAACTTTGGCTCCAAGTCCAAATCTTCTATGACCATATCAATCTCTACACAAGGCAAACCATTGACCAATCGGCCGGTGGCAAGCTACGTGATCTAAGTGCGGAACAATCATGGGCTCTCCTAGAGGATCTTGCTCTTTATGACAACGAAAGTTGGAGTGATCCCCGTGATTTGAATAAAACGGTCAAGGCAATATCTTTGCCTTTGAACAATTCAAGCACTTCCGACCGTAGGATCATAGAACTTGAAGACCAAGTCAAGTTTCTCATGAAATCCTACGAGGCTCCTAACCCTTCAAGCAAAGTGAACAAAATCACTTCTTCATGTGAATTATGTAGTGGTCCCCACGACACTCGTGATTGCATGGAACTCCCCGAACAAGCTTTTGTGGACTACGCATCCTCGCGTACTGACGGAGCGGGAGACAAGTGGTACACTTTTAAACCTGAGCCAAACCCTTATGGTGATTCATACAACCCCTCATGGAGAAATCACCCGAATCTTAGGTGGAAACAAAACCAAAACATACAACAACCCAATTCTTCCAACCCACCTAATCGTTTCCAATCAAGTGGTTCCAACTCGAACCATACTTTCAACAACAATCCTTCCGGCAATGGTAGTACCGATAACTTTGAAGGATTGATGTCTCAATTTATGGCATCTCAAGAAGCTCGTTTAGCCAAGTTTGAAGCCGATTTCAAACAAAAACAAAGCGAGATGACCAATAAGATTGACACCTTGTTGAAAGCCCTCAATGACCGAGAAATGGGAGCACTCCCTAGCAACACGGTCAAGAACCCGAAACTAAACGTCAACGCTATTTCATCGGTTTCGTCCCCTAGTTCTTGTCCACAATATTATTCGGTCAATTCCATGAGCACGTGTTTCAAACAAACCCAAGTCGTTCCAAATAACCAAGAAGTTATGACATCCAAATTGGTCAACAACATAGTTGAAACACCTCCCACTCAAAACTTGGACGAAGAATTCAAGGAGCTCCACCTTGAAAGTCCGGTTGTTGATGTGTTGGATGAGAAGAAGCTCAAGTTAGGCGAAAAAGGGACCGCCTTCGTTCAAAACAAACTACCTAAGAAGTTAGATGATCCGGGCTTATTTGTTCTACCTTGCCAGATCGGTAATTCGGAGGCTTATGACACATTAGCCGATCTTGGATCAAGCCTTAACCTACTTCCGTTACCTCTCTACACCTCTCTAAAACTAGGAAAACTTGAAGAAACCGAGGTGATAATAGGTTTAGTGGATGGGAGTGTTGCTTACCCGGTTGGAGTAGTTAAGGACGTGTTAGTGCACATTGGGAAACTAACCATTTTAGCCGATTTCCACGTCCTTGATATGGTTAGCGACCCTACATGCCCCTTGTTGATAGGTAGAGGATTTTTAGCGACCGCTAGTGCTATGATTGATTGTAAGGAATCCAAGATAGCGGTAGGAGAAGGAGATACTTGGTCAGTCTATGATGTTAAGAAACATGCCTATGATACTAGTGAGGAACCAACACCACATTGGCTAGAATCAAATAGGAGACCATCTAGATATAGACCTTGGATTGATAGAGACTTCATAGGACCCCAACGCCCATTTTACCTAGAAGAGGACTTTGTTAACCGAACGCATTCGGTAGAGCAACTCTTGGCTAGGGACACCGAATTGGATCCATTTGAAGATTCTCTAGTTTTTAGAAAGATGATTGATTTCCTAGGAGTTTTGCCAATTAACCTAGGAATGAATAAGTGGATTTGTTAGGAAGATGATCATAAGTGGAATTGGGATAAACCACCCAAAGATGGAGATGGGTCATGGCATATTAAGATGACATTGTATGACCCGGATGGAGAGAAGTTTGAAAAGATATATCGTACTAAGCGGACCAATAGGAAACTTCAATCCAAGCTTAACCCTAAAGACGTCCTCGATGACGAGCTTACTTATATAGGGTAGCGTGACTTTGAGTCTAGCTACAAGACTCGTTAATAAAGAAAAGAGCTTTTTGGGAGGCAACCCAATCTTTATTTGCTTTGTGTGTTTATTTGCTTTATTTGCTTTTTGTGTTTATTTGTTTGTTTGTTTATTTTTATTTGTTTCCGTATGTGTGTTTAATTTTTATCATTATTGATTCATGTTCAAAAGTAAATTGTGAAAATGCTTTATTTTGTTTTTAACTTCGTCTTAACTACATATAAAGGTATTTTGCAAAAGTTAAGTGTAAGGGAAATCTAAATCGGTTCATTAGAACACATATGAACATGAATCGTAATAATAATAAATTAACATACATATTAGTATTTGTTTGAGTCAAATGCTTGTATCGAGTCATAATGATGTTTTGCAGGATTTCCAGGAAGTAAGGTAAAGGTTTTTCCAGAAATTTTCCGGAAACTTAAAATGAAAATTTTTGTCAGGTCATTTCTGACGGCGTCAGGATTTATAACCTGACGGCGTCAGATTTAATTTTCAGAAATTTTTGAAAGTTTTGTTTTCATAAAAGGTTTTTATTATTATTGATTCATGTTCAAAAACTAAATTGTGAAAATGCTTTATCTTGTTTTTAACTTCGTCTTAACTACATATAAAGGTATTTTGCAAAAGTTAAGTGTAAGGGAAATCCAAATCGGTTTATTAGAACAAATGAACATGAATCGTAATAATAATAAATTAACATACATATTAGTATTTGTTTGAGTCAAATGCTTGTATCGAGTCATAATGATGTTTTGCAGGAATTCCAGGAAGTAAGGTATAGGTTTTTCCAGAAATTTTCCGGAAACTTAACATGAGAATTCTATCAGATCATTTCTGACGGCGTCAGGAGTTACAACCTGACGGCGTCAGGTTTTAATTTTCTAAAATTTTTGAAAGTTTTGTTTTCATAAAAAGTTTTTATTAAATCTCTAACTTATAATCTCCAGGAATCTGCAAAATTATCATTCCACAAGCATTATATCCTTATATATAGATTTTTCCCGCCGATGTTATGCAGGTTTTCGTGTTTGTTTTCTCAGGTTTAACAGGTTATTTTGGACAAGGAAATGTTTTGAATCAAGCTTGTGGCGATGCATTAGTCATGGAGCTTCAACATTCTCTTTGGAGGAAGATCTAACCGTGTAATTTCATTATCCACCGAGCGAATCAGGGGAGTATTTGATTTCATTCTTTTACTTTATGCTTTTACATCTTGTAATTTGAACATTGGGGACAATGTTCATCTGAAGTGTAAGGGGGGGTAAAAGTACGATTTTAGAGAATGCTCTTACGCTTGATTTTTGTTTGTTTAATAGTAGATGTGTAATAAAACTGAGAGAAATACTTGTTAGGGTAATTTTTGTGCCAAATTTAAAATTTTTTACAACATATAGGAGTGAAACTTTGATCTAATGAGCGTCTCACAGATAGGAGTTATATGACTAGCACAAAAACCGTACCACTAAAAAATTTTCCACCCCCAAATATGTGAGGTTCGCCCCTAGAATTGGTAGGAAAAGCATTTATGCTATGATGTGTGTACCGGTAGCACTTAGATTCTAGAACTTGCGTTAGGACCATTCCGAGGCCACAAGTGAGACTACATTCGTGTAGTTAGATTTACTACATGATAAGAGGCATTAGGATTAACCCATTGTTTTACACCTGTGTTTTTGTTATAATTACATTGGCTACATTGGTCAAGTAATTCTCCCACACCCTTTGCGTTGTACTCATTTTTAGTACACGATACCCCTAGTACACCCCTCAGAGCCTATCTTTTCGTTTCGACCTTTAAGCATTTTACTTAAAGGAAGAATTTGTTACACCCCACTAAAATGTACACCCAAATCGCCTTAGCCTACCTTGTATGCACTCATCTTTAGTGCATTATTGTTACAACATTTGTTTAAACCCAAGTTAATTATCTAGTTGATTACATGGTTGCTAAGTCGAGTCATATCCTTGTACATATTGTTTTGGGACGATTGGGACTCATGGGTAAAGTACTAGTGTAATGGAGTAATGGGGAAGAACATCATTTATTACCCCCATATGTGCCAAATATTTTAAAAGTACTCCAAGTTTTTCAATCATCTTAATTCGAGTCATTAGAATAGTTATTTGTAAAGTTATGTAAAAGTTCAAGTTTAAGGGGAATGAAATGCCCCTATGATGTATTATTTTGGATGGTAGGGCAAAAGTGTATGAAAAAAAAAAAAAAACAAAAAATCAAAAAATCAAAAAATCAAAAAATCAAGAAAAATACAAAAAAATGAGAAAAAGAAAAGTAGAAAAAACATACGGACTACCATCCCATTTCATTTTATGTTTCTTTTATGTTTTTGTTTTTGTTATTTCGTTTCTAGCTTAAGATCGAGTCTAGTCTTGGCTTAGCAACATTGTATAGTACATGTAATTGATCAAGATCTTTAACTCGCCACCAGTAAAATATCCTTTATCCAACAAAAACGTGTTTTCCTTTTCCCTACACCTAACGTTATAACCCATTTAAAAGCCCTCTTTGATAGTTTATCTTTGGTGCTTACGCCTAGTGGAGGAGGTTTTCGATCCTTTCCCAAGCCTATGGTAATCTATTTGCTATGACAGGTAGTGAGAGATATTATCCGTTTTCATTTATGAGATTTATTTTGATGACACTTGAGATATGTGAGTATCTAAACACTACTTGTGAGGTGCTAGTATGTAATCTCCGTGCTTATTATGATTGAAGTGGAACGATTATTTGTTGTAATTACTTTTATGTTTGCATTAAATGACCCCTAACTTGTATTTTGATTAGAATAAAAGCGCATTTGCTTGAGGACAAGCAAATTTCAAGTGTAAGGGTATTTGATGAAGCGAAAAGTGTACCGCTTTTAAGGGGTCATTTAAGCCCTAAATCGTATTTATTTGATCAAATATTGCCCTAAATCGTTCCTTTTGTCATTTTAGGTACTTTTGAGGAGAAATCTGGAAAAGGAGGCATTTTGGACGTTTTTGGAGCATAAAGGTGAAGAAAACGACAAAGTCTCAAAAATCGGCCAAAAGTTACCTTTGACGGCGTCACAATTTACTCTGGACGGCGTCATGCCTTGGCAAGAAAAGGTGGACGTGAAATTTACTCATGATAAGCCAGTAAAAATAGCATGTGAATTCTGACGGCGTCACGCTTTAACCTGATCAAGGGCGTCACGGCTTAAATCAAAAGGGGACGGCGTCACGTTCAAGGTTCGACGGCGTCAAGCCTTGATAAGCCAGAATGGATTTTGGAAGAGCTAAAGAGGACGGCGTCAAGAAGGTCATCCGGGAACCCTAAAAGCGGCGAGGTGACGGCGTCACACTCCATAACGTGACGCCGTCAGATCCAAAAATCTATATATAGTTTTCTAATTTTTTGTCATTAGTGTGGAACTTAGTGTGTGGAATTTTGGGAGAAAACCCTAAGACGATTTTAGCTTCTTTTTCAAGGCTTTTTGCCTTGAAATCTTCCATGTTACATTGAAGATAAGTTATCAATTAATCATTCAATATGTCTATGTGTTGTTTGATTTTATCTTATTCTTGTCTTTTGATTAACATGTTAGGCTAGATTTATCTTGTGTTTGCTTAGATCTAATGAAACCTAGCTATTGATTATTGGTTATTAGTGTGTTATTAGTTGTATTGGATGATTGTTTATCTATGTTAGGCTTAAGAAAACTGGCTAACTTCCTATTCGGTAACTTGCTTGAACGTCTTAAGAAACATGAACCAAATGCGTACTAAAGGTTTTTATGGTTGTATTTAATGCACAAGCGAATTCTAGTGATCCCATGTTAGGAGCTTCCTAGCCGGCTCGACATAGGAGTGAAGTAGGAGCTTGTAGAGTTGGGGAAGTACGTACGCCACCCCACGAATGGAATTAAGGAATACACCCGTCATCCACGCGACTAATGCACACTAATCAACCGGTAAAAGATAGTTAGGGAGTAAGGAAATCTAAGTAAACACATTTCTCTACATATTAGTTTCCACCAAACTTTTCATTTTTGTTATTTTATTTTATTTGCATTCGTAGTAATTTGGGTTAGTTGACTAGCAACTAATTCCGCCCACTCCTTCAAACCCGAGATTTTACTTGCTTTCATAAAAATTATAAAAACATAAAAAGAATCTTCCTCAACCCTTAGACCTAATTAGAGTAGCCTTTCATACCTAACGAACACTATTCCCTGTGGAGAACGATCAATCCCCCGTACTTACCACTACACTATACTACATTGGTCAGGTACACTGCCTGGTGGGGTTGTAAGCCTCTTGAGATCCCTCGAGAGGTAAAACCTGTTGTAAGGTTGCAAAACCCACGCATCAATGGCGTTGAAAGAAATAAACATTTATGACTCGTGTGGATAGAAAAGGAAATATAAGATAATAATAGTCGGTGAAACACAACAAGCAAGTAAGAAAAGAATCAAGAAAAGAAGAAGAGATAAGAATAAGAAAGGAAAGAATAATAAAGAATGAGAAGAAAAGATATCAATAGGTCATTTTGGTGTTTTACCCATATCCCAAAATAGTTGGTAAAATGTTATGATTTAGGAAGAAAACGTATAAATTTTCAAATGGTTTTATGATGTTTACAAGTTGTAAATGGTTTAATTATAAAGGTTTTTATAGAAATTTGGAGATGACTCGTCCATTTATAAAACATTTCTAAGTCGTTGCGACTTTTGAATAATACAAGTTTTATTATCACATTTTACTAGTTATTTATATATCATTAGACATTATCATTCGTGTATATATTAGTTGTCAAGTTTCTCGACTACTTTGTGTATGTTCGGGTCTTAATATGTTAAGCTCTTATGAGCCTAACATATTATTCCGTCTCAAGTACAAAACCATCGATAAGTCTCTCGGCCAATATCGTAAATCCAATAACGTCCAATCCAATAATCACATCCAAAGCATAGGTTGTTGCAGTATCCATATCATATCCTAAGTATACCCGAATAGTTTCCGAAATACCAATTGACGAACAAAATAAGATAAGTTAGTAAACGGACATGATGTAAATTGTTATAACAAATAGACGAAAACAATAAATGGCCCATGAGGCCCAATGACACACTTAAAGTCCAAAACAAACTCAAAAGTTAAATCGAGGTTTTCTAACCTCGAGCACGACATGGCCGAGACTCCCTTGAGTCTCCTTGGGTCTCAACTTGATTCACTTGACACCAAGAACTTAAGAGGTCTCGGCTAAGCTCAACTCCGAAAAGTCGTGGCCCTCTTGGGTCACGGCTCATGGTTTTCGACAACCAAAACTATCACACGTCTCATCAAAACAAACCAAACTTTAGCCGTGACTATCTTAAGTCACGGTTCACACTATCCGACCACATATACCATTCGGCTACGACAAGACCCAAACCAAATCCATTACCCAATTCAAGAAATTAATACACACTTGGCCGTGACTCCCTTGAGTCATGGATAGACTCTATTCGAGTCCTTCAAACCCTCGACTACACACAAACCCAAAACACAATCCAACACGAGACTCAAACAACCTCATAAACTCTTGGCCATGACTCCCTTGAATCTCGGCTAGACCTTACACAAGCCATGGGGCTCTCGGCCAAACACAACTCAAACAAAAACCAATTCGAATCCAATCCAAGCTACAAAACAAATACCAAATAAGCTTAACAAAGCAACAAAAATCAAAATAAACAAGAAAACGCCCCGAGTCACAAGACTAGGAGCGAGTCGAACGAGTTAGGGTTTTTAAAACAATAAATCCACATGATTAGGTTTATAAAACATAAGATTTAAATGGTTATAGTTATAAAACTCGTTTATATAAAAATTTAGGGTTAGGGTTTCGAAATAGAAATGAAAATAATAAGGGGGCGCGTGAGCCTTACTGAAAGAGAGAGAAAGGTGGTGGGAGAAGGCGGCGAGTGGTGGCGAAGAGGTGGTGGTGGCGGTGAGCTTCGATACACAGACCAAATGGACACCTTGAGTCTCCAAACACTTCAGGAGTGACCACGGGGTCTCGTTCTACGCGTGGGGCACCTTTTGGTGGTGGCCGGAATCTTGGCCGGAGGTGGGTGCGGCACCAAATTTGTAAAATTCCAGTGAGGTGTATATTGAGAGGATTGATGATACACTTAGGATGTTAGTCCTGTATAAGATGTATAAGATACTTTGAGTGAATATGATTAAGTATGCGGAATCTACTTAACCACACTTAGAAGAATATTGGTTTGAGTATTAGAACAGTAATGCTTTGTATTAGACAATGAACACAGAAAGTTAACATCAAACAATTCAAGATTATTAAGAATAATGCAAGTGATCTTAGCTATCACTAGGGTTACAAGACCTTGAATCTCTATGAAAGATATTTTTCTGATGTATATCCCACTTGTATAAATATCTAACCTAGGATCTCCTTTTTATAGAACAAAGGAGATCTTTACAAGATAAATATCTACCGTATATATTTGACTTTTATACACAAAAGATCTATTTCATACTTATCCTCTACAAAGTCATACAAGACTGTTATCCATGCAGCAGTGCCTTTAGTTGTACTAGCAGTACTAACCTAGCAGTTAGTAATGTTAGTTATATCTTGAGCAGTCTTCAATTATACACTAGCAGTTAGTACTGTTAGTGTATTTCTCTTAGCAGTACTAATCTCTAGAACATTTAATTCCCAACAATCCTCCCTTAAACTTGTGATTTACCCCAAATCAACAAGTTTCTTCTGAATTAAATGAGGATTGTGAGGATCTTCCAAACACTACATAGTCAGTCTCTTGATCTGAGCTTTCCTTTGTTCTGCGAGATAGAGTATCTTTCTGACCAACTCATCTGCCATTTGAGAATCACTTTCAACCTGGAGTGTTGAACATACCAAAGCCAATAAAACTGCTGCTCTGAGAGGATACTCTTTTTCTACCAACATATAAATTTCTAATCCATCTTTGGTAGAAATCATGTGAACACCACAAGTATCAAATAATCTCCATGTAATCTCTTTAATTGGAGCTTGAAACCTCCAAATAGCTTCTCCTCCATCAGGTTCATATATCCTCCTCAATTGTACCCTTAATTCCTTATCTTTGTCATCAGATGGATCTGAGGTTCTAAACCTTTCCTGCACCAAACTCCA